>OY821756.1:45222038-45603283 GCA_963682095.1 Potentilla sterilis | reverse complement strand
GGTTGGCAACCCATACTGCTCTTTCATTATTTCTGTTGTACCATATACCCAAGTAAGAGTTACTTACATCCCCAGGCTTGAAGAATCCTAACCTGAAAATCCCAGATGCTGAAAAAAGCTGCATCCCATCCTTGAGCTCTTGGCCTTGTGCTAAGGTATCCGATTGAGAGTCAGAAGGACTCATCAATAGCATGCAAAACAAAATACAAACTAGTATCATCCTTTCTACGATAGCCATCGAGTGCATCTTTTTCTCATTTTGAACATAAGATTTCTGAGAGAGAATTACTGGTCTAATAGTTTCATATATAGAAACATTACATTAATGATTCTCTTTAGGTTGTGTTAAGCTTAACTGGAAGTTGAGTATTCAAATGTCTTCAGGATACGGAACTACAAAGTCAGAGCAGTCCAGCCTCCCAAATGGACTTTGTAGGAGTAATTTAGAACAATATAAAACTTCTAACAAGGAAAAATCTAGAGGTTAGTCCAACAAGCAATGAAAATAGACCCACAAAAAGAGACTGATTTAGGACTAATCTATTTTTTTTTTTTTTGTTCCTTTTCTTTTATATCGTAGGGATTTTTTGATTAGTTCCATCAAATATATTTGGTATTTGCTCTTAAAACTTGTCAAATGGATTTGGCTATAGATGTTAGTTTCATTGTGACAAATTAATCTAGAGAATTGAGATTGTCTTCTGGTGGCTATCAATTAGGCAGCACCAAACCATAGTTACGTGACGTTTGTTCGCATGACTTCAGACAAACACCCTTTGTTTTATGAAAATTCAATGATGTTACTAAACCTCGAGTGTTCTTGATTCTAAAATACAATCTTCCTGCTACTATATTTTGGTCTCAATTTTTTTTTAAATCTTTGTAGATTTTCTTGGTGCAATCAATGATTCTCTTAATTTGCTGGAGTTAAATTTACTCTTGATAACCAGATTCTTAAAGAATGCACAGGGTTGGAAGGTATGATATAACATAAACAGATAAAATCAATATAAGTGGCACGAATTCTGTTCAGCACGTCATGTGCCAGTAAATTCCAGAAGCTCCATTTCCTCAAATAAGTAGCAAGTATGAAACTAATTAACGTATTCAGTATTATAGGTTTGTTGGTCTGACATAGTTTTAGGATGGTACTCAGTTGATACATGTACTGAATACAAGTTGAGCTAACCTTTAAACCAGCAAAAACAAATAAAAACAAGACGCAAGAACAAAAAGTTCAAAGTAGCTCAGTCGTATACATTAAAACAAAAAGTTTATTTGAATTCCGGTCTTGAAACCCATGAATTACAGAAAGTTTAAAGATACTCAGTTCAAACTTCAAAGTAAGCATAAGAAAGGGAAGAGGTTCTTACACGCATTTCATCAAACAGGTGGTGAGCATCAATTTCAGTTTCTCAAACGCATCCATACATTGTGAAGGACCGAGCAACTGATCATTCTGAGTAGTAAAAAGCATGTAGAATGAAAGAAAAACGAAAACCCAGAACGAAAAAGGTTGAATGCAGCAGAAATTAAAAAGAGAGGAAAGGAAAAAAAGGCAAAAAAATACTAGACCATTACTCGATTTATGTGTGTCATCTTTGCGCAGGGCCATGCCCTATCTCTGTATCGTTCCAATTTTATATCCCCGAAGGGACAAACCCTATATCAAGTCTTCCTTAAATGAACTGTGCTATGCAGCCACTGTTTCTCGATGTGGGATGCGTAACACAATTATTTCAAGAGAGCACGTGCCCCTCACATGTCTTTTCTAATATGGGAGTATAAGGTTTACAACCAACAAACTTTGACTGCTAAAACAGCACCTATCTAAGTTCATGTTTTTCCAATAATTTTTTATAAGAATTTGAAGACCATGTGACACGGATTTATTTCCTGATCTAGGATGTATTGATAGTATAATTTTATGAACTGAAATTGTCCTTGAAGTGAGGCAGTTCCTTGTAGATGCAGCTTTCATGAGAGCCATGTCTTGCAATCTTTTCCGACTCTGTTCCACACAAGTTCAAGTTTAATTCAATGAACGGCTTCAGGTTTTGTGTTCAAGTTTCTTGGCGGAAAACAGCAAGTCGCGGTTATATAACCAACACACACATTAATTATCAAGCAAGGCCACAGCTAGCTATCAACTATGCTGCATTAGTAGTGTTGGTGATAGTATAGACGTACATCATGTCACTTGTTGTGTCCCTTTCGTAGTCGTTATATACTGAGAATCATACTTGTTCAGAATCAAAATCTCAGATGAGCAACATGAATGGAAGG
Organism: Potentilla sterilis; assembly: GCA_963682095.1. NCBI lineage: Eukaryota > Viridiplantae > Streptophyta > Magnoliopsida > Rosales > Rosaceae > Potentilla > Potentilla sterilis. The sequence continues at coordinate 45,600,997 of OY821756.1, read as the reverse complement.
GTACTATATATAGTCTGCAATGTGATTGTAACTCTTTCGACATGCAACGAAGTGTCTAGCATATATACAGTTAAACCTCGATAAATTAATAGTCTCGAGACTGGTAAAATATTGAATCGAATACAGATATTTTCTAAGAAAGTCACTTAAAATTCATAAAATATTGACCATATTTGAACAAATTTTAACACCGTTACTATTGTTTTTTTTTTAATTACGCAGGTGTTTTTTTTAACTTTCTTTAGAAATCGAGATAAATGCAAATATTGTTCACAAATATTGTTCAACCAACTTCGATGTCATTGTTCGATAGCTATTAATTTTGAAACGGATGCATGCTTTTTTTTTTTTGTGAAGGTCAATTGAAACTGATGAAAGCTTGTCCACAGTTGAACAAACTCTGGCTTTGCTATCATCGGTTTTTCCGTCATACTTTTTATAAATACCACTCAACCTTGGGAACATTAAGTATCCTGTTTACATAACCCTTTTGCTCATGGTTGCAAACTTTTGCTCTCTTCATTGGAATTCAAATGCAAAATTGCAAACGATCTCTAGAACATACATATGGGATCCCAAAAGCCAGTAGCTAGTGTGTGTGATATAAATGGATGGTATGGGAAAAATAGGAGGCCAGTCATTTCCGATCCCAGGGTAAAACTTCTTTGCTTGTTATATTTGCTTTCTTTTTCGCAATCAAATTTGTCAAGTGATTAATTCAATTTCACGAAAATAATTCAACCTACAATTAGAAAAGACATGATTTAAAATTATGCCAATTGATCTTGAATCTTTACAAGTATTACTTGATTTATATGTTCGCTCGCATATTTTCTATGTGCTAGTTCTACATATCTTTATATTTGAATGATCAGACATTTATATAGATTATAGAATATTATGCATCTAAGTAGAAATGACATTGTCTCTCTAATTCATCTATTACATGCCAATTTTCAGCCTATTTCTAAAAGGCATCACTTCAAAATGTGGCTTGGGCAACTGGAATATGATGGCGGAGAGGTTTGTGAAGACCAAGACTCCCCAGCAGACATGTAACTCTCCTCTTTATTTTTTTTTAAAGGTAAGTGATTTAAGAACTAATGCATCTGTCTTTAGTCGAAAATTTATTGATAAGGCAAAAATATATGTAACTCTCCTCCTCAACAAGCTTACGTACCACTCGCTACATTACCGAAGAAAGAATCACCAGCGACATCAGTTGGTTCCGCGAATATAGTTTCGAACATTGTGAGATCATGATGTGGCTGATCAAGAAATAGGGGTATATTGTGGCCTGTAGTAAGCCAAATCATGCATTCATATCCCTCGAATACCTTTGTTGAAGCTTTTGGCATCTCCGACTCGAGGTTTAGGTTCTCACGGGCTACGACTGCAAAGAGATTATCAAGAACTAACGCATGATCAATCTTAGACATGTTAAAAAGCTATCAATGTATGAAGATTCATTTGCATGCTCTTCTACCTCTAGCATTGTATCCAACTTTGATATAATTGTAACATGCTAACATGTAATGTATTAAAGCTAGCTATCGTTTTAGCTCCATATATGAAAGAAAGTTCATGAAGTACAAACCATGTAACAAGTTCTCTACATAAGATATACTGTTTAATTCAAACTTAGGTTTTATAGAATTCACAGCAATCACTTGATACCAGGGCAATGATAACAGAGTAGTTAAAACGAAGTGGTTAATGAATGTGAAGAATTAAAGAAACCAATTACATCAAGAACAAAATACATGAGTGAAGTCCAATCATTTTTCAGTCCCAACCATCAACAACAATCATAGTGCATTGGCTATACAATAGTACGTTAGCCCAAATTTTGTGTTCGTTTTTGTTTTTGTTTTTTTTGTTTTTTTTTTTAAAGATTTGGAATAATTAGCCCATATTTTTCTTTATAACTCATAAGTGAGCTTTTTCTACCTCACGTTAATGTAATGAAGTCAGTCTAATGTTAAATGAACTAGCTAGTTCCCTGGCCCGCGCTTTGCTGCAGGTTTTAAAAAACAGCATATAGTAATGAAGTTGCTAGTAATAAGATTTACAGATACAACTGTTTATATAATTCACAACCACTAACCAAGAATTAAACATAACAGTATTTGCGAACACAAAAGTACAACTCCTCTTAGTGATTCAAAAATGAGAATTTTAGTTACTAAAAGGAGACATGGAGGTCCTAGACAGTGCTGTAGTTGACTGTAAAATTACTTCAAAAATGACATTATTACAGCCGTATATACAGTCCTACTAATATTAACATACCAAAAGCTATAGGCAGACAAAAAGACATTTACTCCATCTTCTGCTGAACTTGCTTTGATGTGGAAGGTGTCAATTCTATACATTCCCTATCATTTCAATAAATATGGTGGAATAATTGTCATATATGTGGACAAACTAAAGTATGTTGAAAATGGAAAAAGTAAAGAATAAGTAGCTTGATAATACAATTGTTATCTCACTACCAGATCGGACAGAATAGCCGACGAAAAAAATTTCGTCTACTATGCCAAATTTTCGTCGGCTATTCCTTCTGTCGACGAAACTTTCGTCGGCTATAATTCGTCGATAAAAGGGCGTCGGAAAAATAATGGCCGACGAAAATAACGAAATCGTCGGCTATTTTCGAGTATGGCCGACGATATTACCGACGAAAATTCATTTTGTCGACCAAACCTGGGCAAAATATCCGACGAAATTCGTCGGATATTTTCGAGTATGGCCGACGATATCGTAAACTATAGCCGACGATTTCATCTATTTCGTCGGTTATTTCGTCGGAATATATTAATATTTTAATAGGCATTAATTAGTTATAGCCGACGAAATAATGTCATTTTCGTCGGCTATAACGGTTATAGCCGGCGAAATTTGGTAAAAATCGTCGGCTATAGTACTTATAGCCGATGAAATAATGCCAATATCGTCGGCTATTCTTACATTTTGGGGAAAAAAAATTAAATTAATTTCTAAATTACCATTCCAAGCAACCTGCAATTCACAATGACAATCCATGCATTTACACCAACAAGAAACACGTCTAAATGACTTATTATTTAATTTGTTTCAATATACATAAAATATAACCCTAATCATCACTTAAAGTCCACTACGTCATCCCCAGTATCCTGCTCTCCATCATGCTCGCCATCCTGCTGAACGAACTCGGGAGGTTGAGGCATTGGAGGTTCAACTAACGGCTGAAACGGGGGCGGGGGTTCAAGGCCTTGTTGTTGTGCCGCGAACAGAGCATACCACCAGTTTTGTTGGCCGGCGTAGTTGTGTCGCCGAATTCTCTCGCATTCAGCATGCCAACTGGACATATCCAAATGATACTGCTGTGTTCTGCGGTGTTGCTCCTGTGATCTCTGGAACTCGGCCGCCAATCTTGCATTTTCTTCTGACAATCTCTGCATTTCCCCCCTCATCTGTTGGCTGTCCCCGCCTCCCTTCTTTTGACCTCCTTTAGTAGTCTTCAAGAGCCCTATTCCAGAACTTCCCAAACCCCGGCAGTAGTATTGGTTTGACCGGTCTGGGAAGGCTGCGTCTAACATCCTCGCTGCTGTTTGGACATTCGATCGGTCGACCTGGCGCAGAGCTTCTTGCAGATCTGCCTCTGAAATGTTCGGTTGTGTCTCCAGAACTACTTCCTGCAACACTTCTTCTTCGGCCCGGTTCACCCTCTCCTAATTGAGCGGGGAAAAAAAAAAATTAATATTCTAACAAATATATAATTAAGTAAAATTAATAATTTAAATTTTAAAATCGTAATCAACGACTTACGAGCTGTTTTGTCGCTTGTGGATAAGCCTTCTTGAACGTCTCCACGTACGGATTGCTATCAGGATGATCTCTAAGCGCCTCCTCCTGATATTGTGCAAATGGCCTAGAACCACCATGATGGGGGGTTGTATTACGGCGACGGTTCGCAGAGTTTATCCGAGACCGTTCCTTCAAACAAATAATAAAATATTAGAAAAATGCATCAAAAAATATTAGTGTAATAATTATAAAATAATTAAACTAATAATTAAAATTTTAACAAAATAAACATTTATAGTTAAGTTTAGTATTTACCTGCATAAGTGGGTTGTTGAAGTCTACTGTCTTCAACCAACGCCACTCGTACTCCCTGAGCATGAACTCTCTTGGAGTACCCATACGACCACGGTTGTCGTATTCGGTAAAGTGGGTACGGAGCTCGTTCTTCCACTCTTTGAACCTACGGAAAAAATAAAAGTGCATTAGAAATATTATTAATATCATAAAATATTTCAAATTATAAGATGAGAAATTCCCAACGTACCTCGAGTTCTGCATCGCGTCCGCCCAAGCCTGCTTGTGTTCGGCAATCTCGAAGTATGCCTGAAAGATAATATTTTATTAGTTTTACAATTATAACAATACCGAAAATTATTAAATATTACGATAAAGAAATTAAGTTTTTTAAATTACTCACCGACGCCGCGTTGTTGACCTCCCTCTTGATCTCTTCCGGCACATCAGCCCACCGTGTCCACAACGTAGGGACTCTATCCCTAATCAGTGCCCCCACGCAACCCACGTAATCGCGGCGTTTTTTCCCCTGAACTTCCTGATTAGGGAGTTCGTTGATCTGGATCCTCCCCCTGCTCTCAACAGTTCTCCTGAGCGTGTCAAAACATATGACACCTCTCGTATTCCTACTTGAACTGCTAGCAGCTGTCCCTATCACATAAACGACGATTGGTTAATAAAATTAAATATTAGTGCGTTAATTTTAATAAAACATTTAATTAATAAAATCAAATGTTACCTGAACTCGATGACCCGTTTGTCGACTTTCCTTTTCTCCTCGCCGAAATCAGGAGCTCATGTCTCTCAAATGGCTGCTGATGGTATGCCTCCGCAACACTCACGTACTGAGGCATATCAGGCCATATGGGCACACCACGAAAGTCGACCTCGGGTATCGCAGGAATGTTGTACGGGAGGTAGAGCTGATTTGGGAGAGTAGGCCCCTCAGTCGAGTCAGCAACAGACGGCGCCGGACTCGTCATCGGCTCCCGATGAACCTCAGGCATACGGACCTGAGGAACGTTTGGAGCTATCTCGTCCTGAAATAGCTGCCTACTGGACCTCGGAGCATCTGGCCCGAGAGGGGGACGTGAACTGCTCGACGACCGCCCCGCCTGGAGAAGGGTCTGGTGCCGAGAACTCACACTCCTCCGCGGCTGGGATGAATCCACAGTCCTCCGCGGCTGGCTGGTGGTCCTCTCAGGCTGGCTAAGGGTCCTCTCGGAGTCTCCGGAACTGGCAGAACTTCCAGAACCCCTAGATCTGGAAGAACGACGGCCTCCGAAGAACTGTCTGAATGCATCGGCCATCTGGAGCTTGAGGCATTAATACATTAATTAATATTAAATTATATTACATTAAATAACAAATTCTAATTAATATAATAACTAATAATACTAACATATTTTAAAACATACTAACAAATTAATATTTAAATTTTAACTAATTTTAAATAATACTAACCATTAACCTAAATATAACCATTTATATACAAATATAACTACATTTCATTATTAACATATATATACATACAAATAACCATTTATATATTAGCAAAAATATAACCATTTATATAATTAGGCTACCAATTTATATATATAATTAATTTAACAATTTATATATAACAATTAAAATATACATTAACATATAACCAATATTAAAAAATATATAACAATTTATGTAATTAATCTACAAATTTATATATATAATTAATCTAAAAATTTATACATATAACCATTATATATAACAATTTAACACACACTTAAATATCTAAATTATATACCTAAATTATAAAATTAAAATAAATTGAAAACAAAAAAAACAAAAAAAAAAAAACCTTCGGATCTGTTTTGGCGGAGGAGGAGGAGGCCGGATTTCGGGTCTAGGGTTAGGAGCTAGGAGGAGGAGATCGGACGGCGCCGATTTGAGGAGGAGGAGGACGACCAGTTCGGAATGGAGGAGACGCACGGCCGATTTGAGGAGCGGAGGAGGAGTTTTTGCGGATTTAGGGTTGAAAAAGTCGGGCTGCTGCGGCTTTAAGCTTTTATAGCAGAGAGAATAGCCGACGAATTAAAAGATTTCGTCGGCTATTCTTTGAATGTCGTCGGCTATTCTATGAACATCGTCGGCTATACTTTGGAAGATCAGCAGCCGTCTGATCTGAGCCATCTAACGGCGGCCAATAAAAGGGCGCGGATCGCAAGAGTTTAGCCGACGAAAATTATATCTCGTCGGCTAAACTGAGAGAATAGCCGACGATTTAAAAGATTTCGTCGGCTATACTATGGAAAATTAACAGCCGTTGGATCTGAGTCATCCAACGGCGGATAATAAAAAGGCGCGGATCGCAAGAGTTTAGCCGACGACATATAATTTTCGTCTGCTAAACTGTAGGTCAAACCACTAAGTCAAACCTCTAAACGCTTTAAAACAGAAATTAGTCTAGTTAAACGACGGTTTCTGGCCTCACCTTCAACAAATAATAGTTTCAAATCAATGAGACGCAACTAATCGTATAAAAATTTTACAAAATTGATTTAACGAACGTCAGGCTACCCATAGGAAAACGAAAGTAAAAAACAGTTAACCGCAACATTCGGCACACAGAGTTTATCGGAATCTTGTCATTTTTCAACCGTAGCCGTATTTCATTATTTCGGTCATATCTTATTTCACAATATTTTTGCATTTGAAGAGTCTAAGTATAGTAACTATTTGAAACTATACATTCACTTAAACACTTAGTAAACAAGTTAAGGAACATTAGTGCATATGTTCTGATTCTGAATCTAAAAGTTTAGAAAATCTATTCCAACCGTCAGATATCACCGTTAAGATTAAATACAAGTATGAAAAAAAATCCAACTACATCAGACAACGTTAAAGGCTCGATCGAGACGGTCAACCGGGTGAGTCAAACCTCTAAACGCTTAGAAATGGTAATTGGACTGTCTAAATGACGTTTTTTTGCCTGACCTTCAACAGATAATAGTTTCAAATCGATGAGATGCAACTAATCGTATAAAAATTTTCCAAAATTGATTTAACGAATGTCAGGCTACTCATAGGAAAACGAAAGTAAAAAACAGTTAACCGCAACATTCGGCACACAGAGTTTATCGGAATCTTGTCATTTTTCAACCGTAGACGTATTTCATTATTTCGGTCATATCTTATTTCACAACATTTTTGTATTTGAAGAGTCTACGTATAGTAACTATTTGAAACTATACATTCACTTAAACACCTAGTAAACAAGTTAAGGAACATTAGTGCATGTGTTCTGATTTTGAATCTAAAAGTTTAGAAAATCTATTCCAACCGTCAGATATCACCGTTAAGATTAAATACAAGTATGAAAAAAAAATCCAACTACATCTGACAACGTTAAAGGCTCGATCGGGACGGTTAACTGGGTGAGTCAAACCTCTAAACGCTTAGAAATGGGTAATTGGACTGTCTAAATGACGTTTTTTTGCCTGACCTTCAACAGATAATAGTTTCAAATCGATGAGATGCAACTAATCGTATAAATTTTTTTTCTCAAAATATTTACTGAAGGTAATGCTACCATTAGGGAAACGAAGGAATAAAACCTTTGACCGCATCTTTCGCCACTTAGATTTTATCAGAATCTTGTCATTTTTCAACCGTAAACGTATTTCATTATTTCGGGCATATCTTATTTCACAACATTTTTGCATTTGAAGGATGAAGCAATGGTTTATTGTTAGTGATAGAAAATGGAATATGGTCATTTTTTGTTTTTTTTGTTTTTTAAATCATAGCCGACGAGAGACCCGTACTCGTCGGCTATTCTTTTGTCGTTTTAGGTCTAAAATAAAATATGTATTTTTTAATATTTATGGCCGACGAAATAATGAATTTTCGTCGGCTATACATCTGAAAAAAAAAAAAAAAAGTTGGCAAGGAAGTTGAAGCAAAGTTAAGTTGGCAGTGCTGTTTATCTACACCGAAAACTGTACTCTGTCTCGAAAGACTGGAAACCCTCTGACTCAAATGAAAAAATAGATGACTCAAATGGCAAAAGTTAAATGTTGCATTCGGCACACAGATTTTATCGGAATCTTGTAAATTTTCAACCCCTGAATGTATTTCATTATTTCGGTCATATCTTATTTCACAATATTTTTGCATTTGAAGGATGAAGCAATGGTTTATCGTTAGTGATAGAAAATGGAATATGGTCATTTTTTGTTTTTTTTTTGTTTTTAAATCATAGCCGACGAGAGACTCGTACTCGTCGGCTATTCTTTTGTCGTTTTAGGTCTAAAATAAAATATGTATTTTTTAATATTTATGGCCGACGAAATAATGAATTTTCGTCGGCTATACATCTGAAAAAAAAAACAGTTGGCAAAGAAGTTGAAGCAAAATTCAGTTGGCAGTGCTGTTTATCTGCACCGAAAACTGTACTCTGTCTCGAAGGACTGGAAACCCTCTGACTCAAATGAAAAAATGGATGACTCAAATGGCAAAAGTTAAATGTTGCATTCGGCACACAGATTTTATCGGAATCTTGTAAATTTTCAACCCCTGAATGTATTTCATTATTTCGGTCATATCTTATTTCACAACATTTTTGCATTGAAGGATGAAGCAATGGTTTATCGTTAGTGATAGAAAATAGAATATGGTCATTTTTTTTAAATCATAGCCGACGAGAGACCCGTACTCGTCGGCTATTCTTTTGTCGTTTTAGGTCTAAAATAAAATATGTATTTTTTAATATTTATGGCCGACGAAATAATGAATTTTCGTCGGCTATACATCTGAAAAAAAAAAAACAGTTGGTAAGGAAGTTGAAGCAAAGTTCAGTTGGCAGTGCTGTTTATCTGCACCGAAAACTGTACTCTGTCTCGAAGGACTGGAAACCCTCTGACTCAAATGAAAAAATGGATGACTCAAATGGCAAAAGTTAAATGTTGCATTCGGCACACAGATTTTATCGGAATCTTGTAAATTTTCAACCCCTGAATGTATTTCATTATTTCGGTCATATCTTATTTCACAATATTTTTGCATTTGAAGGATGAAGCAATGGTTTATCGTTAGTGATAGAAAATGGAATATGGTCATTTTTTGTTTTTTTTTTAAATCATAGCCGACGAGAGACTCGTACTCGTCGGCTATTCTTTTGTCGTTTTAGGTCTAAAATAAAATATGTATTTTTTAATATTTATGGCCGACGAAATAATGAATTTTCGTCGGCTATACATCTGAAAAAAAAAACAATTGGCAAAGAAGTTGAAGCAAAATTCAGTTGGCAGTGCTGTTTATCTGCACCGAAAACTGTACTCTGTCTCGAAGGACTGGAAACCCTCTGACTCAAATGAAAAAATAGATGACTCAAATGGCAAAAGTTAAATGTTGCATTCGGCACACAGATTTTATCGGAATCTTGTAAATTTTCAACCCCTGAATGTATTTCATTATTTCGGTCATATCTTATTTTACAATATTTTTGCATTTGAAGGATGAAGCAATGGTTTATCGTTAGTGATAGAAAATGGAATATGGTCATTTTTTGTTTTTTTGTTTTAAATCATAGCCGACGAGAGACTCGTAGTCGTCGGCTATTCTTTTGTCTTTTTCTGTCTAAAATAAAATATGTATTTTCCAATATAGTTATAGCCGACGAAATAATGAATTTTTCGTCGGCTATTATTAGTATAGCCGACGAAATAACATGTTTTTCGTCGGCCATTATATGAAAAAGGTAAAAAAAATCAGTAGGTTTACACCTCTCGTATTCCTATTTCCTGTTCATATATAACCAAAATTGAACATCAAGAAAATAGAAACCCAGCAGTTAACATATTTCAAATTTTTTTAAGGGGTTTGGAACTCAGCCTAGCTGGGAGGCTCATCCCCACGCCCGTTCATTAGAAATTAGTGGATTACAAATGAAAGGATTACATCATCTAAATTACTTAATCCGGCGGATTGTAATCGGAATCATCGGATGAGTCTTCTTCGGTTTCTGAATTGCTCGATAAGGGTAATCTATGTCTTTCCTCACCACTAGAGTCCTCGTTAGTTTCTTCATTTGGATCAACATCAACAACCAGTAGCTATTCACGTCGAATTAGCACTGGCGTGTCTAGGCGAATAAAAGAGGAGTCAGGAATATCGTTTGAGTTGGGCTCTTGATACGCGGTGCCACCTTCCTCGTTCTCTTCAGCCACTCCAAGTGTAGACGCCCGGTAAATGTTGCAATGGTGGATAGTGTTGACTACTTTCCACGGGTCACCCTTGGCGAGATCATCAAGATAAAACACTTGTTTCACCCATGTGGCTAAAACGAACGGGTCATCCTCATACCATGATTTACTAGTGTTCACAGAAGCTATGCCGTATTGATCGGTTTTCATGCTCTGCGGCCGTGTGTCAAACCATCTACACTTGAAAAGGTGCACTTTCATGCCTTCCCCATAATGCAGTTCCAAAACTGAATGGAGAACACCGTAATAGTCAACTCCATCATCCTCACCATGTGCCATAACCCTTGAATTTTGTGTTTTCAGTCTGACGTCTCTCTCTTCACATCGAAATAACACACCATTCACCTTGCACGTCGCATAAACTTTTGTATAGACCTGCTTCATCGCCAGAAGTCGGAGTTCGTGCGACCAATTTTGGTGATTATCATTTTTAATAAGGTCCATCTGCAACCATCAGAATCAACTATAAATATGAATAATTATACACAATAATATATAAATACGTATAGAATAATGTTAAAGTTACGTACCCAGCGGCCGAAATACTCTGCGAATGTCCGGTTGTGGTAATCGAGATCACCTCCTACTTGTTCACAGTTTAGATGCATGTTCTTCCAAAACTGAACTTCTAAACAGTTAATTAGTACCCACCAATGTGCAATGGCTACCTCATAATCTTTCAACTTGTAGGAAACTGGCATGTTTCCACCGAGTACAACATCGTCGGAGAGTATGGAAAGATTGAACTGTGAAGGTACATCTTCCAGTATGCTTTCCTGTAACGCTCCTAAATACAGCTTCATGTAGGTGACGCACTCGTGCGCAATATATGCTTCAGCTATACATTCTTCATGTGCGGATCTGTTTTGGACAAAATCACCGTATTGTCCAAGTTGCCTATAAATCAAGTTTTTAAAGTGTTATGATAATACATTAATATTAAATCACATATATTGATGAGGAAATTAACATAAGGTGTAAAATACGTACCTTTCCATCGGATACATCCAAGTGAAGTGCACAGGACCGGTAAGCAACAACTGTCGAGGAAGATGGATCATGAGGTGAGGCATGATGTCGAAAAAAGTTGGAGGAAATATCATCTCAAATTTACACGTGTTATGAACGATGTCTTGTTGCATTTCCCGGAGGTCACATTTTCTCACTTCCCGTGTGCATACCTTCTGGAAAAATCTTGCCAACGCTACTAACGGCTCCACAACGTGACGGGGAAGGAACGGTCGAATGAAAACAGGGAAGAGACGTTGTAGCAGGATATGATTGTCATGACTTTTCAACCCGTAAAGATTGTTGAATTGTCTGTTCACACACTTGGCTATATTTCCAGCAAAGCCTGAAGGATACTTGGCCCGACTTATCCAATGAAAAATTTCTGATTTATGCTCAGGCTTGACGGTGTAAGGAGCTTGAGACATTTTTCTCTTCCCTTGTTTCAACCATAGTTGTTTTCTGATATTCATGTTTTGCAGATCAGTGCGAGCCTTAGGACCGTCTTTCATCTTCCCCTCCAAGTTCAGCGTTGTGCCCACCACACTTTCAGAAACATTTTTTTCTATGTGCATAACGTCTAGGAAGTGACGGATCAGCAACTCACACTAGTACGGGAGTTCCCACAATATGCTCTTATGTGTCCAGAATTTGTACTCCTCAGGTCTTTCAGGTATTTGTACTCCGTGTTCTTCGGTTCCATCAAATGCGGCGGACTCGTAACGCCAGTGGTGATCCGCTGGAAGGAACACACGATGACCCATTCTGCATATCTTGTTGCAATGAGGGGTGCTCCCATAATCGCTGAGGCACTCTGGACAAGCCTTGTATCCCCTAACAACGCTGCCCGACAACATCCCATAAGCAGGAAAATCACTGATGGTACCAATAACCAAGGTATGCATCTGGAACGTCTCGTCCTTGTACTTGTCAAAAGTGGGATGACCAACGTCCCACAATACCTTAAGCTGTTCAATCAATGGTCTCATATACACATCGAGACATTTCCCTGGGTAACCAGGCCCCGGAATCAACAACGTCAACATATTATATTCCTTCTTCATGCACATCCACGGAGGAAGGTTGTAAGGTACCAAAACCACCGGCCATATACTGTATGAAAGACTCATGGTGCCGAAAGAACCCGTCAGTTGAGAGCCCGAGCCTGACGTTTCTGACATCTGACTCAAAATGAGGAAACTCATTGTTTATATGCTTCCAAGCCGCTCCGTCAGAGATGTGTGTCATGATATCTGCGTCTCCCGCGTCCCGCTCACCGTGCCATCTCATAGCTTTTGCGGTGGTTTCTGACATGTACAACCGCTCAAGCCTATCTCTCAACGGAAAATACCGAAGCACTTTCACAGGTTTCCTATTGCCTGCTCCCGTCAACTTATATCGGTCAGAATGACATATCGGACATGCGTCATGGCTAGCAAGGTCATTCCCTTCTGCATCTTTACCCCAGAAGAGAACGCAGTCAAATGCGCATGCATGGATCTTAATGTAGGAAAGCCCTAGATCTTTAAGGATACTTCGGACCTTACGGTGATTGGTAGGATTATGATGACCCTCCTCCAACAACGAAGAAGTGTACTGTAGATATTCATCCACTTGCCTGATAGTCAATTTTGTCTCGACTTTAATCCTCATTACCTCCATCACACTTTGAAAAACTGTCTTCTCAGAACTTGAAGACACAGGGGTCTGTTGCAATGCAATCAGTTTGTTGTACTTGTCAAAGGCAGCAGTGTTGACAACTTGTGGGAAGGGCTGCACCGGGTCATGCATATATTGTTCCCCACGTACACCGCTTTCAAAAGGAAACACGTCGTTGACGAATGCCATTGTTGGATCGTTAGATGTACTACTATTGCCAGCCTAAAAAAACTGCCCATGATCATGGGATCCATCTAATGATGGCTCACTGTGATATACCCAACGCGTGTACTTCGGCCAAAACCCTTTTACTCTTTAGGTGCTCCCATACTGTCCTAATCGGAAATCGACACATATCACTGCGACACTAACATTTATTGCACGGGCAATAATGGTATTCATTCCCGTTTGCATTTTCCTCGACGAACTGCAAAAAATTCACAACTCCTGTAGTGTATCGTCGGTCATGCCTTGGAAGCGAAATCCAACTCTTATCCGGATCCATATATATATATAGCCTGAAAATAATATATATATATATATATATATATATATATATAACTTTAATTAATAAGAAATTAATTAACACATACATATATATATATATATAAATCCTTAATAATTAATTACATTACAATATATATTATTATCAACATCAACTCATATATATATATATATATATATGTTAATTAATGGTTGTTGATAGTGTAGTTAACTTAAATAATGGTTGATATATAGTGTAACTTAAATAACAACCATTATATATATACCATTAACAACCATTATTTAAGTTACACTATATATCAACCATTATTTAAGTTAATTACACTATCAACAACTATTAATTAATATATATATATATATATATATATATATATATAATTAAACTCCACACACACATGCACACACACACATATATATATATATATATATATATATTTTAACACTAATTAAAATAACATCAAATTAAAACACATAATTAAACTCTAACTTAAAATCAACTCAACTACAACTCAAAATCAACATATATACATACATTCTAACACTAAAACAACAATAAAACAAAAAATCACTTACTAATTAACTCAAAATCACTAAAACTCAAAATCAACATATATACACATATACTTACCTATATATAGCTCCACAATGTAAGAGATGACGGATTTCAACAATACCCACAGATTTTTGACTCTTTCTCCCGTTTTTTTTCGTTTTTTTTTTTTTAAATGAGCAGCTGCTGTCTAGATCTGAAAATATATAGACTTATAGCCGACGAAAATGTCAATTTCGTCGGCCAAAATTTTAAAAGTTTTCGTTGGCTAATGTTTCAGAGAAAGGCCGACGAAAATCCAAAATCGTCGACTGAAATATGAATATAGCCGACGATTTTTGTTTATACCAACGAAAAAACAGTATCGTCGGCTATGGTTACACTATAGCCGACGATTTTGTTTTTTCACCGACGAAAAATAAAATCGTCGGCCATTCTATAGAATTACCGACGAAAATTTTTAGTCGTCGGCCGTTTTTTTTTTCGTCGGGAAAAACCTTTTTTCTGGTAGTGTCTCTTGTATTTCTTTTCTTGCTTTGACATGAACAACGTCTTTCCTATTGTGTTTGCTGCTCTTTTCTTTTCAACATTCTTTTCTGGAGTTGCTGAAGATGTTTCTTCATCAACTGCATCAGTTTCTGGTTGTTGTTGTTCTAGTTGAACAATAGCAGAGTCTGTAGATATGCTCTTAAGAAGTAGCTCATAGTTTGGTTTTATTTTGACTTCAAACACATAAGTACTTCAAACACATAAGTTGTACCAATCTTCGCAGTAATTTCTTCAAGAAAATCCTCTTTACCTTTATTTGTTGGTCCATACGTGTCTCCAACTCATTGAATTGCAGAAAGTTGAAAGCATATTTTAGAATGGGACAATCCTCCTGCACCAGTACAAACTATCATCCTTCATTGAAACGCAGTTGTATGTTTTGATTTAGGATTATGTATCCTCTGCCATAAATCTTTGTGGGAACGCGATATACATCATAGATGCACCCTTCTTTCATGTGTTTTGTGTGCTTGAAGTCATGCTCCTCAATCAGGCCATACAGAGTATCTCCCTGTACTCAGTTGCATAACGAAATGATTACATATGTATTGTTTACATATCAAATAAACATAATAATCATACAGATGCAGTTACCTTTTCATCAATCAGAAGGTAATGCAGTCCATCATAGCAATCATCACTTTGAAATTTCAGTGGTCTCCAGACTCTTGAAGCACAAACTCGGATTCTATTGACATATCGATGTAGCTTTATCTCAGATAAGGGCGTTATACTCATGTTATCTGTTTATTGCAATCACAAACTACAGACAGAGTTTTAACCAAGAGAAACAAAAGACTGATTAATAGAGAGAAAAAAGAATATAGATTGAAATATCAAATTAAATAAGTTGAATAAGTAGGTAAAGGAGAAAGTAGTTAGTTACATTGATGAACAATTGAAGGCATAGGAAACTCACCCAATTTTTGCTTAGGTTGGTTTGAGAGTGGATGTCTTGCTCTCAGAACTCCATACTTGTTCTTTGTAATGCCAGTGAGATGTTCTAGATATATACATTGGCAAATGCTTTGTATAGGAGAAACAAAACTTTTTATTAGATGTCAGAATTGATGAGACTGTAAATTTGCAACCACATATTATTCTTGGAACTCCCATGTTATTGTTTTTAAATGATAATTTTGGAGATCTGAATAACTTATAATATATATATATATATATATATATATATATATATTATTTGGGTCAGAACCACACTTAACTTTGTCTAAGGCAAAAAAAAAAAAAAAAAAAAACAGGTCATAGTAAATTTCAGCCAAACGTCATACTAAGTTCATAGATCAACGTCATGCTAAGTTTATAGATCAATGCCATACTAAATTCTATATGCAAACGTTATATAAGTATAGGAAGCTTCTGGTTTACCTCTGATAATCGGGACATGGATAGACATTGTGCCCATCAAATCTGTTAAGCCGCCATAACTGAATATCTCATGAATCATTTACCCATATACAGTGCCTGCAGAGAAATGAGAGATGGCACTTTAGTTATGACCGATATACACCACTTACTCCTTACCTCTAATCTACAGTAATATGAAGAGAAATTTAATTCATACCAAGGCTTACAATAAAGTTATGCAGGGTAAATCTGAAACCCAAAATCACCCATCTTATGCCTTTTGATCCGTATTCGTTTGACTCGTCCGGCCGATCACTGCAGTTCGTCTCTGGCATCTCTGCTGCTGCAGGGATGCAAACCTTTGCTTTGACCGAGAATCACCCATCCTGTGCCTTCTGATCCGTATTGGTCTGACTCGTCGTCTGGCTCTGGTTCGTCCGGTCGATCACTATAGCTTGCCTTTGGTGTCTCTGCTGCTGTAGGGCTGGGAACATTTGCATTGACACAACCTCGATCTCTCTCACCCATGAAGTTTCTGAACGAATTATTGCGTTTGTTCTCCCTGATGCGATGATGTGAATAAAGAGATGAGAGAAAGGGATGCGAACAGTGAGATGAGAGACTGGGATGTCTACAGTGAGATGAGAGAGAGACTTGGGACCTGCTGCGGCGGCTGGAGATGAGAGACGGAGTGGTGAGGGTGCGGGAGCCGGGGAGGAAGGAGGTGAGAGAGAGATATTTGATTTTTATGAGGCGGAGGTTCCAACTACTGAACCAAATGTGATGATGATGATGTGTCTCACCAGTGGCATCCACGTAAATCATTTCAAAAACTGGGGTAATAACGGGACTGTTCTTAGGAACAGTTCCAACCCTAGGCCGAATGTTATATAGTAAATTTCCATAATCATACTGTTCAGTCATGTCATGTGCCTTCCCTTTCCTTTTTCTCATTAGCAGTGGTTACGTCCTTGGCCTTCCCAGCTGCATACTCCCCTGCGCGCTTTGCCGTCTCCGCCGGAGCTTTACTCATGATCATATTGATCAGGGTCTGTCTTCAGCTTATGATGCAGGGCTTCGGCTAATTTTATCTTTGGCAGCTTAGTACTGTTAAAACTTTCAAGATTGAAAATAGTGAAACTTGTTGCTCTAGTCTGTTGATGGTAAACTTGTTGCTTCATATTGTTACACTTTATCCAAGTGTAGAGCGTTGGGTTTGTCTAACAATCAATTCAGTGGTCAAATTCAATCTCGATTCTTCGAACAAGCTAGGAACTTGACTTGCTTCAGGTTCAGAAAGAAAGCTTCGACGCTCTCAACCTGGTTTGGATCGTTTGACTATGGCTCCGCATTCTTTACAATCAAAAGCTCGATCACGAGGGTCCAAATCCATCTTGCCTTATTAAAACGGCCAGACTACAGGCGTCGGTTTACTGGAAGACTTGCTGAAGAGCTTAGTGGAAGGGAGACCGAGTCCCGACATCAGTTTGTCTTCATTTTTCTACTTCAATTAGTGTATTGGATTTTTCCTACAATGAGTTCAACGGCAGCTTGTCCACTGGATTAGGCGAGTGGTACGGTCTAAACTGGAAGTTCTTCGTGCCGGGTACAACAACCTCTCGGGAGTACTTCATGAAGATATTTGTACAAGACTGCCAAACTTGAAGAAATTGCAATGCCTCGCAATTCAATTGATGGAGTCATTAGTGATAGAATTGTGAACCTTACCAACCTTGGAATTCTTAAACCTCTCTATCAATCAATTGGGGGGTGTGCTTCCTCTCAATTTCGGTAATCTCTCCAAGATGAAACTCTTGCTCCTTCATTGGAACAATTTTGAAGGTTCTCTACCCCCAACTTTGATGAATTGCACCAACCTTCTAGAACTAAGTCTATTAGGTCAGTTCCATAGGGACGTTTCCATGTTTAATTTCTCAAAACTTGGTCAGCTTACTAGACTTGACCTCTTTTTTAACAACTTAACTGGCAGTTTGCTAATGAGTCTTTATTCATGCAAGTCCCTGAAAGCAATTCGAGTTGGTTTAAACGGTTTAGAGGGACAAATACAACCTGAGATCCTATCATTGAAATTCTTGTCCTTCCTCTCAATTTCTCATTGTGGATTGAGCAATATCACAAAGGCAACGAACGTATTAAGGCATTCCAAAACTCTTATATTTTTGTCCTTTGCATTTAGCTATGAAGCAAATGACGAAAGTCCAGTTGATTTCAACATAGCTGATTTTGATGGTTTTCAAAGTCTTCGATTTTTGAATTTGCGTGGTTGCAACCTTGCCGGTGAGATGCCACTACAACACATATGTCTTTTTATGACCATATTTTTCCAACGACATCTATTTTTTGTCAGAAATAACACTATTTCCGACTAAAAACGTTTGGCCGTCGGAAATCTGTCGGAAATATAATTATTATTTCCGATGGCCGAATGATATATCAGAAATACTTCGAATGTGGTCGGAAATAATTTCT
This sequence comes from Potentilla sterilis, assembly GCA_963682095.1. Classification (NCBI taxonomy): domain Eukaryota; kingdom Viridiplantae; phylum Streptophyta; class Magnoliopsida; order Rosales; family Rosaceae; genus Potentilla; species Potentilla sterilis. The sequence continues at coordinate 45,582,544 of OY821756.1, read as the reverse complement.
ATTTACGACATAATTTTGTTTCGTCGGAAAGTCATCGGAAAAGATATATTTTAGTTCGAACAACACACATTCATTGTCGAAAAAAGAAAATTGTATGTAAAATGTAGAATAAACTCTTTAAATTAAAAAAAAAAATTCATGAATTTGCCTCCAAGAATATAAATAATAAGGGCGCATTATCATACATGTATGACCATCGTTAATAAAATTATATAATAACAATATATATATGTTCTTTTAAAGAAACAAAATATATAAGGGCTAACCATTCGTCATTATTTTTCAATTGCTTCTTTTTTTCGAGTTGTAGTTAAAACTGAACTTTGTATATATTGTTTGATTTCAAATTTTCAGTAAAGAGTTGTCACTTGCATTAATTTTTTTTTTTTCATTATTTCATAGTTATCAGATCTCACATAACTTTACTCGATCACCTGCCTCTTCATTCTGGTTTCGCACCAATTTTGGCCACTAAACTCTTGAGTGTTGTAGAGTACTTGTATGTGTACCTCTGTGTTATTGATAATATCTTAATGTTAATTTTTGTCACAATTAAAACCTGGATTATGCAAGATCCTTTTTAATCACGAAAATAAAAAAAGAATACGCGTGAGGGCATTTCTTTTGCACGCAAGTATGCGTGTTGGAAGGTTAGATAAACTTTGCTCCTCCAGGAGATCACCAATAGATTGGGTTTGGGTATCAACAATTAGTAGTGGCTGAATAACAAATTAATTTAAGAAAAGAGCAATCATGCATAGCAGTAAAATTATTGCTATTTTTATTGGTTCATAACTAAGCTATTTCTCAAGAGGACGTAAAGTGTGAGCATTTACATTTAAGAAGCACTGAAACATATAAAGCAAAAGATAATAAGCAATATGCACACGTGTGAGCGCGACCTTTCCGCACGCGCATCGTGTGGGCATGAAGGCTAATTACGTAGTATTTAAATTTACCTACGTTTTTGGTAAGTTACACAAAATATCAAATTGGAAACAATATCTTTAATTTTTCAGATTCAATGTAAACGTTGGAAACATCAATCCTACAACTTCCCACTTTTTTTTTTAGAAAAAATGTCCTATAACTTCCCACTACTTCTTCATAGATTTGTTTTGTTTTTTATTAAGGTATTGGTTCATATACGGAATCACCAATCTTCACAGCCAATATTGTCATGGTCTGCCCGTGAGTGAGGTTTAGCCAATGACACAAGGTCCAAATCCAAGGGGAGCAACCTAGAGCATGGTAGAGAAATCTAGAGAACTCTAAGAGCTTGGAGAATTCTCTAGAACCTTGGAGAGTGCTCTCCTCTAGAACCTTCATTGTAAATATTTCTAATGAACATTCTAGAAGAGTAGATTGTAGGGATTAGATCAAATCAATCTTACCCATCCATTAAGGGGAAGCTATGCTATAAATAGGAGATAGATAGTGAGAGGTAGATAGTGAGAGGTAGACATCAAGCAATTGAGTCTTGAAAGCCTTGTAAAGCATACACAAGCTAATACAAAGTTTATTTCTCCCAATCCTCTAAGTGTTTAGCATTCTTGCTTTCTTGTGTTGGTCTTATTCCACTGCGTTGAAGGTCGAGGCTAACTTAGATTGTTCGAGAAGGTGATCGATTCTAAGGCCGCACGGTGTTTGGAGGAGCAAAGAAACCATCCCGTGACAGTTGCTATCAGAGCCACGTCCGATACCTGAAGCTCGTATCCGATACTGTGTCTGATATGAAGCCGTTTGTGCACAGACCACACACAAAGGAAGATGTCAGGAGAAGTTGTTTCTGTGGAGCAGACCATCGCTGGTGGTGCGAAGAAGAGCATCAGGGACCTGGTAGCTGCCTTGGACGCACGGCTGGAAAAGATGGAGATAGCGATAGTCGAGTTCGACACTCAACTTGAGGAAGACGTCATGAAGAGGGACGATCTCGCAGCCATGATGGAGGGGTTGTGAGAGAGCATGCACAACGCTCTCAACATGATGGCAGACACTATCTGGAGGGAGGTCCAAGAGTGACGCGACCAAGTCACAGCCGGGCTCACAACGCTCGAAGAGGAAGTCAAGGAAGTTAAGGGAGATCGGGCACTATACAAAGAGGCTGCTCTCAACAAGTCGCAAGGGTCAAAGGACGCGAAGGCATTGGACTCTTTCAAACCCAAGCCCTTTACCGAGAAGAGGGAGGCGAAGGAGCTTGACACATTCTTGTGGAACATGGAGAGGTACTTCAAATACCTCAAAGTCGACGACAACGACCACAAAATCTTGATGGCTACTTTGTTCCTAGTCGACAATGCCCTCATGTGGTGGCGTCGAAGGAGTATGGAAATCGACGAAGGTACATTCACCCTCACCACTTGGAAAGAATTCAAAGATGATATCATGCTACACTTCTATCCCCAAAACGCTAAATATGAAGCCAAGGAGAAGCTTAGATGGCTCAAGCAAACAAGTAGTGTCAAAGACTACGTCAACACCTTTGTTAGTTTGATGTTCGAAGTGCCCAACATGCCCGGAGAAGATAAGCTCATGTACTTCATGAGTGGACTACAAAGTTGGGCCAAACACGAGCTACAAAGGAGACAAGTGCAGACCCTGTCGCAAGCCATCACTGCAGCTGAGTCTCTTATCGAGTTCAAAGTTAGCCACCAAGGCAACACCAAGTTTAAAGGGAAGAGTGTGAGCTATGAGAAAAGTGGGGGAGACAAACCGAGGGAAAAACCAAGAGACAAGCCCGAGTCCAGCAAGCCAAAGGTGTGGAGAATCTAGAGGCAAGACAAGCCTGCAGGCAAGACTTGGGATGAGAAGTGCCATCTGTGCGACGGCCCTTATATGATGCGCCACTGCCCGCAGAAGAGAGCTCTCAAGGCCATGAGCTTGCAAGAGCCCAAGATCGGGGAAGACGAGAATTCAGCAAGGATGGGGTGTATCTGATTGCTGAATGCCGCGAAGGTAAGCGTGCCGCAGGCAAGGCGCAAAGCGGAAGGAGGATCGCTGTTCATCGATGTCAAGATGGACGACACGGTGACTCGTGCCTTGGTAGATTGCGAAGCCACGCACAACTTCATGACGTCGGATGAAGCAAAGAAGGTTGGCCTCCAAGTCATGAAGGAACTCGACAATGTAAAGACGGTGAACACACCTGCCATACCCATTACATGGGTAACACACGATGTGGAGGTGCACATCGGTGCTTGGAGGGGGAAGGTCGACTTCACTGTGGTCAAGATGGACGACTGGTGTCTTGATCGGCCTTGAGTTCATAGACAAGGTCCGAGCTTTCCCCATCCCATTCTACAATACTTTCTGCATAGCGGCAGACGAGGAGATGCCTTGTGTAGTGCCTATGGTAAGGCAAACAAAGGAGAAGACACGCACCCTGTCCGCCATGCAGTTTGCAAGGGCATGGAAGAAAAGCGAGCCTACTTTCCTAGCCACCTTGAAGATGGACGAGGAGGTTGGAGGGAAGTCCGAGCCGCTGCCTAGTAAGATCGAGGTAGTCCTTAGGGAGTTCGGAGATGTCATGCCCAAGGAGTTTCCAAAGAAGCTGCCACCGCGGAGAGAGGTGGATCATGCCATCGAGCTAAAGGCCCGAGCAAAGCCCCCTTCAAAGTCACCTTATAGAATGGTGCCACCTGAGCTAGAGGAGCTTCGCAAGCAACTAAAGGAGTTGCTTGACGCTGGCTATATACAACCGTCGAAGAGTCCGTATGGAGCCCCAGTCCTGTTCCAAAAGAAGAAGGATGGCGCGTTGAGGATGTGCATCGACTACCGGGCGCTCAACAAGGTCACCATCAAGAACAAGGATCTGATTCCTTTGATCTCTGACTTGTTCGATCAATTGGTGGGAGGAGTTAAGTACTTCACCAAGTTGGACCTTCACTTGGGGTACTACCAAGTGAGGATTGCACCCGGAGACGAACCGAAGGCCGCATGCGTGACGCGATACGGGTCGTTCGAGTTCTTAGTCAAGTCATTCGGTCTTACCAATGCCCCAACCACATTCTGCACGTTGATGAACAAGGTATTTCATCCTTATCTCGACAAGTTTGTGGTTGTTTATGTCAATGACATTGTGGTCTATAGCAAGACTTTGAAGGGGCATATCGAGCACCTGCGTATAGTGTTCGAGACCCTCAGGAAACGCAAGCTCTATGTGAAGAGGGAGAAGTGCTCATTTGCCAAAGAAGAGGTGGATTTTCTAGGCTACAAGATCAAAGACGGAAAACTTTTAATGGAAGAGGGCAATATGAAGGCCATCCAAGATTAGGAGCTGCCAACCAAGGTACCCACACTTCGTTATTTTCTTGGGTTGGTTAACTATTATCGAAGATTCATCAAGGGGTACTCTGCCATTACAGCACCCTTGACCGACCTCTTGAAGAAGAACAAGACATGGCAGTGGACGGACAAGTGTCAGCATGCCTTCGAGGAGTTGAAGAAGGCACTGATGGAAAAACCAGTGCTAAGGCTGCTAGACCTTAGCAAGTCATTCGAGGTACACACTGATGCATCGGACTTTACTAGTGGAGGTGTACTGATGCAAGAAGGACATCCAATAGCATACGAGAGTCGCAAGCTCAATGACACCGAGAGGCGCTACTCCGTACATGAGAAGTAGATGACGACAATGGTGCATTGCTTGCGCGTGTGGAGGCATTACCTGCTTGGATCCCACTTCATTGTTCGGACCGACAACGTCGCTACTAGCTACTTCCAAACGCAGCAAAAGCCCACTCCAAAGCAGGCCAGATGGCAAGAGTTTCTTGCCGAGTTCGACTACAAGTTGGAGTACAAGCAAGGAAAGGAGAACGTGGTTGCGGATGCCCTAAGCCGGAAGGCCGAGCTAGCACCTATCGTAATCACACCAAAGAGCACCCTCATGGGGAGGATCAAGGAGGGACTGGTCCACGACCCCCAAGCCGTGAACCTTGTAAAGCTTGTCAAGAGTGGAAAGACAAGGCGGTTCTGGCTCGATGTACACGACGGGGATGCGGCTCTATGTGCCATGGGACAATCTGCGGAGAGAAGTGTTAAGTGAGTGCCATGATTCTAAATAGGCTGGATACCCCGACACTCATCGCACACTGGCGTTACTGAGCGACACTTTGGCCACAAATGCGAGACGATGTGGATTCGTATGTGAAGACGTGTCTCGTGTGCCAGCAAGACAAAGTGGAGCAAAAGCATCTGGGCGGGTGCAGGTACCCCTTTCCACTCCAGCTATACCATGGGAGAGTCTAAGCATGGATTTCATCACCAATCTACCCAAGTCCGATGGTTGTGGATCTATCTTGGTAGTGGTAGATCGGTTCACCAAGTATGCGACATTCATCCCTGCCCCTATCGAGTGTCCTGCGGAGACGGCAACAAGCTTATTCCTAAAACACGTGATGAAGTATTGGGGAGTGCCGAAGAGCATTGTTAGCGATCGAGATGCTCGATTCACTGGGAGATTTTGGAAGGAGCTCTTCAAGCTACTCGGGGCAAAGTTGAACTTTTCCACGGCCTTTCACCCGCAGACCGATAGGCAGACGGAGCGCATCAATGCCTTGTTGGAGTTATACCTCAGGCATTATGTGAGCACAAACCAACGAGATTGGGCAAAGTTGCTTGACGTAGCCCAATTCTCTTATAACTTGCAGCGTAGCGAGTCGACGGGAGCAAGTCCATTCGAATTGGCAACCGGACAGCAGCCCTTGACTCTGAGCACGCTGGTGTCGGGCTACAAGGGGAGCAGCCTAGCCGCGAACAAGACGGTCAAGGAATGGCAGCAAGCTAATGAGCTCGCTCGATCGCAGCTAGAGAAGACAACAAAGAAGATGAAGAAATATGCCGACCGACACCAAAGGGACGTGGACCATCAACCAGGCTCTAAGGTGCTTGTCAGGGTAAATCCTACTTGGTATTAGGGAAACATGAAATTTCATAAAAGTTTGCTGAGAAAATATGAAGGCCCTTTTAAAATCCTACAGAAGGTCGGGAAAGCTGCCTATCATGTGGAATTACCTTCCAACACCAAGATGCACCTGGTATTCCACGTGAGTCAATTGAAGCCTCACCGTGAAGATGCTGAGGTGCCGGAACGAAGTGAGTCCCATCGAGCTCCCGCATACGTAACGACTTCCTTTGACAAAGAAGTGGAGAGTATTGAAGCAAAACGCGAGGTGCGAAAGAAGAGGATACCGAGGTACACCGAGTACTTTGTCAAGTGGAAGGGGCTGCCATTGTCTGAGGCAAGTTGGGAGAAAGAGGAATCCTTGTGGCAATTCAAGGACAAGATTGAGGAGTTCGAACGCGAGCAACTCGCAACGGCGACGAGGACGCCGCCGACTTGAGTGGGGGAGAATGTCATGGTCTGCCCATGAGTGAGGTTTAGCCCATGACACAAGGCCCAAATCCAATGGGAGTAACGTAGAGCATGGTAGAGAAATCTAGAGAACTCTAAGAGTTTGGAGAATTCTCTAGAACCTTGGAGAGTACTCTTCTCTAGAACCTTCATTGTAGATATTTCTAATGTACATTCTAGAATAGTAGATTGTAGCCATTAGATTAAATCAATCATAGTCATCCATTAAGGGGAAGCTAGGCTATAAATAGGAGGTAGATAGTGCGAGGTAGACATCAAGCAATTGAGTCTTGAAAGCCTTGTAAAGCTAATACAAAGTTCCTTTCTCCCAATCCTCTAAGTGTTTAGCATTCTTACTTTCTTGTATTGGTCTTATTCCGCTGTGTTGAAGGTCGAGGCTGACTTAGATTGTTCGAGAAGGCGATCGATTCTAAGGCCGCAGGTGTTTGGAGGACCAAAGAAACCATCCCGTGACAATATTATCACTACAAACAACAATATATGCAAGAGAACAAATTAATGTGGACCGTGCGATAATCATGATGGTCCATTTGGGTTGTGACCTTTCATCCATCTTGCAGGAGAAGATACAACTTGTCGAGTCGGGTCGGATAGTCCAACAAACAGGGAGAGAAGGAGGGAAAACGTAGTACCCCACTAAGCCAGTCCCCTACATTATTCTCGCACATCCTCGCAAGAAATGGAACGAGTTCTTCCGCACTCTCTCTCTCTCTCACATTTTCTCTCTCTTAGGATTTTGCATTTTCGGGGCATAATGATCAACTACAGAGATAAACTCGAACGCAGTGTTGCTCTCATCCCTTCAGCCGCTGGCAAATACCTTTGACTGTACTCTATTGTTTTCAATTTTACTTGATTTAGTTAGAAATGGAAGCTTTCAGAATCGTTTTGAGTCCTTTGTGCTGTGTTTATGTGCCAAATTTTTGAATCCGAACTCTTTGTTTGTGTATAGCTCTCAGTGCGGAGGATCGTGCTACTCTAGTTAAAGCTCCGGAGGTAACTTTCTCTAGCCATTGTTACTCTGTAAATCTGAAGTAGTTACTTTGTAATATGTAATAAAAAGGAGACATGATTTCAATTTTTGGTTGGCTAGCTTCATCATATGGATATAAGGTTCATGAGTTTGTATTGGAATTTCTGTGGGGCTTTTGAAGTTTTTTGGTTTTGGCAACCGTAGTTTTAGTAGAGAGAGAAATTTCTTCACGGATTCTCGTTATTTAAAGTTGTTATAGGTTACAAGTGTTTTGGATTGGGTTGTATGTTCACTTGGTGTATTATTTTCCATATATATATATGTGTGTATATATATAGTTCCTATCCAGAGCGAACCTTCACTCTGAAATTAACGTGCGAAGTTCTTTTTTTGACATATTTTTTTGTCATATTTTCACATCTCCACGTTCAGATGTTAGAACCTAATGCCTAAATCATCTCTGCAAAATTTCATCCAACTTGATAATCGTTTGACCTTTCATTATGGTGATTTACACGAACAGTTTAGGTTGAACATATTCGGTTTGTTCATTGATTTAATATAATTTCGATACCTCAACAGTAACCAAATAAGATGAAATTTTGTATGAATGATTTATACATTAGGTTCAAACATCTGAACGGTGGAGATGTTAAAATATGACCAAAAAGCGTGTTAAAAAAAGAACTTCTCACGTTAATTTCATAGCGAAGGTTCGCTCTGGATATGAACTATATATATATATATATATATATATATATATATATATATATATATATATAAAAAGTTTTTTTCAGGTGCGGACGTCCGTACGGTACGGATGCGGCGTTTCCGGCCACCGGCGAGGCGGCGACGCCGTATCCGGCCACTGGGCTGTGCTCCCCACACGTCGGCGACGCCGTCTGTGCAGGCCCGAGCTCCATCGCCGGCCGGCAGCCGCCGGAATCTGCAAAAATGCAGAAAAATGGCAAGTACTGTTCATTTTTCTGCATTTTTGCAGATTCCGGCCGGCTGCTGGCCGGCGATGGAGCGTGGGCCGGCACAGACGGGGTCGCCGGCGTGGGGGGAGCAAAGCCCATCGGCCGGATACGCCGTCGCCTCGCCGGTGGCCGGAAACGCCGCATCCGCACCGTGAACAGTGCGTGCGGACGTCCGCACAGGAAAAGGACTATATATATATATATATATATATATATATATATTATAATTTACTTCAGTATGGTTTTCTTTCATTGTGTGCATATGCTTCAGAGATTGGTTGGACACCATTCTGACACATGCACACAATCTGCATAAGTTAGTATAGGTTTTGCTTACTGTTCGATTCGTCTGTATTGTTAATGGACTCCATTGCTTTTTGTATTTTGACCTTGTATGTGGCTTATTTGTGTCATAGTACACCCCAACCTCTAATTGTTGTATGTCGCTTCCAAAAGGTTTAATTGGGGGAATGCAAGTCCATAATGATAGGGTTTCTATCATATTTCTGACATAGTCTCCTTCATATACTGATGCTTTGCTTATATTTTGACAAGGTAATAATTTTGGATTTGTAGGGGTTTTATCTGCTCAGGTACATACACAATTCCCATTGTGAGAAAATATTAGCTCATATATTGGTTCATATTTAGAAACTTTTGTATATAAGTTTCTTGCAGTTTTATAAACATACATATTTTTCAATTTATTTCTCCTCCTATTGTGAATGTATTGATGTTTTTTTTTGTTTTTTTTTGTATGACGATGTGACAGTTTGCTTCCCCAAACTCACCTATTGATGGAGATTATGAAGGTCGTGGTATTTGATCCGTTGTTTGGAGCTACTAGTTATAAGGACTTGAAAGAAACTTTTGTCTGTTTATTAATCTAGATGGGCCAACATACATTACAAAACTATGTTTTAGTTTTAGTATTTAGTCTTTGAACTATATCTCTACCAAGTTGAATTTGGATGTTATCGATGATGTCTTTTCACATGTATTAAAATTATATAGTTGATATCACTGAATCTTCACTGTCATTTATTTTGTACCTCATGTTTTACAAAAATAAATATTTCTATTATGACAAAATTTATAATAATTATAATTTAATGCTGAAAATGGAAAATCCCACAAAAAGTAGTAATTCCGACAATTATTTTAGTCGAAAATAGTAGTTGAAAAAATGTTTCCGACAAAACAGATGGTCGAAACAAAGTCGTCGGTAATAAATATTCCGACAAAAGTATAGTCGGAACTAATACGTCGGAAATGATATTATTACTGAATAAATGAAATTCATTTTTCCGACGGCTTATTTGGTTAGGAATGACATTTATTTCCGATGACTGGTCAGAAAAAGAGTATTTGCCACTGAGGTACTACCGACCGCTTCCGACGAATTTTATTTGGTCGGAAAGTGTATTACCGACCAAAATATAGGTATTTACGACCATTTTAGTTGTAGGAAATGACATTTTGTGTTGTAGTGTGCATGCATGGTTGCAGCCTCGGAAGCTCTTGCATGCAGTTCTCCATGCCGTAAACTGATGATTACAGAGAGGAAGATCATGGTATTGGTATAAGTGATTCGCTTCTCGGCTCCTCCATCACCATTGTGACACCAACTTTACGATACACATCAAAAGTTGCTACAGCTAACGACCATGAAGTTTGATGAATATATCCGGACAGATCGAATTGAAATGGAATGAGACAGAACCTGTTTTCACCTGCATAGCAAACTCTCCCACCAAAGAGATGTTTATTGGGAAAGGGAAGCTTACTGTTCAAATAGTGGAGTAGCTCTTGATGGGGTCAGTAGATCACCATTAGGCGCAAAGAAGTTATCCACTAACCCGCCATTAATTAGCAGAATAGGCAACGGCTAGGCCCCCATTACATGGTTCTGTCAAGCAATAGAATGGTAGGGGGAAGCGGGTATCACTGGCATGCAGTGAGTAGTCATGGAATTAATTTGTTGTTTTCGAGGTCCATTTCCTCTTCGAATATCAGAGGATCCCCACTCTTACCGCCATTTTGGTTCGTCTATGTGAACACACATTCCATGGGGGAGTTCGTCCCAAAGAAAATCTGTCACTAGTTCCCATTCAACTCAACACATTCCATGGGGAGTTCGTCTATGAAAATCTGCCATATTTGTTGCTTTTCCCCGTCGAGCTTGTTAAGATTCACCCTTCTAAGATGATCCTTAAATTGCTAGTACAGTTAGTTCTCGACCTTCTCCCCCATGTGCATACCAATAAGAAAACAAATCCCTAACCCTAACTAGAAACTCGTGTTTGAGGAGCAGGTTTTATATCCTAGTTGACGAGCATGAACTAATTCAATTTCAATGGAAATTACGGCTTGTTAGTGCTAAAACCCGTAGGCCTGGCAGAAACATAATAATAAAGCTGTAAAGAACGCAGGCAAGTATAGTGGTTCACCGTGCTATCGGAGGGCACGGCTACGTCCACTTGGAATGCACTACGATCGGCCAATAAGCCATCGGGTTACAAGAGTGGAGTGCCTTGGATCCAAGATCCTTAACACTAAGGGGGAAGCCTTCTATTTATAGGGAAAGAAGGCTCCCTCCTTTACAACTTCTCCAATGTGGGATACTTATTACACTATTACATAATTCCCTACTTACGAAGCTACTTCAGGCGCCCGGTGGCACGGCTTCCGAGTGCGGCACCGGTGATGTGGAACAATGGAGATGTAGCCGGGGTGCTGGTCTATCCGATGGATGCCGGAAGTAGGACCTATGACGCCGGTTACACGGTCCACGAGGTCGCCGAATATGCTTGGCGGTGTACCATATGTACTGTCAACAAGTCCCCCAAGTTCCCGAGTAAGAGCGCAATCTTACTTGGGGAGTTAATCATCATGTGTCGCCAAGCATAGGTGGTGACCGAGTCACTCCTATTACCACCAGTCCCCCAAGTCCCTAAGTGAGATTGGGCTCTTACCGGGCGTTCGAATGTCGGGTCCCACCCCTCCGCTCGAGTGTTACTGATGTGCCCCCAGTAGTAGTCCCCCAAGCCCGTGCTGGAGATGTGACTTGGGTGGGAGTGATGGGGTGCCGGGCGCTGACCCTCACCGTCTGTGCCGGGTTCTGGAGCGGTGGTGGGTGCCCAGGGAGGATCCGGGTTTGACCGGTCCTGACTCGCTAAAGCTTGATCGGGCGAAGCTGCTGCTGAACAGAGCCGGGCCTGCTGAATCAGGGGTGACCCGCTGGCTAGGACCGGGCCTGCTGAATCCGGGGTGACCCACTGGCTGGGGTGACCCGCCGGATAGGACCGGGCGGTGAGCGGCCGAGCTCACATGGCCAGAGGGTGAGCTGATACTGAGCGGCCGAGATCACGAGGCCGGAGGTGAGGTGTTGGCGTGAGTTGATAGCTATGGTGCAGGGGTCGGGGCTCTGGCGCAGCGGTGCGGAACCGGGGTGCCAATGCAATAAATGTGGAGCGGGGTGAAACCCGGAGAGTGCGTGGGATCTCGACCGAGCGTTCTGCCATATTGGAACGAGTCCCCCAAGGCGAAATTGGCGAACCGACCGGTGGACCCCCATACCGTATCGAGTCGGAGAGTGCCTGGGAACTCGACCGGGCGTTCTGCCATATCGGAACGAGTCCCCCAAGGCAAAATTGCTGCCAATGGCAGGCCGGGAGAGGCCCGGTGGCTCGGCCCAGCTTGTGTTGGAATAAGCGTGGGGCGACGTGCCTGCGGGGAGAGTTCTGGATCAGAGAAATAATCTGCCCGGTGGGGAGGCGTTGAGATGACAAGTCTCGCCTTGAATCCCCATTTTTTATCGCAGTTCAGTGCGATGCAGGGTTTTTATCCTGCTGGACAAGAGTACATGTGTTAGATGTAAACTCGCCCGGGTGTATAAAGCCCATGCCGGTTGAATGTTCTCATAACCGGAGTCATGTCATGAAGCCGGTTGAATGATACCTAATCGGTGAGGGGCCATGGAGTCGGTTGGATGTCTCCTAATCAGTGAAATGCTCTCAAGCCGGTTGAATGTTACCTAACCGGTGAGAGGCCATGGAGCCGGTTGAATTATACCTAACCGGTGAGCTGCCATGGAGCCGGTTGGATGTCTCGTAACCGGTGAAATGCTCTCAAGCCGGTTGAATGTTACCTAACCGGTGAGAGGCCATGGAACCGGTTGAATGATACATAACCGGTGAGCTGCCATGGAGCCAGTTGGAAGATCATAACCGGTGAAATGCTGTGGAGATGCCATGCAGTCGGTTAAATGATCATAACCAATGAGAAGCCTTCGAGCCGGTTGAAAGATCATAATCGGTGAGAAGCCTTCGAGCCGGTTGAAAGATCATAACCGGTGAAATGTTGTGGAGATGCCATGCAGTCGGTTGAATGATACCTAACCGGTGAACTGCCATGGTGCCGGTTGAATGATCATAACCGATGAGAAGCCTTCGAGCCGGTTGAAAGATCATAACCGGTGAGAAGCCTTCGAGCCGGTTGAAAGATCATAACCGGTGAAATGCTGTGGAGATGCCATGCAGTCGGTTGAATGATACCTAACCGGTGAACTGCCATGGTGCCGGTTGAATGATCATAACCGGGGATGAGCATGGGATCTCGACCGGGCGTTCTGCCATGTCGGAACGAGTCCCCCAAGTTCCCAAAATGAAATTGCCGAACCGACCGGTGGACCCCCATACCGTATCGATTCGGAGAGTGCATGAGAACTCGACCGGGCGTTCTGCCATATCGAAACGAGTCCCCCAAGGCGAAATTGCTGCCAATGGCAGGCCGGGAGAGGCCCTGTGGCTCGGCCCAGCTTGTGTTGGAATAAGCGTGGGGCGACGTGCCTGCGGGGAGAGCTCTGGATCAGAGAAACAATCTGCCCGGTGGGGAGGCGTTGAGATGACAAGTCTCGCCTTGAATCTCCATTTTTTATCGCAGTTCAGTGCGATGTAGGGTTTTTATCCTGCTGGACAAGAGTGCATGTGTTAGATGTAAACTCGCCCGGGTGTATAAAGCCCATGCCGGTTGAATGTTCTCATAACCGGAGTCATGTCATGGAGCCGGTTGAATGATACCTAACCGGTGAGGGGCCACGGAGCCGGTTGGATGTCTCCTAACCGGTGAAATGCTCTCAAGCCGGTTGAATGTTACCTAACCGGTGAGAGGCCATGGACCCGGTTTAATTATACCTAACCGGTGAGCTGCCATGGAGCCGGTTGGATGTCTCGTAACCGGTGAAATGCTCTCAAGCCGGTTGAATGTTACCTAACCGGTGAGAGGCTATGGAGCCGGTGGAGCCGGTGGAGCCGGTTGAACCGGTTGAACACTGCATAACCGGAGAGAGCCATGGAGCCGGTTTGAACACTGCATAACCGGAGAGAACGGCACTACCGTAATGCGATGCATACTGATGCGCGCACTGAGATGCGATGCCTACTGATATGCGATGCATTTGTAATGCCAAATGATCGACTGATGCATAATGATATGCGTAGCACTGATAAGCGCATAATGATATGCGTGCAACGATGCATACTGATATGCGATGCATTGCAATGCTGAAATGATCGACCGATGCATAATGATATGATTGTGCATTTATCGCACAATATTTCCCAACAGATTATGCATAGGTGAAGCATGCGTCGAGTAATAATGAATAAGTTAGAATACTTAGCTTTGAAGAAAGCTGACGGGTGTTGGAATAGCACGCGGGAATGATTTCCGGGTTGCCCGGTGAATGTCTACGGGTGTAGAGAGCAGCTTGATTTTGCTGTTTGAAGCAGTGGGTGCCCAAATGAGATGTTTGGGTGTCCAGAGGAGATTGCCTGCTGAATCTGTACCCGGCCCAGCTTGCTGCAACTGATCCAGTTGCTGCTGCCCAAACCGACCCAACCCAAACGTTGATCGGGCCTGCTATTTTGGAATCTGCTTTTTCCCGCCATTTTCTCTTCTGTTTCTTCTTTCGGTTTCTCTCGTCCGGTTTCTCTTCCTGCCGTCATACCCGGAGACGAGGGCTACTAGAGAGGGAGGCAACCGGAGATGGAGACCAGCGGTGCCTGCAGACGAAGAGGAGCTCGTCGGGGAATGAAAAGCGAAGTCACCGTGTTCGCGTCGGTTTTTACACCTGTCGAACTATCAACACGTGGGGGTGGCGGACGTAGGTTTCAGTCCTGGTGCGTTGTGCGTGAGCGTGCCAGTACCTTTGGGTTAGGTACAACCTTGGTGCGGACGACCTCTGGCGAGCGAATCACCCTTGGCGAGCGGATGACTCTGGCGAGCGAATCACCCTTGGCGAGCGGATGACTCTGGCGAGCGTGTTCGTCTGCTCCCTGCTACCTGACTTCTCGATCAAGCGACTGTACGCGGGCGTTGACAAACCGGCGTAAGGGCTCGAACAAGACCTAAGTAAACAATTACTAGGATTTTTCCTCAACCTTTCGGTAGATTGAGATATCTTACTTCGATCCTGAGATGCAAAGCAGAGCTATATATCAAGACCGCGGATGGCGTTCGTCCAACCTTTTAGCAGATTGGGAAAGACTGTTACCGGGGTAACGACTCGATTTGTCACAAGGTGTGACGACTGGACTCGATTTGTCTCAGCGACGCTTCGACACGAACGCAAGTCACTTTCGACAACAACGGCAGATTTACGGCGACCAGATGTGGTGGGCGTAGGTTTGCGGCTAGGTTGGAAGAGTGTCAATTGCAGTTGGTGGAAGGCTGTTCGCAAGAGAGAATGCTCCGGAGAGGCTTGCAAGATTTGCAGGGCAAAAGCTTGTAGTTGTATGGTGTTGAACCCTTTTTACGTTGTCCTAGAGTTCTTTATATAGTGATCTCAAAACCCCAAATACGTATGCAACAGGTATATAGATTCTGATATCAAATAGAATTGTATTTGTTAAATCAACTCCAAGTCAGACTTGAAGAAGGACTTCGAATCCTTTCTCTAACCGGAAATTGACTAAATACAATTAGATTATCCGTTAATGGACAACCCTACGGGCTTCGGCCCAATGTATCGGTTGAATGTTAATTTAGGCCCAAACATTGCCCCCCAGCCTTCAAGATTAAAAGCCCATTGAAATCGAAGAAGGTTGAAAAAGCCCACGCGGATTTGTTTAAAAATCTGACGAACACGTCGTTCCCTCTAACTGATGCAACTTTACCAAATTGAGCTCAAGCGACTGTTCAATAAACCCTAAATCGCTTCAAATCGTACCGATTCAGAAATCCAGAGACCCCTTTTCAGATTCTATAAAGCCACAACCTGAGAATCGTGAGAACCCATCCGAAACCCCAAACCAATCGTCATGGCATTAGAGATCAAACACACCGAAGCGATTCGCGGCAAGGAAAGAATTCAAAGGGCCGTCTTCGAAATCGGAAGTCCCTGCTGCACCTCCTTAATTTCTCGAGACGATTACAACCGTGCCGGACTGGGCCCAAAGCAACGAGAAGTCACTACCGAAGGCATTTCTTCGATTATGGATTACTGCCGTCCGCCTCCAATAGCCTTCCGCGAACAGGACATCACCCTTCAGAAATGTTCGAACCACTTCGAAACCCCCATCACCACTGGTTGCTGGCCACTACCAACCTCAGAGATGATCAGGTGGTACAAAGCCAGGCAACACCTAGATGCCCTGAGATGGAACCGCGCTGGGATCACAGAAATTCTGGAGCTCTGTTTCAGCTTAAATCAGAAAGGTGGAAATCGATGCGTTTTCTTGCCCCTAGTAAGCTTCTGGAACTCATCCTCCAACACTTTTGACTTTCGCTTTGGTCAAGCTAGCATTACTCTCCTAGACTTATATGCTGGGCTAGGATTTCCTCTGAGTAATAAGCCCTTCGACGCGGATAATTATCCCCAAGACCAGTTCCCATCCTCCGTTATGTACATCACTGGCTCCTACAGCTATCAAGCTTGGATGACTGAATTCAGTCATAGGAATGATGACATCGGAGGAATTTGCTTCCTTGATTTTTGGCTGAACAAGTTCATCTTCTGCTCAACCGCCGCCAAGATGTCAAGAATCTACAGAAGGATGGCAGAGATTATTTACGCCCATCAAGAGATAGGCCTTGGGCAGATAGTTCTAGCCCACCTATATCGGGGACTGCACACCCTCACCATGAATCCCTTCAACTTCACTGTGCCCGGCCCACTTTGGATTTTAGACATCTGGGCGAATATGTATTTTCCGGGACTCGCCGCAGAACCAAGAGACATTGGAGAGAACAGAATCGCAGGCGCAGCATACGTTGGTCAAGAACCAATGTATGGGCAAGGCTACGCTGCGTGCTTCGATATCATCTTCCAGACAGATGCACCCGGCTTCTATTCCGAAGCTCAGATGCTGCTCACTCGCAAGCACCCTCATGCTTTGAAGACCGGCTTCCTCCCCTCAGCGGACCAAAGCAAGGCAGGGAAAGACCTCTTCCTCCAATGCATATCAATGGCAGACCTTCCGCTTCTGACCTCAAACAGAGGTAGTGAAGGCTCAGAGGTGTACGCCCCACATCTGTTTGCTCGCCAATTCGGCTTTACGCAACATGCCCCCTATCCGCCAATCCAAAGCTGTAACATCTTCTCAGCCTGGCGACCAAGCAAGAGTACTCCTGCGACCCCCAACATTCCATGTTCCTCCTGCCTTCGAACGGCCACCTTTCCAACTCCAGACGAATGCATAGAGCTGGTGATCTCCCAAGCAGCCACTGCTGAATATGACAATTGGTGGCACCGGCTTTGTGGGAAGGACTTCCAGATAAAGGAAGGATCAGTCTACTACTTCGGCAAGGTATTCAGAAGACACCGCGATTGTCTTACTGACAATGACAAGGTGGCGCTCGATGGTGGTCCTTTGCACCCTGAATTGCCGACTGAAGAAACTCAGGTAACTACTCGCTACGTTACAACTTACCCTGATTTTGGATAAGTATTAGGAAAACCACTAACTGATTTTTATGTTGCAGATTGTTTCAAAGAAAGTGCTTCCTGATGACAGGAAAAGGAAAGCCCTTGCGACTCCTCCAACAGCAACCAGGAGCAAGAAAAGAGTGAAATCGCCTCCTCCTGTGGTCGAAGAAGAAGATGATGATAATATGCCAGTAAGTCTTTAATAAATTGCCTGAATATCTGTCATCCGCCAACTCTATTTTAGATCAGATTATAACCCTAACGCAGTTGGCGAATTTTCTTCCACAGGGGCTTAGATTGAGACGGAGGGGAGGCGCAACTTCTAGCACCACTCCCACCATGCCGAAACCGATCGAGATCTCTTCTGGTGAGTCCTCCAGCTCCACTAGTTCACCTTCGGGTAGTCCTGAGCCTGGAATAAGAGTTCCAGAGACTTGGGACGAAGTTTCATCCGCCTGGCGAGAATATACAATCCGCCTTGATTACTATAGACGAAAACTCCCTATTGATGCAACTCCGCTAAACTGGCTTCCTGCTGAAACAGGTACAATCTGCACTCCCCTGGCCGCTGCTCCACTCTCAACTTCCCATACTCCACTGACCAGTTCAGTCCTCTCCTCAGAGAAAGTCATGGAGGGAACCTCATCCGCCAGCGCCTCAACTGCACTAACAACTGTGGCAAGCATGTCAAGGATGACACCCCCAAACCCATTCCCTGGACCAGAAGATATCGGGGGACCTGTAGAGGAATATCTGGAAGAAAACCCGGATGTAGTGATAGACGCCAGCCGCTACCAAGACATGCCCCCAGCCTCACCTCAAGGCGAACCTGTTGAGGCCAACAATCCCATAACTGGGGTCACGGCCGATACCTCTTCTGAATTAGAGGTACCTTTCTAACAACCTTTAATCCATTCATTTTTAGATCGTTATTATGTTAATTCTTCTTACACCTGCATTCTTTTACAGGCAACAGAAACTCCGATCCAGCCTGAGAGTATTGGCGAGCAGAGCATGGTCCTGTTCTGCCCCCAGCCGGATGTCCAAGAAAAAGGGTCTTCTGCCCCCCTTTCTCCTCAAGCCAACACTACTGGTACCCAGACCATTCCACCGCTGAGTGATGATCCGCTACTGCAGCCACCAATCCTCCAACAAGATGGAGCTGAACTGCAAGAAGCCTGGGACCTTTTCAGCCGGCTCTACCAAGAAGATCTCACAAATGCAGGAGTTCGTGAGAAGATCCACATTGCGCTGCAGACCGTGGAGAGTCAACTTCAGTCCTTGCCTGCCGAGGCTCAAAGTAAGATAAGGGAAGTTCTGGACGTCTTCCCTGGCCTCCTCGCGACCTTCCAAGACAAGGCGAATGAGATTCCCAAACAGGAAGCTGCTGCCAAGGAAAGAAATTTGCTCCTGTCTCAGGCCGTAGATTCCTACTCCTCGCTGATACATTCCGTGGAACAAGAGGACGAAGTAGAACTCAAGCGCTTGAGACAAGAAAGGGAACACATTGACCGGAAGATAGCTCTGGTAAAGGAGAGACAGCAAAGTCGTCTGGATGCAGCATCCGAACGAAGGACTCAGCTCGCCAAGCTTAAGAACGAATCAGAGCAAGGTCAGAAAAACACCCTGAAATCCAAGTCTGACCTCCAACGCATGAAGGCTAAGCTCGCTAGACTAGGCCTTAAGATATTTGAATTCTCTTCTATGCCCCCCGAGTAACTTGGGCTTTGTTTTGTATCCATTTTTGATAATATTGGATAAGTGTTTAACAAACACAACCCATATGCGAGGCCCAAACCTGACTGGCTCGTTTATCACAGCCTTAATTAGTCTTTATCTGCAACTGTCAATTTCCAAGATACGGTCAACAGTCAAACTGACATTCAAAGCTTGTAATTCCCCGTGCTCGCGAGCGGTTGAAAATCATAAACTTCTTCATTATTTCGACGTGAGTGATGATGTGAAACCCTAATTAATCCCAGCCGTTAGATTTCACTTGCTACTCGCTATAAAATGAAGCCCTTAGCATCAAAACCAAAACTCATCTTCTGCTTACCATTCAACATGTCTATCTTAGTCTTTAGTTTCTCTACTAAGCCTCTATGGCTTCCTGAGTCTTTTCCTCCAGATCATATGGAGATGTTTGTCAAAACACCTTAAGTCGCATAGTCTGGTATTAAATATGTTCTAAGTCGCATAGTCTGGTATTATGCCCCTTAAAGAACATGGAATATGGATAGAATCTCCAAAAGAAGGAGCTCTTCTATTGTTCTCCAGGGTATAATAGCTGCTGGTGACTTAGAACCCATTCGCCATCATGGCTGTCACTCTCCTTCTGCGATCTTTCAGACTCCTGTTAGTGATCAGAGGTGACCGTCGGTTGGCATCCACATCCTCATCCCTTAGCTCTTCTTTCAATCCCCAAGGCCTTCCCTTTGAGGTAAGGTTCCAAATAAAGGTATTGGTGGATGAAGAAACTTACGGGACGGTGAAAGCGATGAGGATCGGAGCAGGAGATCGGAGGAGGAACGATACACGTCCACCCCCAAAAGAATCTGTGAAACAGATCCTCTTCTCTCTTTCGTTCAAGAAGTTTAAAAGTATAGGATTTCACATAATTTTGTACTTGTAAAGCTCTTGACCGCAAAGTCATTCTTGAAATAGGATCAATAAATTTAGATCTTATTGACCTTGTTGATAATGAACAAAAAATTTGCTGTTTTCCATGTTGAATGAACAAGAAATTGTTGAAGCCGAAAATTGTTGACAACCATAAGCATTGATTCTCAATTCGACTAAGTAAACAAACCCTAAACAGATTCATAACAAAAGAAAGCGAACTACGAAACTAATGAACCTTGAACAGATTCATAGTCTAAAGAAAGCAAACTACGAAACTAATGAACCTTGAACAGATTCATAGTCTAAAGAAAGCAAACTACGAAACTAATGAACCTTGAACAGATTCATAGCCTATATTGCTGTTCATATTATTGGTGATAGCGAACCACTAACAGACTTCATCGCCAAATCATCTATGACCAGTATCCCGTGTATTGCCCCCCCTAGTAACCTTAGGCTGAGGCGAAGTAAACCGCCAAAGCCAAGGGGACTAAGGTAAAGTGTTAGTGTCTCCAAAGAAGGTTTTTTAAGTTGAAGGTTGCCCCCCGGCCTCGACCGGAGCGAGTGGCTCTTCATATTCCCATACGCTAGGGAAGTACTTCTTAAGGTGGCGTCCATTAATGGGGCTACGATGGACCTCACCCTCCAAATCTCTGAGTTGATAAGCACCTTTGCCAATAATTCGATCAATGACAAAGGGGCCCTCCCATTTAGGAGACCATTTGCCACGTCCAGTGTCTCGTTCGCCAAAGGGAAGCATGGCCTTCCAGACCAAATCGCCTTCACCAAAAGATTTACCCTTGGTACGCTTGTCGTAAGCTCTGGCGATCTTTTTCTTTTCCAATACGATGTTCTGTAAAGCATCTAAGCGCTGCTCATCGAGGTTCTCATGCTCCTGAAACATTGCCTGAACGTAGTCATCTCCGATTAATTGATGCTGCTCGCGAACTCGGAGGGAACGGACAGTGATTTCCAACGGAAGAACAGCATCATGGCCAAACATCAAGGCATACGGAGTAGTGCCTGTAGGAGTGCGTTTGGACGTACGATATGCCCAAAGAGTATTGTCCAACTCCGTGTGCCAAGACCGAGGATTGTCCTCCAGCATCCTTTTGATGATAGAAATAATCACCTTATTGCTAGCCTCAGCTTGACCATTCGACTGAGCGTAGTACGGCGAAGAGTGTAAAAACTGAATGCCATACTCTCGAATGAATGTCTGCGTACTCTCCGCCATGAACGCTGCCCCCCTGTCCGCCACAATACATTCAGGAATGCCATAACGGCAAATAATGTTCTGAAATATAAAGCGAATGACTGTCGCTGCGTCACAATTTCGGACAGGGATGGCTTCCACCCATTTGGTGAAGAAATCTGTGCCAACCAGTAAGTACTTATGTTGGAGAGACGAGTTCGGATGGATTTCCCCCACAAAATCAAGTGCCCAACCCCTGGCTGGCCAAGGTTTGATGATAGGCTGCATTGGGATATTAGGAATCCGTTGGACCGGTCCATGAATCTGGCAATCAACACAGCCTTTGGCAAAGCTGATGCAGTCTTTAAGGATAGATGGCCAAAAATAACCATAACGGCGGATTAGCCACCTCATCTTTGATCCGCTTTGGTGCGAACCACAAACTCCCAAATGGACTTCGCGCATTAACCTTTTGGCTTCTACGCCAAAGACACATCGGAGGTCGACGCCTTCCTCACCTCGTCGAAGCAACTCATCACCCTTAAGTAGGTAATTTGTAGCTAAATACCTGGTTCGCCTTTCGGATGGGGCAGACGGATCTTGTAAATATGTAATGATCGGTTGTCGCCAATCAACATCAATAGTATCAAGGCTAGCAACCAACCAGTCGCCTCGCTGCTCCCTTCGTGCAGCGAAAGATGGTAACGTCCTCCGTTCAACTTTCAAGATGCGTTCCTGAACTCCGTTAGCTAGGGTAATGCCAGTGGCGAGCTGTGCTAACTCGTTTGCTGCAAAGTTCTTTTCACGAGGTACGTAGTCAAGCACCACATCAGAAAATTGATCCAACAACTCTGATGCTCGCTCCCAATAATGTACTAGGTGGAAAGAAACACATTTGTAATCCCCTAACAGCTGTTTGATGATTAATAGAGAATCACCATATACTTCGATTTCTTTGGCGTCCATATCCAGTAAGAGTTCCAGACCAATAATAAGGGCTTCATATTCAGCCTGGTTGTTTGTACAGGTCCATTCCAACTGAAAGGAATAAGAATGGCTTACCCCTGATGGACTTTGGATGCAAATTCCTGCGCCCGCCAAAGAGTGTGTGCTACTGCCATCAAAGTACAGGATCCATGGTACCGTGCCAACCATGCTGACGAAAGGGATAGGCTCCTCAACCGATTCATCAATCCTACCCCTCAAGATAGGGCGAGTAAGCATGTATTTGACCAAGTCCGTTTGAGCTACCACTATGGTGGTAAAGGAAAGCATGTAGTGGCGGAGCTTGGTCGCTGCAAAGTACAACGCTAAACAGAGACGCTCGATGGGAGAGTACCTTGTTTCTGCATCTAAAAGGGTTCTACTGAGATAAGATACCGCATATTCGACTTTCTTACCCTCCGTAGTAGTTTCGTCCTGAGCCAACAGTCCAGCAACAGAACTAATAGATGCAGAGATGTATAACTTGAGTGGGATGCCTGGCTTTGGCGGCCGTAAAACTGGCGGACTGGCCAAATATTGTTTGATTCTATCGAACGCCGCTTGATGGTCAGGTCCCCAAACGAACTGCTCGTCCTTCTTGAGTTTCAACAAGGGCGAGAGAGGAGCGATCTTGCCCGCTGAGTTAGATATGAAGCGTCGTAGAAAATTGATTTTGCCCAACAAGCTTTGAAGCTCCTTCTTGTTCCGAGGCGCCGGGGCGTTTAAAACAGCTTGTGCCTTGTCTCCCGCTACCTCAATACCCCTGTCATGTACTACGAAGCCAAGGAAATCACCAGCACGAACCCCAAAAATGCACTTTGCTGGATTCATTTTAAGCTGATGTTTCCTCATCCGCGTAAAGACAGCGCGCAGATGACCAATATGGTCTACCTTGGATTTAGATTTAACCACTACGTCGTCAATGTAAACTTCTAGGATGACGCCGAGAATGTCATGAAAGATTAAGTTCATAGCGCGTTGATACGTAGCTCCTGCATTGGTTAGGCCAAATGGCATGCTAAGATATTCAAAGGCTCCAGCAAAGCCTGGGCAACGAAACGCAGTCTTATGAATGTCCGGCTCATAAATTGGTATTTGATGGTAACCGGCTGTACCATCCATGAAAGATAACATTTCATGCCCTGCAACTGCATCCACCAAAAGATCCGCAATAGGCATTGGGTATATGTCCTTTGGTGAAGCAGCATTTAGATCTCTGTAATCAACACAGACCCTGATTTTGCCGTTCTTTTTCTTAACAGGAACCACATTCGCCAGCCATTGTGTATATTGGGCCGGACGAATGATTCCTGCATCTATCATGCTCTGAACTTCCCTCTTGACCGCCATAGCGGTTTCGGCGTTCATTCGCCTTTGTTCTTGTCGAATAGGGCGGGCGCCATCCCTAATGGGCAATCGATGGCATACTAGATCTTTGGACAGTCCAGGCATATCTTGATACTTTTCCGCAAAGCAATCCTTGAATTCTTGCAACAAATTGATTAATTGCAATCTCAGGTCCGGATCCAGCTGCTGACTAATCCCAACTTCTAAAGGTTCCTCAGGTGTACCGAGATTAACCTTCTCTACTGGGTCTCGTACCTTGGGCGGAGTATCGTCTAAAGCAGCTGGTGCTGGTGGAATGGGCTCGACGTCTTCCGTAGTTATGACGTCGTCTTCATCGATACACTCAACAAGAGCGACCGTGTCTGAAGCTAGTTGCTCTGCCCTAAACATTGCCAGGCGCTGGAATAAAGAGAGTACAGCCTCTGACTCCGCCACTGTAAAACTGTCAATCATGCTGACAATTGGTTGAAAATCGATGGAAACAGGCCGAGAACCGTCCGCCTGAGCCTGTGCTAATCCCCACCGTGTTAAGTCAGTGGAAGTTACCCCTAGCGGACGACCCTTACTATCCACCCCATCAATCACGAGAGGACGCATAGTGCTGTAGTAATAATCCGACTCCAAAGTATTAGTTGCTATAGAAAAGGGACGCTCATCCGCCTTGATTAGAACAGGTTTATCAGAAACTGGATCCCACATTAGCATCTCTTGATGTAGCGAGGATGGGACTGAGGATGTTTTATGTATCCAATCGCGTCCCAAAATCATGGAATATGGGACTGTAGTCTCCGTCACGAAAAGACCCTGACAAGCATTGGAAGGTCCAAGGTTAATTCGGAGTACGAGGAAACCAGCCGTTTGAGCCACAGCGCCCGCGAACCCTCTAACTTTAATAGAGGAGTTCTGGATCTTGGCCGCGGGGATCTGAAGTCGTTCCACCGTGCTGAGCGTAATCACACTCACCGCCGCACCATTATCGATGAGGATTCGGTTGACCTGGACACCCTCCACCTCTGCCGTAACGTAGAGAGGTTTGAGATGTTGGGTCATTGTAAATGTGGGCTTAGTGAAAGTCATGTGCGAACTATTCAGATCAGCGACCCGGTCCTGGTCGCTAAGAGTTGGTAAAGAATTCAAATGCTCGTTGGCAGGAAGATCATCCTCGCCTGGCGCTGGAATGAGACAAACCGGCTTGTCCGCCGCCTCCTCTTGTATAAAATACGCCGTAGGAATTGGTTTAGACAAAGCATATCTAGAGGATAACATGAAAACCATATTACAGTCCAGAATCGGTTCATCTCCATCTGTAAATCCTTCTTCGTCGTCCAGCATCTCATCATCCGCGTCCGGCATGTCTCTATCCACCCCTGATGAACTCGTAGGAGCTTCAGTCTGAGACGTTATAAGAGCTGCCTCTGCTTGCTTCACAGCGAATTCAGTCTTCAATTGCTGAGCTACGAACTGAGGGAAGGGCTGATCACCTTGTTGACTGACAGCCTTCTGACCCGTGAGAAGTTGAGTCGTCTTAGCCGATGACCTGCGAAGGACTGGAGTAGATCCTTGAGTTTCTAATTGTATGTCAAGGACCTTGGTAGGTGTTGATGTAGAAACCGCCGTCATCCCCTTAGGCTGCCATTTCAGAATAACAGAATCTGTCTTCTCTATCTTATCAGCGGTTGTTTTGACAGATTTAGGTGGTGGAACCTCGGCGGCTGAACGCAGAGGCAGCCTTTCTGGAGATAATGCTAGCTTCCTACGAGGAGTTTTCTGAGGTGCACCATCTACTGCTGTAGAATGCATAATTCTTTCGTGAACATTCTTCCTTTGAGTTGGCGGTTTTTCCTCCTTTCGTATCCTACGAGTATCAATATAGGTCTTAGACTTATAACGCTTGTAGGTGTCACGTACGTGCTCCACAGGCATGGAGAGTTCGTTAGGAGTCACCCTTCCTTTGTTCAAAGCCTCTAAAGTCCTTCTCGCTTTACCATACCGCTTTTGAACATTCCTGGTTGGAGGGGCTGGTTCCTCTATGATTGGCTTTGTCCCTGAAGGTCCAGGATCTGGCCAAGACCTCGCTGGGCTATCGAATGCCGTCGTCTCTTGGTGATGGTATTTTGTCCGTTTGAGGTCATCAAACCGAGAGCGAACCGGCCAAGGAGGATTCCTCTTGGCCGTTGCAAGAGCCTTTGCCGTTGCCTCTTCTAGCGCCCTCATCAGCTCTTCATGGGTAAGAGGTATTCGGCAATTTATCTTACAATCAAGGCATAGCTGAGCCCTAGGTATGGTTATCAGTTCTTCCGTGACTGGCGGATTAGCTTGCTTGTCCTTTCGCGAGGTATCATTGGGTTTGCCCTGATCGATTGCATTTACCCAAAAGTGCTGGAAGGGTAAAAACGCGCCGTTATCAAACTGGAGGAAACCCTTATTCAACAAGTCCTGAATATGATCCTTCAAACCAATGCATGTAGACGTACTATGATCGTTTGAACGGTGAAAAGCACAACGTGAGCCGCCTGACCTATCCTGCTGATGTTGCGCCAACAGGAAGGCAGGAACAGCCATCCCCTTTTGACTCAATTCTTGCCAAATTTCTAACGCCTTATTCGCGTTGTAGGTATAGGTCCGAAATTTAGAACCCTGTTGACCAGGTTCCAGTTCCCCACCTTGATAAGGAATCAGAGAAACCATATTTACGTCTGGAAAGGGTTTAATCTCTGTCCATGTAGGCTCCTTAGGAACGTCCATCGCCATGAGTTTATCGTTAATCCATGTCTGAATTTGGTCTTTGAGCTTCACACAATCCTTAGTATAGTGATTAGTCATATTGTGAAAACTGCAGTACTTCTTACCCGCCATGTAGTCTGGCTTGGGTATGAAACCACCTTCGTGCTGGAGCCGTCCTTGTTTAAACAGCTCGTTGAGTATCTCCGGTGCTTGATGAGCGTTATAGGTATACTTCTCAAAAGCAGACCTCAGAGGTAAGGAGGCCATAATCTTAATAGGATCCTTAGCGAACCGTACGCTTTTCGGTTGTAGAGGCTGGCGACCCACTACTTCCACAACCGCTACATCCTCTTCATCCTTGGTATCATCAACCCAAGTGACTATGGGTGCTGAATCAGCATCTATAGTCGCCACCGTTTTAGTAACAGGAGGGATAGGTGTCTTAGGTTTCAGAGTTCCGGGATAATATGACACTGGAATGCTCTGCCTCTTACTGTTCTGAGCCCTCGTTTGGTCGAGGAAGTGTTGATGTCTGGCTAACCTATTGGTTAAGTCTGCCATATTCGTCACATATACTTGCTGGAAGTGCGCCTGGATTTCCGGTTCGAGTCCCGCAATCGCTAGCTCGACCGTGGTCTCCTCTGTTAGCCTATCCTTGCATTTAGCTCGAAGGAGCTTGAAACGCCTCAGATAATCGATGGCGGACTCGTCAGACTCCTGGTTAGTATCCGCCAGAAACTTAATGGTTACCTTAGCTTCTACTACCCCGAACATAGTCCTAAAGAGACCCTCCATGGATTGCCAATCTGGAATAGAACCTGGCGCTAGGTCTCTATACCAAGCCAAAGCTGATCCTGTGAGAGAAGTTCCGAACAACTTCAGCTTAAGAACGGGATCTTGGGCGTAAGGACCACACTCGTTATGGAAACGAGTGATGTGGGTCTCGGCATCTTCAGAATGTTCGCCCGAAAAAGGGGTAAACCTTATATGCCTGAAATTTGCGGGCCATGGCGTCATATTTACCGCCAGGGCAAGTGGATTGGTATAGGTCATACCGGGATCCGGCAAACCTTGCATGACCCTCAACTGTTCCTGAAACAGTTGTTGTATCTCGTTGCGAGTCATGCCACCATCAACATCCTCTTCTTGAGCTTCGCCTTCATTGTCAGGTGGTGGGTTCACGTTTCGACCACCTCTCCTCTGCTGTCTATTCGGATTGACAGTTTCAAATCCCCTGTTATTAGGCTTAGTATTTTTGTTGGGGCCTCTCTCTGTTACCTTCGCAAATTTTAGTAGAGGGACCTGTTCGTTCGGCTCAGCTGCCTCAGTCTCGAAACCCATCTGCACCAATCGTTCGACAGTGGCATTGGTCTTGTCCAATTGTTCTTGCTGCTGCATCATATAGTTTCTGAACTCCTCCTGCTGTTGCTGGAGTTGCTCGCTGAAATTATCCTGATGCCCCCTCACCAATCTGTCAAGATTTTTAGAGAGAGAGCTAATATTATCTGTATTCCTATGAGCGTGATCCGCCAGAGCATTAATGTTAGTCATATGACCGATCTGTTCAGTCTTCAACTCCTTCAACGTAGCTTCTATCTTTTCTAAGATGACATCAGTATCCTGAGACTTAGATATTAGAATGCTGAAAGACTCCATTATTTCTTCAGTAGAGGGTGTCCGAGGCAGACACACTCCGTCCCCTTCATGGGCTTCAGTATCCAATGGAGCCACGGCGGCATTTGAGATGTCAGCCTCTCGATGGCGATTAGTGACATCTTCCAAGGTTTCGGGTCCTTGATTAATTCCTTCGAGGCCCTCAGTTAGGTCCTCAATTTCAGGTCTGTCATCTCCAAACTTGGCTTGTAGTTGGGATTCAGATAGACCCCTACATGCAGCTGAGTTATGCTGTTTCAACAACCGATGTTCTGGTTTCTTACAGAACGTCATTGGTCGTTTATAGATATTGGTTTGCGCAATCCTGACACTGGTCCCACTGGGCGTGCCAAAAATGTTCGCGTCGGTTTTTACACCTGTCGAACTATCAACACGTGGGGGTGGCGGACGTAGGTTTCAGTCCTGGTGCGTTGTGCGTGAGCGTGCCAGTACCTTTGGGTTAGGTACAACCTTGGTGCGGACGACCTCTGGCGAGCGAATCACCCTTGGCGAGCGGATGACTCTGGCGAGCGAATCACCCTTGGCGAGCGGATGACTCTGGCGAGCGTGTTCGTCTGCTCCCTGCTACCTGACTTCTCGATCAAGCGACTGTACGCGGGCGTTGACAAACCGGCGTAAGGGCTCGAACAAGACCTAAGTAAACAATTACTAGGATTTTTCCTCAACCTTTCGGTAGATTGAGATATCTTACTTCGATCCTGAGATGCAAAGCAGAGCTATATATCAAGACCGCGGATGGCGTTCGTCCAACCTTTTAGCAGATTGGGAAAGACTGTTACCGGGGTAACGACTCGATTTGTCACAAGGTGTGACGACTGGACTCGATTTGTCTCAGCGACGCTTCGACACGAACGCAAGTCACTTTCGACAACAACGGCAGATTTACGGCGACCAGATGTGGTGGGCGTAGGTTTGCGGCTAGGTTGGAAGAGTGTCAATTGCAGTTGGTGGAAGGCTGTTCGCAAGAGAGAATGCTCCGGAGAGGCTTGCAAGATTTGCAGGGCAAAAGCTTGTAGTTGTATGGTGTTGAACCCTTTTTACGTTGTCCTAGAGTTCTTTATATAGTGATCTCAAAACCCCAAATACGTATGCAACAGGTATATAGATTCTGATATCAAATAGAATTGTATTTGTTAAATCAACTCCAAGTCAGACTTGAAGAAGGACTTCGAATCCTTTCTCTAACCGGAAATTGACTAAATACAATTAGATTATCCGTTAATGGACAACCCTACGGGCTTCGGCCCAATGTATCGGTTGAATGTTAATTTAGGCCCAAACACACCGGAGACGAACTAACACCACCGCACCGAAGAGGAAGCCATCGGTGACCGTACCCGGAGAGGAGAGCAAGGTCTGTCGTCGTCCACTGCAACCGATCCCGGACGACACTGTTGCCCTTCTTCAGGTTGGGCTGCAGGTACCGGAGTTGCGGGAGAAGTCCATCGGTGGCCGGAGGAGACGACCTGCACCGGAGGCCAGAGGCAGTGACCCGCTGAGATGCAAATGCCTCGTCCTTTGACGACCCGAAGTGGAGGAGCCACTGAACCCGGAGAGGAGAACGACCGGAGAGCTAGGACGATTGCACCAGAGAGAACGAAGCCGCTCGACTGCCAGAGACGACATCCGCTCGTCCGCACGGAGATGGAGGCCCATTGGCCGGTGAGGAGAGCCAGCGGGAGGATGTGCCCAGCGCCGGAGTTTGTCGTACAGGGAGCCTCGCGCGGGTTGACCTGTTGACTGGGCTGCATGAGCCGCTGACCGGTTTGACCGGGCGGGGTTGACTCGGGCTGGGCTGGCCTGCTAACCCGGATGGAAATAAAAAACTGCTGCCAGTTTAATTGTTTGGACCTGTTGTCCGGGCAGCAGCTTGCTGGCAGAGCAACACAGCCTTTAGAACTGGTTCCCACAGACGGCGCCAATTGTTAGTGCTAAAACCCGTAGGCCTGGCAGAAACATAATAATAAAGCTGTAAAGAACACAGGCAAGTATAGTGGTTCACCGTGCCATCGGAGGGCACGGCTACGTCCACTTGGAATGCACTACGATCAGCCAATAAGCCATCGGGTTACAAGAGTGGAGTGCCTTGGATCCAAGATCCTTAACATTAAGGGGGAAGCCTTCTATTTATAGGGAAAGAAGGCTCCCTCCTTTACAACTTCTCCAATGTGGGATGCTTATTACACTATTACATAATTCCCTACTCACGAAGCTACTTCAGGCGCCCGGTGGCACGGCTTCCGAGTGCGGCACCGGTGATGTGGAACAATGGAGATGTAGCCGGGGTGCTGGTCTATCCGATGGATGCTGGAAGTAGGACCTATGACGCCGGTTGTACGGTCCACGAGGTCGTCGAATATGTTTAGCGGTGTACCATATGTACTGTCAACACGGCTCAACCAATTTTTTTTTTTTTAAATAAATAACGGATGATAGATACTGATAAAATCACAACGATGTACGTGTTATAGGTCAATTTAGAGAAGTTCGAAAACAACTCATTATATATTATCTCAAGGGCCTTGATATGGGGACTCAATGAGGCCTTGGATTTGTGGTCTCAATCGTACGTGGCATGCCATGTCATCAGGACACATCACCAATTAAAAAAAATCATGAAAATCATTATTAAGCAAATAGACAATCATATCCCTCTCGATCCAACGGATTTAAATTATTATGTCTTTTTTCATAAAAAAAAAATTAATAATAATATATTTTTTTCTCTTTTGTTTTTTTTATCACAATATTACTGATGACAACCGCGAGGCTCACACAAATAATAACCCTACAAGAAACGTTAGTAGTATATGATAAGTAGGGATCGTTCTAAGTCGGGGATTAAGGTACCTAAAACATGAGAATGTTACACAAAAATATATATATATATACATCGAAAACATCACACTTGGGGGATAAAGGTTCAGCAGCCATAGGGCTGCCCTAAAACTAAGACACGAAATTTTAAACCTAATGTACTATATACAAGTGATCATCATCTCTCACACCAAGTAAGTCACACAAAAGACTCTTTAACAAGTAAATTCACATGTAAGAAAGTAAGGAACAAGTATCAACATGTTTAAATTCACAATTAGTTCCAACTACAATCAAGTTGTAAGACTTCTCAAGTTTTAAGACTGAACTTTTGGTTATGAGCCCTAAAATTATGTTAATCCTTTTGAGACTTAACAATTGTGTGCAATAGTCTAAATTGGAGACAAGCAAAACAAGTAAGGTCGTCAATCTTCTTATTTTAACATGCAAGTATCTAAAGTATTAAACTCTAGGTGAGCAATACAAATCCAAGCAACCTTTTGAGTATAGCAAGTTCGTAATTACTCTAGCCGATTAAACCTAGCACCTAGATCAATGTTCAAGACAACACTAAGTACCGATCTTCATGCCCAATCCTTAGATACTAACCAATTTTAAACCTAAACAAGCAAGATACCTACTGTCCTAATTATCCAACATACAAAATTACAAGAATTAAAATTCAGAAAAACCATATATATAACATACAAGAATTGGTTCATACATAGTTTCAAGAAAAACCAAGAATCGAAATACATTCGTACAGAACAACCAAATTGAAACAAATACAAAAGCCATAGATGGAATGGATCACACTTTTAGAACCTTGAAGACTCCTCAATCGTGTGGTGGAAGGGTGCGACTGCTGCTTGGATGCTCAGCAGGAAGCAAGAACAAGGCAGAATTTCAGATGGTGTGGAGATGGTTTTTGGCTAAGTGTTTGAGGTTTGGTGTTTGTGAGACTTGGTAGAGTTTTGGGTAGTACTTTATGCTTGAGATGAGATGCCAATTTCTGAAATTTCGTTGGCTGTATATAGAGGAGAGTCTAGGGTTTTTCCGGCCACACAAGGAATGGTAATTCCTTGTCCAAGTTGGTTTTAGTTTTCCTTGTTGGCAAAGTAATGCTTTCTCTTGGACTTCATCTTCTGATTTTTGACTTCAATCGACCTCATTTGGGTAGCATGGACATGTTCAACAAGTCTTTAGGTCCATTATATCTGGTCCATGCTTCCAAAAATCCAATGGAGAGTTATTCTGATGCAACTGGGAAACTTCAGTTTTCCCGGCAGAATGACCTTGCTTCAGTAAATCCAGCATAACTTCCTCCTCATAGCTCCGATTGTTGTGATTCTAAGTCTCAGAGAAACTAGACTCGTAGACCTTTCCATTGATATACGGTATGTCCTCTAGTTCCAAGCGATTTGTCCCACAAAAATTCCGGAAGTCAGAACACAGTCCCAGGAAAATCCTGGTAGTCCCTGGATCGTTTTGCTCAAATTGCCAAGTTGCAGCCATCTTTTGGGTAACTTTCCGAACTCCGATTAATCTGAAATTTTGACAGGACACACATTAGCTTGCCAACAATATGCATACCAAATTTCATTAAATTTGGAAAATGATAGTTCAGTTTAGTACAAGCCTCAAAATCACGAAAAAGACAAATTTTACTTTATTTCTTCAGAGTTCTAAACTTAGTCATTTTTCGGATTATGAAGCACAATTTCCCAAACTCTACCAAAACGACTCTAAACTATATTATGACTCTATCTTACTCTAAATAGACATAACAAAGCACAAATAAGGGATAATAACACACTAATATTGTCGCACATTGTGCTTCTATCAATTATTTATATTTAAATTCCAATAAATAATTTGAAAATTGAATTTTGTGAAATTATACTGTTTTTTTATATATTTAAACTGAAAGTATATTTGAATATTTATACATATAATATTGGTTTTAAGAAAAAATAATTTCGTCTAAGAAATCATATATATATATATATATATATATATATATATATATATATATATATATATCGGTCACAATAAATTCGATAAAGATTTAACTATTTTAATAATTTTATTTTTTTAATTTCGATAGAGAATATATGGTATGTACATCATATCTAACGCATTAAAGTATTGATGGAGGCGGAATTAAGATGGAATTGGTACATTAAAAAGTCAAGAATTAAATTTGATCTCCTTATTAACTAAATCATTACTAATAAATTAAGTTTCTTAATTTAAAAGATAAGATATTCCATAATAGTCGAAAACAATAAAATTTATCATATTTTATGGGTTAAATCTAAAGTTACATTAGTAGAATATTCATATAAGGTAACTATTTGATCTCGATGAAAAAGAAAAGATAACTAAATCATTTATATTAAAAATGGTAACTAAATTAGCTAGATGAAAACAAAATATGGTAGGATTTTTTTTATGTAGAACACAAATTTTAGAATGATTATTGCCTAAATTATTTCAATGTATACGCATGATAATTAAGAGATTACGAAAATTCATATTGGTACGTCCATTCATTGATATAGAAGGCAAAAACTCAAACTTTTCAATTTGACTGTAGTCACTAGCCACAAACAGAAAAAAAATAAAATAAAGAGAGAGACATCGAGAGTTGTCATCTAAAGCCTGGCCAACAACATACAAAGGTATATCATCTTTCCATTTTCTAGTTCGTTCACTACTAGTGATAACGTACCTTCTAGTTGATTAACAATTATTGTTCATCATGCATGGTACTCTGAACCAGGAGTAATGGATAGAACGGATGTCTCACAAGTACCATATATGGAGGAACATGATGACGGAATTGCATTCAATGAAATTGAATCAGACGATGGAGATATTCCAAAAACAGGAATGCAATTTAGTTGCTATGATGCTATGTATGAGTATTGCGAAGATTATGCTATGAAGACAGGCTGAGCAATTAGAAAAAGATCCAACTCAAAAAGAGATGGAGCAATTAAGTATGTGCAACTTGTATGTTCAAGAGCATTGAGAGGCAAATCTGTCAAACAAAAGGAGCCGAAATCTTTACAGATAACTGGGTGTTCTACACGTATTCGAGCAGTGCTAAATTCAGATGGAGAGTACAAATTGACCACCGTATGTCTAGAGCACAACATCAATTGTGTCTCAAAACAGTCACACGTATGAAACAATATAGGGGGATTGATCAACATTCAAAAAACAGGTTTTCTTCTAATCAAGATGCTGGTGTTCAACCATCCAAAAGTATTCATGCTATATTTACTGAAAAAGAAGGATATGAAAATATGAGATATTCTGAGAGGGATGCACGAAACTTTCTAAGCAAGAGAACAAAATTGAAACTTCAGAGTGGTGATGCAGATACTTTTCACAAGTATTTTATTATGAGGCAAAAGAATAATTCGAATTTCTTTTATTCTATGGATATTGATGCAAAAGATCGACTAAGGAATGTTTTTTGGACTGATGCTAGGAGTAGAGGAGCTTGTGAAGATTTTGGAGATGTTATCACATTTGACACGACGTGCCTGACGAATAAATATGATATGCCATTTGCACCTTTCGTTGGAGTAAATCATCTTGGTCAGTCTTTGATATTAGGCTGTGACTTACTCTGTGATAAAACTACATTGTCATTTATATGGTTATTTGAGGAATGGAAAAAATGCATGAAGGAAAATTCTCCAAATGCTATAATTACTGATCAATGTGCAGCAATGAAGAATGCTATTGAGGTTGTGTTTCCAAATGTAAAACATCATTGGTGTTTGTGGCATATTATGTAAAAAATTCTAAAGAAACTCAAGGATTGCAAAAAAAGCTATGAGGAGGTAAAAAGTATTATGACTGATGCAGTATATGAAGCATTAACTATTGATGACTTTGAGAGAGAATAAACAGCTATGTGTGAGAAGTACTTTCCAAATGGAGATAAGTTGTTAGATGGGTTGTATACAGAAAGACATCGATGGGTATCTATATATTTGAAAGATACATTTTGGGCTGGAATGTCAACTACGCAACGGAGTGAAAGTATTAATTCATTATTTGACAAATTTGTGAAGTCGACAACCAGTTTGAAAATATTTGTAGAACAATATGGAGTAGCCACGGCATAAAAGATTGAAAAAGAAGAGTAGGATGAATTTAATACAATATATAGAAGAATAGAACTATATACTAGTCTGAAGTTTGAGAAACAATTTTGGGATGCCTACACAAATGCCAAATTCAAAGAGTTTCAGGATGAATTAAGGGAAAATGTGTATTGTAACTCAGGACCTGCAGAAGAAGGTGTACATTTTACCCACATGGTTGTGGAGTCTCGATATAAAAAGAAAAAAAAACAGAAAGTAGTCTTGCAAACATTATTGAAGAAGAAGCTGAAAAAAAAGGGTCATACACATCATTATGCTGAGTTTGATAAAGATTCAAATGACATTAGGTGTACATGTCGTTTGTTTGAGTTTAGAGGAATATTGTGTAGACACATAATCAGTATACTAATTCAAAGAGGATTGGCTACAGTTCCAAGTAAATATGTATTGAGCCGTTGGAAGAAAGACCTACAGAGGAAGTGTAGTCTCATAAAAGGTTGTTATGATGACCCTAAATTTAAAGAAGCGATGACTCTTCAGAATAAAATGTTGGAAGCATTCCATGACCTCATAAACTTTGTTGAAGGAGAAGAGGTAACCAACATTGTTCCTCAAGGTTTAAAAGAACTAAAAGCTAAGGTGCTTCAGTCCAAGCCAGTACCTAAACCTAAGGGGAATCTTGAGAAACCAATAACAACTGAGAAAATTCTTGATCCAAAAGTTGTGAAACAAGTAGGTCGTCCCGCATTCAAGAGAAACATTTTCAAAGCTGAAGAAGTAATTGAAAAAGCAAATAAACAATTGTCCAAGAGGAAAAGTACACAATCAACAACGCCAAATAAGGTACTTCAAGTTTTATATGTATAACAATTTATATGAATATGAATTACATATTGAACATTAACTATATTTCAATACAGCGTTCCAGAAACACAGCAGATTATGAAGATGTATGTGATGTTAGAGTTAATAACTCCACGCCACCACATGTCTATGATCCTCCTAAAACTCCCAAGATACCAAACGACATCAATTCTACTCTAATAAGCAATGGCGGATATCTCATAACACCTCCAAATGTAATGTTTTTGTTTAATGCCTTCAATTCTATATTTTTTTTTCAACTTTATTACTTTACATAATTATATGTACTCTTGTTTTTGGTAACAGGAAAACTTCTATACGTACAGTAACAATATGTCTCCAAACTTATTGGGACACATCTTTCAGAATATAAGTTTTTATTTCCATAGATTTTTATATATAAATTTTTAATTTTATACATACTCCTCAAACTTCTTAATACACATCTCAAGCATTTTATATTTCAAGCAATATTTTATAGGTACGTTAAATAACCAAAACTTACATCTATGTGTTAAAAATAGCCAAACACATTTTGTTTATATTACTCCATAATCATAATAAATAATTAGAAAGACAAATTATATTCTTTATTTTTCATGGCGTCCTCATTTAATACAAAAATAAAATTAGAAAACACCTAATGTAATTTTTCCATATATATATTCATATAAGGTATCTCTAGTCTTAAATTAGGAGAAGATGGAATGTAACATTGGAGGTGATTACATCAATGGAGATGCAGCAAGCATAAATTATTTGTCACCCGGTGTTTGCAGTTTTTCACAATTGTTAAATTTAGTAAGTTAAAAAAAAATCAATTACGGTGCAGTAAATTATTTCTAAAATTTAAGGATGTTTCATATATGTTTCTTTAGTGTAAATAGGTAAGTTCAGTTGATAGTATTGCACCAAAGTCAGCTATCGACTATATAGAAGTTGGAAAGCAATCTGAAACAAATAGACTGGTATTTACTTCCTCAATATGTTACAGTTTAAGTACATTATATGGAATTGATCAAACTAAAAAATGATTATTTTTGTGTATTTACGAAGACACCAACCTTGAGTATCCTTGAAAGGCAAGTAATTTATTACATATTTGATGGAAAGAACGAAGTACTTTCTATCATCGATGGGTTTTCCATTAATCGCAATGAGATTGTTGTACTTCAAGACCACAGTTGGTTGAATGACCTAGCTAGTTCTTAACATGTATATTAAGCTGATTAATCTCAACAGAGAGACCAATGATCGTTATGTATTTCCTACATTCCTCGCGGTGAGTTTTACTTCTTCTCTGGGTGTGTGTGTGTGTGTGTATATATATATATATAATTATTATTTTTTTATATAAATATTTATAGAATATTATTTTACTTTCAGAGCAGTGGTCAATATATAAAGGAATTTTCAAAGAACAGCAAAGATCCATCACCAAGGTTGCGTGACGCGAAGAGAATATTTTCTCAACAATGTCGTCCTTCCAGATGTGGCTATAATATATTCAGTTGCAAATGGGTATGAGTATAATATGCGTTATTTTTTAATTTCAATTTTTTTCTTGTTTTAAACTAATTAATTTATATGGTTATTTGCAGTTGATTTTTCATGTATGCTTACATGGCCATTAGTTGGTTTTTTCTATTGATATAATGGAGCACAAGATTAAGATATTGGATTCCTTATATGAAGACATATTGCCAGACCTCGATAAAATCATAGCTGGAGTGGTTGGTGCACTAATCTTAAGCATCTTAATTTATTTTTCTGAATTTTAATAATAGAAAAGAATTATTAGTGGATGTGATTTATTATCTTGCAGTTGATTATACTAGAGGAACTATCTAAATATTTTGGTGAGGTAATATTTGATCACAACATGTACTCTACCGACAAGATTCGTATTGCAAAGGTCGTAAGGCAAGACAATCTGTAAGTAAATTGTGTATACGTTGTAAGATTAGATCCTTATGTAACACGATTCGTATGTACGTGTACACCTAATATGTTTAAGTTTGATTGATCTTCAGTTGGGATTGTGGAGTATTGTTGATGAAAATAATAGAGTAGTGATATGGTAAAATTACCATAGATATCAATAAGGTATTATGAGAATTATGGTACTTTATGCTTCATGATTTTTTTTTTCCTTTTGAGAAAATTATAATTGTCTAACTTTGCGCTTATAAATTGTAGGACATGGCTGACAAATATCGTATTGAGATAGCGTCAACAATTATTTTAAGCCAACACAATCAGCTCAGGCATGAGATCATCAAAAAAGCGACAGAACAATCTGCAAATTTATGAATTTTATTAGCAATAAAAAGAATTCCTTATTAATGCATTCCATGAACAAGAGATTACGACAAATTTATTGAGTTTCATAAGCGATATAATACTCTTTCTCATTTTATTAGAACATGCAGCTGAGGTTTATCTTATAAAATACAAATGTGACGTGTATAGATGCTATCATAGTTGATTTGCACCATTACATAATGTAATTAAATTGCCATAAACTCGCAAAGTATCTACCATTAAAGAATTTAATTAAATTTCTCTAAACTTGCAAAGTAATTAAGTTGGCTTAAAGTTGGAAAGTAAGTAAAATTGCACCACCATAATGAGAAATTTAAAAATGATAAAAATATAGGACATGTTCAATACATGTGTCGCCATTAGGGAAAGTCAAGGAAATTTTCATTAGTGATCTTTAGTTCATAATTAGCTACTTAATGATTATTTTGATTATTTTATTGTGAATATACCATTATGGAAATATTTCTAGTGAACTTTACTAGCTCATTATCAGTTACTTGGTACTTTTACTGCTATAAGACATGTTAACTGACTACAAATAGCAATGTGGATAATGCTTGTCTTCTATTTTAGTGGGAATATATCATTTGAGAAAGGTTCCCCAATGAACATTACTTGCTCTTTATCGGCCAATCAGAACATATATGTTACTGTAAGACATAATTCTAACTTTAAGTATCAATGTGAATAACGACTTCGACTTCTATTTTAATGTGAATATAGTCAATATATATACCATTAGGGAAAGGTTGCAAGTGAATATCACCACCTCATTATCTGCTATTTAGTACTTGTTTGTTATTATTTGTGGCAACGTCTTATATGTTCAGAGTTCCGGTACTCATATGTTTTAGCAATTTCATGACTGTTGGCTATCTTTAATACTTAAATTCCAACGGTTTAGATTGATGTCAGTATGATTGAGTATTGAAACTCCAAGCATGTAAAATTTTTGACTATTAGACGTGTTAGTAGATTGTAAATTGCAATGTGGAGTGTAGATTTTATTTTAGTTTAGAGTTTAGATAATTTTTCATGATTAAATCTAAGTTTATATTTCGTTAAACTCATTTGTAGACAATAAACGCTGAACATTTCAGTGGACATACCACAATATGGGGTCCTTAATTAATAATTTTTCTTATAACTAGCCATGGTTATAAGGAATTGGCATATGTAAATGAATTTATGAGGGACATATTTGACCACTCAAGTTGGGGTAGTCGGCAAATTCGCTCCATGTTAGATACTTAGAAGTATAAATTGCAATGTGGATGTTTCATTTTAGGCTAAACATGTCATTAGAGAAGGTTTTCCCAATGAACATTACTAGTTCATTATTGACCATTTAGTATTTATTTGTCACTATAAGACATCTTAGCTGACTTTGGATTTATGTGTGAAAAATGACTTTCATTCTAACATGAATATGCCAATAGGGAAAAGTTGTAAGTGAACATTACAAGCTCATGATTAACTAATTAGTATTTGTACATTATTATAAGATATGTTCCGGACTTCAAATCGCAATATCGATGATAGCTAGCTTCACTTCTATATTAATGTGAATATGCATGAGGAAAAGGTTCCTTATGAACTCATTACCAATACACTTAGTACTTATGTAGTTGTGTGAAACATTATCTTAGTATATGTTAATGTTGATGATGACTTTTATTAGACATTCCTTAATTGCACTTTTTTTTTGCTTCTTGGTGTGTGTTATAAACCTAATGTTCATTGGAGACTCCAGTATTATGATTGTTTTTCCATATATGTGAAAATAAATGAACAATTGTATCAATGAAGTCTCACTTGACATTTAAAGAACACTTTCTAAAACTTTGTTTGGATAATATATCAAATTATCAAATATTTTGAAAGCTGGTATAATTATAATTTGCACTGCCTGAAAATTATTTGGACAAACTATCAAAGAGCTCGTGAGTATGTAAATATGTTAGGTAACTCGCACCAACTTTTTCAAATCAATATCACAGTTGGAGAAATATCCATCAATTATGTTCCCTAGTTAATAAGGATACCAATTTAGGAAATAAATCACAAGAAATTTTTTTCATTGAGATCATATAGTTACCTCATATGGATTTTCTACTATCGTAACTTTTGATTGAGATTAATTAGTTACCTTACATGAACTATATTAAATCTATTTAAGGGTTATATGTATGATATTTACTATAAAAAAAAAAAATTCCGTTTTAGTTTATCAATGAGGAAGTTATTATTCATAACTTTTAATTCTTGACTTTTAATACAATTAATTCCTTAATTCTGTCTCCATCACTACTTTAATGTGTTAGCTATATATGCTATATATACCATATATTCTCTATCAAATTTTTTTTTTCAACAAATTTTTTTTAAAAAAAAAAACAGGTAAATCTATATCGAATTTATTTTGGACAAATTATATATGTATATATTTAATTTTCTTAGACGAATTTATTTTTTCTTGGAACCAATATATATATATATATATATATATATATATATATATATAAATTCAAACATACTTTAAGTTTACATAAAAAAAAAAGTATATTTTTATTAATATTCAATATTCAAATTATATTTTGAAGTTTAAATATAAATATTATTGTGATAAAAAAATAAAAGAGAAAAACAAATTATAAATATGATTTTTTTTATTAAAAAATATATAATAATAGAGAGCCGTTAGATCGAGAACGATATGATTGTCTATTTGCTTAATAATACTTTGTCATGATTTTTCTAATTAGTGATGTATCATGATGACGTACATTGCATGCCACATAGGATTGAGGCTACAATTTCAAGACCTAGGCCCCAAATTATTTTCTATTATCTGAATTAAAACTGCCCGAAAACACCTAAGAAAATGAAAACAAACCAAAATATTTGTCCAAATTAAAAAATTGCGGACAATATAAGAATCAAGACTCGAATTGAAAAATCCTACAAAACTCTAATTGAAGAGAAATTTATAGGGTCGACTTTTGGGATGCGGCCATGCGGGTGATGCCCCAATTCTCTATAGATATTCATGGCAATTAAGGACACTAACATGATTTGGATTTGGCTCCTTTTAATGCATTAATGAATTTAGAATAGGAAGAAGTATACTTGGAGAACAATCAAAGAATTTTTTCCCGTAATCATGCATTCCTTCTCCTTATGTTTTTAGTAAATTAAAAGAAGAAGAAGAAATTAAAGAAATAACAAACATGAATAGGGTTTCTTTCCCAAATTCTTTAGTACGTTAATGTTAGACTTGTGGACCAAGATTGTTAAAAAAAAAAAAGGGTAAAAAACGACTTGCGGACCAAGAATATAGTAGACATATTTAAGACAAAGCAAAGTCTCTTTTCTCCACTAGAAACTGATCACAGACACATCATTTAGCATTTAAAAATTGAACATCTGTTTTGTTGGTTTGTGAATGTTGGCTGGGACGTCGATATGCCCTATGTATAGGTGTTAACCACTCTCTCTCTCTCTCTCTCTCTCTCGGGTTTCTCAGTCGAGTCAGTCCCCTCTTTTCAGTTTTCAGTTTAATAGCTTCTGCAGTTTACACATTGAAGGGCAGCCTCTGAAACACCAGCTGAAACCTGGACGTGTGGCCTTTTTGTCTTTAATTTTGGCTTTTGTCTTTATTTATATGAATTATATCTGTTTTCTATTTGAGATTACAGATCAAGTCTCTTATATTCTCGATCAATACATGCGCCAAGACTCTTTCATCTACAACAATACAGCCTGAGTCCTCTGATGTCAACCCATCTTCTTCTTTTTTGAGTTATGAGCGAGTTACGACCACTTCTCTCATCACACACCATGGTATACTCCTCTCTCTCTCTCTCTCTCTCTCTCTCTCTCTCTCATTTGCATTCAGTATATGCAAGCTCTTCGGATATTAATTCTCTGTTGATAGTGATCATGCATTGTGTTTGAAACCTCGAACAAAATTTCCAACTGGATCGTATTCTAGTTTCAAACTATTATATATACTTCGTGTTGCAGCCCATATATACGATGACGTCCATAAATTGTCTGTACGTGGGAATTATACATCTGATTGCGATAACTTTATTTTAAAATGGTGGTCGGTGCAACTTGATAAATTAGATTATTGAAAATTATGTTGTCGATGCATGATCGGATAACTAATTATAAGAGTATTTAATTTGTGACATGCAGCTTCTAAGTCGAGTGATGCTTGGTTCAATGACGAGTGTTGTAACGGCGTTAGTAGCTCGACCGGCGGCTACAATCACAACCTTGCTCTACTACAGCAATGTCCTCCCTCGGAATTTCGACTCACGGCGACTAGAGCGACTGGTTCGACGTGATCGTCTTGTTCGAGACAATTACTTCTTCCATTTTCTCATCAACTTTCTGAGATGCTTTTGGTAGCAATTAAGGAACTAACTTGTATGTAAATGTGGGCTGACCACAACTGGTCATGTAATTAGGGGTTTTTTGTTTATAAAAGAGGAGGCCTTTCGAATATATTTGTTTCCAAGCATTGTCATGCATGGTATGGAGGAATTCTCTTATTTGTAATCTAATGGAGCATCAAGGTAAGTCCAAATTGTTCATAACTAATACGAGCAGTCGGTGTTTTGAGGGGATTTGGTAAAATTTCATTTATAGTCGATTGGTGTCTTTGAGTAGATAAACTGGGATATATTAATAGTAACATATATGTAGTGGGTGACTACAAGGAGTAAAATATCGGATATCGAAGAAATATCGGTGTTTCAAAATACGGATATTTCGACGGAAATATCGATAAAATATCGATCCATTAGAAATTTTGACAAAAACGACGGAAACTATAAGAAATACATGGAAATCTGTATTGAAGCTTTCTAAAGTTGTTTTATGCTATGTTATCGATCATATGTGAGAAGAAAATATTAATAAACTCAAATACATATCAATTTATTGAAATGTTATATGAATTACTATGTGAATAGAGCTGATATTTATTGAAATATGATTTAATATATATAATTTATGCTTGAAACCTAAAATGAGGCTAGACTATCACACTCTTTAACATTATTTATACATAATATTTCACAAAAGTAACTACATGAAGTTTTTTTAAAACCATACATAAATTGATATTATATAGTCGTTGACCCGTTGCCACTAGCCATTATATAGTCGTTGAATCGCTACATAAAAAAAAAATAGCTTATTAGAACATCATAGAAAAATCATGTCAATAAAATTGTAATTACATACATTATCATGTAAAATGATTACACATTACTATTTTAATTATATGTTACAAAAATATACATTATAGTAAAAATATATAGTGTAAGACACATTACTATTAAGCATGCATGAGTAAGAAACTTATTAGGAAATCAAAACATAAGTATGATAAAATTAACTTTTGAAGGTAAGTTAGAAATTAAAATTAAGTGTTGAAAATTATGTGTTTTAAATTGTTGAAAATTAGTTTTTGAAGGTAAGATAAAAATTTTCTGGAAAATATCGAAAAATATCGGAAATTTCGCGGAAATATCGGAAATATCGGCGAAATATCGGAAATATCGGAAAATATCGGGAAATTTCGACGAGAAACTGAAAGAATTGAATCGAAATATCGATTCAAAGGAAAAACGAAAATATCGGCGAAATATCGCCGATAATATCGATTTTTAATTCCTTGGGTGACTATGTCTCTGTCGTCAACGTATATTAGACTCAGACGAGGGTCTTTGATGGTCATGTTGTCGACAGATGC
Organism: Potentilla sterilis; assembly: GCA_963682095.1. Taxonomy (NCBI): domain Eukaryota; kingdom Viridiplantae; phylum Streptophyta; class Magnoliopsida; order Rosales; family Rosaceae; genus Potentilla; species Potentilla sterilis. The sequence goes on along the minus strand of OY821756.1, from coordinate 45,538,840 downwards.
GGCCATATATGTCGTCCGTGTCGTGGAGCAGATTTCTTATTAATATGCTGTTCAGTGTTCACAAACAGCCAGGGCTGAGAAACCAATATCTCCATTATAGTATTTGCTATCATAACGAAATTTGTAGAAACGGGACGAAGATAAAAGAGAGAGAGAATCGAAACTGCTGGCACTCTTAACAAATCACACCTCTTGATTATTTTTCTAATGAATTTGCGCATGAATATTCACCATCAATAAAATGCCTATGTTTGATCACTCGTCAAAATGAGCTGATATGCGCATGAATATTCATGGACCTGTCTTTTACTAAATGGTACAGTCAACATCCTCTTCCATTTGGCATCTTAAGCACAGGGTAAATCATAGGAGGATGATAGGAGGGCTCGACGAGGCCTCGCTAAGTTTTATATTTTCAATTCCACACAACATTTTAGAAAACCATATTTATCCTTTCATATTTCATTATTAGATAATGAATGTAGTAATCGACTTGTTTTTTTTTGGCTGAAATGGTGAATGTAATGAATTTGATTAGATCAAGAAAGTAATATATCTATTATACAATTCAACGAACAGTACAGTATCATGGCTTCTCTATAGGACGATTATAAGAAGCCATTAATTAAAGAAAAACGAAGCACCCTCCTCACACAAGCATACTAAAAATAAACTTAAAATACATCTACATTTTAATAAATTCAGTACGAAATAAGAAAATCTACGAACTCCGATCTAAAACAATAAGTTAAAACAAACTTGGGCGTGCATTAGAGTCTTATTAGAATATAAATAGATTGTTGGCCGCCAAGCTAGCTTTCAATGGCTCCTGGCTGGCGCGATGCCAACATTCGCTAGGTTAGGTTACCCTGAGACGGGAGCGACAACTGCTGGGGAGAAGTATGCTCGTGTTTGGGCTTGAGTCTAGATTCAACCTTAGAGCAGAACCAACTTGCGCTTGGTCGTGGATATTGGACTCACCAAGAGTAGTTGTATTATTGTACTATTCGTGCATGTTTGGTTGTTGGTACTAGGTGGGACTGCACTAAATAAGGGATTCTAATTGGCTAACACCACGTTTGATGTAAATGGGTACAAAAATAAATGGGCTTAACTAAGATCTGTTTTTCATTTTGCCCTCCTTAGGTCGTCTTAGTGTGGGTACTCATATATGACGCCCTTAGATAGCACCCTATTACCTAGCGTCTCATTCGCTGGCTTTTACTTCTCGTTGCTCTCTTGCTTTGCTTCAGTTTCTTCCCGCTATATATTTTTTGAATATACACCTGCTTACCCAAAACAATTATACTAAGGAAAAGATCCCAGGCCCGAAATTATATCTCATTATTGCTCAAATGATTCAAGATCTGTGGCTTATCATCAACGATTCTTGGTTTTTGCTATTGGGTAATTAGTTGTCCTAATTTTTTATGGGTTTTCTTTGTTGATGGAAAGTCATTGAAGAATTGATGAATGATGATTTTCAAACTTATTTGTTTTATATAGAAGGAACAATGGATATGTTCTAAGTAATTGGTGTATGAAATTGACTTGAGTTTGCTTAGATGTTTGTTGTATTGATCAGATTTCTGGTTGAATTTGAACAATTCAAATTGACATTGACTGAATGATTGGATTGAATGCATAAGTTTTTTTCTTTGATATATATATATATATATTTTTTATCATTGAAAGCATAAGGTTTTGAAGTCAGAAATTTGCAATTTATTGTGATGGGAAACCTGCAAGGAAGGAAGAAACAGTTGACAGATAACGAGACAAATTAACTTAATTAAAAATGTTTAACTTTGACAACTAGGAGGGCATGGGAGGCCAACCTGCTATCTTGATAAGTCTAAGAAACAGAAGATCTGAGTTTCTAAGGTTTTGATGCAAAGCAAAAATCAGAGAAGATAATTGATGGAGACCAAAAGTGATTGTCCCACTTTGTGCAAAACTGTCTCACCAAATATATTATAAATTAGTATTGAATAAGCATACTTCAGTAAAAATAGGCGAAGTATTGATAATAGAGTGATTCAGAATAATCCCGAGTACCAAACGTACACTTCGGTTACAGTCTAACCTTAATCATATTTGTATCACATTTTAAGTAAGTGAGAATTTAGATACCTAAGCTTATTGATGGTGAGTTTAGCGAATTTAAATATTTGATTATAGGCTTACTTAATTGGGAGAGTACATACAAGATACATTTTTAGTTTGTTTTATTTATATTTTGTGAGTTGGTAGACTAGCCATAGGCTGTTGATCTATGTAGTACCATATCTAATGAAACGGTATCCATATGTAACACTTTATTGCCAAGAAATCACAATCTCAGATATACTATTTATGGCCTTGCCTCAATTGTTTCGTACCTAGGTTTACTGCACTAATATCATTTGACAGTATCCTCATTTCTCCCTTATATATATTATATACCCTCTCACCCAACCCCCTCCCTTAACCATCAACATGGGCAACATCGTACTTCTTTCCGTAACCATCCTCGTTTCTAAGACCTATAAAGAGAAGCCCGGTTGCCCATTCTCAGTCGCAACCTGCAGAGCAACTCCAAAAAAGAAAAACCATCACTGACGACCAATGGCGTCCACCCACGAAGTCCAAGTGAAGCTCTCCTCCGCCAGAGACCTCAAGAATGTGAACTGGAGACACGGCCCCGTCAAGCCGTACGCCGTCGCGTGGGTGGATCCCGCTAACAAGTGCACCACCAAGGTGGACGAGGATGGCGACACGTCGCCCGAATGGGACGAGACCTTGACCATTCCTATCACCGGTCATGTCAAAGACGACACCACTCTCTACATCGACATCGTGCATGCCGGAGCCGAGCCCGACACCAAAAAGCTAGTTGGATCTGCTCAGCTCCGGCTGCGTGACGTTGTCGATGCCGTCGGATATGACGAGCGCGCTAGTCGAACTCTGCCCCTCAAAAGGCCCTCTGGTAGGCCTCAGGGAAAAATGGACGTCAAGATTACGGTGAGGGAGCCGCGCTATCGTGCACCAGAGCCGTACTATGCGCCACCTTAAGGAATTCCACCTGCGAACTCTGGATATTATCATGCTCCACCACCGCCGCCGCGGTATGGCCACCCATACGCCTCACCAGCATCACCACCCGTTTATGGTGGAATGTATGTCTCACAGGATTCGGGGTATCCATACAATGCGGCTCCAGCAGCGTACGGTCAGCCAGCTCAGGCGAGTTATGGTCAATTGCAGTACGGGGAGGGGGAGAAGAAGAAGAGCAAGTTTGGTGGGATAGGAACAGGATTGGCTGTGGGGGCGGTAGCTAGCTGGGGCGCTGGGTGCACTTGCGTTGGCGGAGAGTGTTGATTATGTGGAGGACAAAATTGCAGACGACGTGGCGGAGAAGGTGGTGGACAATCTGAGCTACTGTGATGGCGATGACTTCTAAGTTGTTGATGCGCAGAGTCAGTAGCCAGTGGCTCATTTTTACGTGGGTTGCATGCATGGACTCTGCTTTTGATCAAGTTGTCTTTGTTTGTTTTTCAGGCTCATTGGCTCTCTTATTTTTTTCTTATTTTCCAATAATTGAAAAATGAAAATGATAATCGTACTGGTTGACCAAAACTCAAATAAACGGCAATTAATCTTATAGTTATTGGTTTGGAATAATGCACCTGCTGAATGAATGGTGCAGCCTAACAAATTGATAATCGTTGTGGATAAGAAAAATGAATGAGAAGTGGACGCCGTACGTGATCACAATCATAGATACAAATTCCAGGTGCGATGATCATTTCTAATCCAATAACAAAGATTAGTTCCAAAAGCAACTACACAGGCTACTTAAGTCGTATTCTTCTGGCAATTCGCATGACAGGTTTGATATTAGATGTGGGGAGTGTAGAGATCGAAAATATATTGATCATAGCGAGGAGAAGAAGTTAAAGTAGTAAATATATATCAACAAACTAGTCATGCCTGGGGTGTTACGAGACTAGCTACGAGTCCTGTTAGCGTGAGTCATGTTATTTAGAAATGTAAATTAGGTAGTTAGTACTTACCTATTCTGTATATGTAGTACATGATAATTAGGGTTGTAGTACTCCTTGTATCATATATATAGCCTCCAACGTGAGATGAATACATATCAGAAAATTCATTCTTCAATTCGTATTATATTTGACTTGGTATCAGAGCAAAGATCCGAAAGGACTTTGTCTCTTCTTTTTCCGCTGCAATTCTTCGTTTGGCGTTGGTTCTCTGTCAGACGTGTGAAGTTGGTTTGTCTTCTTCCAACTAAACCCAGTTGTTACGGTTTGTTAAATTCTTCCTAATCAGATCACCTACGTTTGGTCCGGTGTTCAGTTTTATCAGCCAAAATTTTTTGCCGACAACAGCCTCGTCGGGAAAGGTTTTATCAGCCAGACATCTTTTACTGACAACAGTCTCGTCGGGAAAGAAGGGTCTTTGTTTTTGCACCTTTTTTGCCGACAACAGCCTCCTGCACTGGCTCGCCTCCTGCCGGTTCTCGGATCGAGTCCTCCCCTCCAACACATCAAGTCGTCCCCAGCTGCTGAATCCGGCTTTTTACAACTCTCGGTCTCCATAAGCCATCGTCGCTGGCTCAGCTGCAGAGCCACTGGCGTCGTCCAGACCACGAGCTTCCTCCGGCGTCGCGTCTGCTCCGAAAACACAGAAAAATCCGACCCGGTTTGTGTTCAGCCCGACCCGGTTTCTGCTATCTGACCCACTTTATGTTATCCGACCCGCTCTATTATTCATCCTTTACGAAATGTCTCGGGTGTATGTTGGAAATTTGGGTTCTTGGGTTTCAGAAGAAGAATCGAAAATGAGTTCCGTGACTTCGGAATTATCAGAAGAATATGGGTTGCAAGAAGGCCACCGGGTTATGCTTTCATCGACTTTGTGCACAGTAAAGATGCAGTGAAGGCTGTTTATGAGTCTGATGGCAAGAATGGCTGGAGAGTAGAGTTCTCACACAAATCTATACATGTGGTTGGTCAATACTGCGACAATGGTAATATTTTCATCACTAATAAGACTCCAGCATGTGGTAAGATTGGTATGGCTTTAAAAGTTTCTAAGTTTGTTGGTTTTGATACTTGGCTTATTGATTTTGGTGCTTCGGATCATATGACTTATGATAATTCTCATTTTATTACTGATTTGTCTCCTCCACCTGTGTCATATGTCACTAATGCCAATGGTGAAGCTTTTCCTGTATTAGAGATAGGGTCGGTCCGTGTAACCCCTGTTTTAACCCTTCACAATGTTCTATATGTACCTGACTTGTCACACCATTTGATATCTGTTCCCCAGTTAAATACTGAGTCTCGATGTTCTGTAACCTTTTACCCTATGTATGTGATTTTTCAGGATCTTCTCACCAGGGAGATAATTGGTCGGGGGGACTTGAGGGGCAGATTGTTTCACCTGGATCAGACATATGCGGGAGAGAAACCAGGAGCACCGTCATGCATTGCTTTGACTGCAAGTTCGAATCAGCTAGGTGAAATTTGGTTATGGCATCGTCAATTAGGGCATCCATCTTTCCATGTTATGAATAAATCCATGCCATCTCTGTTTATTGGTGTGGAAGAGTCATCCTTGCGCTGCGAAACATGTGTTCTTGCTAAGAGTCATCGTTCTACCTATTCTCCGAGTTCCTCCAAGAGTACTATCCCTTTTGAATTTATTCATTCTGATGTTTGGGGACCATCTAAAGAGCCTACGATCACGGGTATGAGGTATTATGTGACGTTTATTGATGATTGCACAAGGTTGACCTGGATTGTTCTTCTTCAAACCAAAGATGAAGTCTTTCCTGCTTTTCAAGCTTTTCATTCTCAGGTTCAAACACAGTATAATAGCACTATTAAAGTTCTTCGTTCTGATAATGGAGGGGAGTATGTCAATCGTGTTTTTCATCAGTTTTTCAGAACTCATGGGATTATTCATCAAACAACATGCCCACGAACACCAGAGCAGAACGGAGTGTCTGAAAGGAAAAATCGGCATCTTCTTGAAATGACTCGTTCCATCCTTTTTAGTGCCCATATGCCTAAGAATCTGTGGGGTGATGCTGTAGCAGCTTCTGCTTATCTTATCAATCGCCTTCCATCTAGTGTTCTTCAAGGAAAAACTCCGTTTCAGGTTCTTGCATCTCATGTCTCTCTTCCTTCCTATCATAATATACCTACCCGGGTCTTTGATTGTGTGGCTTTTGTTCATGTTCCTAAGAGCCAGAGATCGTCTAAATTAGATCCCCGGGCGATCAAGTGTGTGTTTGTTGGTTATGAGAGCCATAAGAAGGGATATAAGTGTTATCATTCACCTACCAGAAAATATTATGTCACTATGGATGTTACTTTCTTTGAGGATATGAGTTATTTTACCTCGGATGATCCAGCCCTTCAGGGGGAGCATTCATACTTTGAAGAGCTGTATCATAGCGAGGGGGAGGAACCAGAAATAGAAGCTTCAGTACCAGCAGTACAAGAAGTGACAGAGGCTCAACCAGAAGTAGAAGCTTCAGTACCAGCAGTATCAGAAGTAACAGAAGCTCAACCAGAGGTAGAAGCCTCAGATATCCATGTTCCAGGAATTGAACCAATAGTTGAGAGCGCAACTACTGTAGAAGATCAATCATTTGAGGTACGTCATTCCACTATTCCTAGTAGTAGTGAGCCTAATAGTGAACAATATGTGTTACTTAATAGGTCTACTAGAGGTCATCCCCCCAAAAGATATGAACCTAGTTTACAAGCCAAATGTGCTGTATCAGTTCCTAACAAAGTGCAGGATGCATTGGGAGATCCAAAGTGGAGGAAAGCAATAGAGGAAGAGATGATGGCATTACAGAAGAATGATACTTGGGAACTTGTATCTCCACCACATGGAAAAAAGGTTGTGGGATGTCGTTGGGTGTTTACTGTGAAACACAATGCAGATGGATCAGTGAACCGGTATAAAGCACGCCTTGTTGCAAAGGGATTTACTCAGACATATGGTATTGATTATGATGAGACTTTTGCTCCCGTTGCAAAAATGAATACTATCAGGGTTTTCTTTCGTTTGCTGCTAGTTTGAACTGGCCCCTCCGACAGTTTGATGTCAAGAATGCATTTTTTCACGGAGAATTAGCCGAAGAGGTGTATATGAGTCTTCCCCCTGGGTATGTAACTATACTTCTACTAGTGATTTTGTATGCAAATTAAGAAAGTCAATGTATGGTCTCAAACAGTCACCTCGTGCCTGGTTTGGGAGGTTCTCACAGTTCATGAGAAAGATTGGTTACAAACAGAGTAATTCTGATCATACATTGTTCCTCAAACATCAGCAAGGAAAGGTAGTTGTCCTAATCATCTATGTTGATGATATGGTGATTACCGGTAATGATACTATAGGGATTGATAGACTACAGAGACAGCTTGCTTCTGAGTTCGAGATGAAGGACTTAGGTGACCTCAAGTACTTCTTAGGGATTGAGGTAGCAAGGGGGAGAGAAGGAATCTACTTGTGCCAGGGGAAGTACATTCTTGATCTATTGACAGGGACAGGTATGTTAGATTGCACACCTATCGACACTCCTATTGAGCAGAATCATCGGTTAGCAGAGTATCCTGATCAAGGACCTACAGACAAGACTCGTTATCAGAGGTTAGTTGGACGCTTGATTTATTTGACACATACCAGACCAGATGTGGCATATGCAGTAAGTGTAGTGAGCCAGTTCATGCATAATCCAAGTGTGGATCATATGGATGCCGTTGTGAGGATTTTGAGATACTTGAAGTCAGCTCCAGGAAGAGGAGTAATGTTCTTCAAACACAACAACATTCTTGAGGTTAGTGGTTTCACAGATACAGATTGGGCTGGAAATATTACAGATAGGAGGTCGACATCAGGTTATTTTACCTTTGTGGGAGGTAATTTGGTTAAATGGAAGAGTAAGAAGCAGAAGGTTGTGGCTCGATCTAGTGCTGAGGCTGAGTATAGAGATATGGCACATGGAGTGTGTGAATTGTTGTGGTTGAGAAATCTGCTACGTGATTTGGGTATTAAGTTGTCAAATGCGATGCGGTTATATTGCGACAAAAAAGCAGCTATTGATATATCACAGAATCCAGTTCCGCATGATCGTACTAAACATATGGAGGTTGATCGTCACTTTATAAAGGAAAAGTTAGATGCTAAAATCATTAGCTTTCCTTTTGTTCCTTCAGAAGAGCAGCTTGCAGATATACTCACAAAAGGAGTGTCTAAGAAGGTCTTTTATGACTCACTTAGCAAGTTGGGCATGGTTGATGTGTATGCACCAACTTGAGGGGGAGTGTTAGCGTGAATCATGTTATTTAGGAATGTAAATTAGGTAGTTAGTACTTACTTATTCTGTATATGTAGCACATGATAATTAGAGTTGTAGTACTCCTTGTATCATATATATATAGCCTCCAACGTGAGATGAATACATATCAGAAAATTCATTCTTCAATTCGTATTATATTTGACTAGTCATATGTGGGATGCAAATAGCTGCATCCTAAACTTTTGTTATATGCTTTCCATTAGTGTAGTCCATTTCTCAATCAGATACCTAAGCTCTTATAAATTCTGGACATTAAAGCTTGGTATAGTGTGAGCCACTTTGTTACCTTCTCTTGGCATGAAAAAAAAACTGCCGATATCTGCAAGCCACAAGCGTAAGTACGTACCAAAAATTGGCATATATACCTCTTGAACAGTATAACACCTCATCAGTAGAGGAACACTCACCATTATTCACTAGCTAGTGTTTAGGCTTCAGAGAGGAACTACTTCGAAGCAAAGTGATTCGACAACTAAAGTTTTATAACAACCTCCAAACGAATCTATTATAGCAAGAAGTGCAACAGTGAGCCCATGCTAAATGTTTGAGGGAGGATCGGACAAATGAACTTTGAGTTTAGGACGAAGTACCTACCGGACTGATGCCATTTTGGTACGTAAATCAACGAAGCCTGTCTTTCTACCAATAGGCATCGATCGTGAATAGTTTGATCTTTTTCATACCCGAGAACCAAAGTACATTATATATATGGGAAAATGCCCATTTAGTATAAAAAAGGCCCCCTCATTACCTATTTCAATGACCATCTTATTTTTCTCTCTTATTCAACATAAGGTAACAACTCTATTGCCCATTTGAACAAATCTTTTTCAATTCTAGTACAAATTTAATTTTTTTTCTTCCTTTTTTGTCCTTTTGTCTTATCTAACATATTTTTGAATTATAATGTGCTGAGAAAGTGGAAGATAAAAAAACAAACTTTGCCGAAATATCACTCAACTCCTCCGGCCTCTCATGGCCGGTCGCCGGATTCCGGTCACCAAATTTTTTTTTTGCCGGAATTTTTTTTTTTCGCCAGATTTTTAATTTTTTTTTTTTTTATAATCAGGTTATTTTACGATGGTTACTGACCCTCAGTAAATAATTTACAGATTACAGATTTCCAGTAATCGATTACTGACCCCCAGTAATCGATTACTGACTCCCAGTAATCAGGTTACAGATTTCATATTTTCCAGTAATCATGTTATTGACCCCCAATAATCGATTATTGACCCCTAGTAATCAGGTTACTGGAGTTACTGATCCATAGTAATCAAGTTACTTACCCCCAGTAATCGATTACTGACCCCCAGTAATCAGGTTACAGATTCCATATTTTTCAGTAACCATGTTACTGACCCCATTACTAACCCCCAGTAATCGATTACTGACCCCCAGTAATCGATTACTGACCCCCAATAATCGATTACTAACCCCCAGTAACCAGATTACACATTCAATATCAACTCAGTCCCAGATTGATCTGGGCACCCATCGATTCTCAGTCCCAGATTACACATTCAATATCAACTCAGTCCCGGATTCTCACCCTAGCCTTGGCCGACTACACTCCAGCCGGACCCGAGGCCATCAATCCCTGCATCCCTCTATCAACTCAGTCCCAGATTGATCTGGGCACCCATCGATCTCGGTCTCCCTCCCGATATCGACCTCGATTGCTCTGATTCCTGCCCAGGCCAACGCCTAGACCCAGCATCCCGGTGCCCTCGGCGTCTGCTCCTCCACACAGCAAGGTCGATGGAGAGAGCGCGGCGGAGGTTGGAGTAGGGCTGACGTGGCGGTGGTAGAGGTGGGAGGGCCGGGGTGCGGGTGACAGAGATGGGAATTTCGGGGTGGGAATCGGCGCCGGAGTTTGCTACGGCGGAGAAAGCGCATGGGACGTGGCAGATGTGGCCGCGCTTGGGCTGTGGTTGGAGTCGGCGGTGGGCGTGTGGGGGTAGGAGGCGGTGGAGAAGGGTTGAGGGCGGCAGAGGAGAGAGAGAGAGAGAGAGAGAGAGAGAGAGAGAGAGAGAGAGAGAGAGAGAGAGAGAGAGAGAGAGAGAGAGAGAGAGAGAGAGAGAGAGAGAGAGAGAGAGTTTTAGTATTGGTTAGGGTAGGGTAAATGACTGAATTATATTTACTAGGGTAGTTGTGTAATTCTCTCATGACTCATTGGTTTGGGATATAAACATTGGAATGGGCAATTTTTAAATCCATTTTGTTCAAATGGTCTTTTTCCCTATATATATTGACCGCAGAAAGACGAAGTTCTTCACCAGTCACCACTAATTAATAGCCACAATCATCCATTTATCATTTGCTTGATTAAATTACACGTATAGCACCAAGGTATTAAATATCGACGATTATGGAAATATCGATGGTTTGAAAAAAATAAATTTCGATGGAAATTTCGAGAAAATATCGAATATCGATAGAAATTTTACCAAAAATTTATGTAAAAATTGTATATTTAGATAAAAATATACTAAAAGTAAAATATCGGAAAGATATGAGTATTAATATGGATGTTTGAAAAAAACAGAAATTTCGAGGAAATATCGAGGTTATCAAGGATATTTTAGTCCTTGTATAACACACAAAAATTCAAACGAATTAAACAATAAGTTTTTGGTTCGAAAAACTAATATAATATTTTTTAATTATTATAAAAATATATATCTTACGTATGTTCCGCTGAGTCCACTCTAAATAAATGTTTAAAATAATTAAAAAAAAACCTTTAAAAGGAATTTGTTTAACAGAAATTTGAAATCTCAAATTAGAAGTACGTACACCAATAAAAACATGTCAATAGAATCACTTGTACATACGTCTCTGTACATACGTCTCTGTACATACGTCTCATTCGTCATAGAAATATATATACAAAGCCATTGCATATCCTTACGCATATATGGCTACATCGATAACATTAGAAAAAAAGATATTGTTGGTTGTCACCCAATATGATCAAGATTAAGTAATGTAGGTCATTAGCTTAAGCTAGTTGAAATAATAAGACTACGTGCTGAGTACTACAAGTTAGAGAACACTCTAAACCTGTAAACATCAAGGTTTGATTCAATCATGCAATGGATTCGACGACTTATTTGTCAAGCTACTTTCAAAGTCTTTGTCATCTGCCACAGAAAACCCTACACCCAATTTATTCACTCTATCTTTTCCAGCTGCCAATTCTAAGATCAAATCATATTAAACCCAGGCCAACAATATTGCTTTCATTTCTTGTTTTACAAGCATCACAAACCAGCTCACTGCCAGCTGCTCTGGATTTGATATTCTTCACATAGGAGCTATCTAGCTTAATCACTAAAGAGAAGCTATTTCCAGGCACAAGATCATATGCTTTGATTTAATAAGTCATTCGGTCGTGTTTATGGCCCGCCCTACTGATTCCAAAAAGATGTTGTCAATTTCACAAATTCGATTCCTGATCATCTATATATATCATTTCCTTGCTAACTAAGATAATCTAAACCATTGAGCTTGGGAACGTACGTAATTACAGAATATTAGTAGCCAATGGACATTATTAGCTAGGCACATAAACTTATATATGGTAGAGCTGAGGCCTCACGTACACTTGAGAAACTAGTACGGCATGTGATTGTTGGAAATTGACTTTTGTGGATCAGGAACTATAAACAAAGGAATTAACTGTTAGAATGGATAAGATATTAGAGTCTTAAAGTATAATAACTTTTGCACAATTACAGAATAAGTTATGTGAGATTGATTTTCTATATTAACCATGAAACATTTATTAGCTGGACAAATAAATGTAATGGAATACATCGTGGATCTTGATTGACAAGATTATGGAGATAACCAAAGAGTGTTGCTATTGGGACCTCCACCTTTGCTCATTAGACCTCCAATACTTTCTACACCTCCATTATACTTTTGAATATAAGCATTTACTCACTAGACCTCAATTCAAATTACCGAAATAACCTTAAATATGTTATTTACATATATTTCAATAACTTACTCATTCAATCTCCTATTCAATCATTAGATCTCTATTTCTTAATTTTTTTTTATTTCATGTGTAAGACCTAATGAGATAAATAAAAACATAAGATATACTAATATTTCACACACTGGCTATGCCCTTGTACTATTTCAATAGTTACTAGTGTGTTGCAAATATATTTAAGGTCTAATAAGATATATAAAAATATTCAATATATATATATATATTGAACATCAAAACAATTGACTTTTTTTTTTCTTCATGTTGCAAACTTATTAAAATATATGCGCTTAATTTTCAACACTTACTCTTGACCTTATATTTTGTATATGTGCTTAAACATGTATAATTATAGTAACTTTATGTCACATTAACAATCTTATAATTTATATATTTACTTAGTTTTAACACTTACTGAAATTAGAAAATAAATTTGATAAGGAAAATAATAAATAACATTATCATTGAATTAGAAAGTCTATAGATAATAAATATAATACTCTTTTTATACACTTATTGTCCTCAATAGTCTTTATGCAAGAGGATACAAATGTAATTCAATAATTGAAAATAAAGGGAGGTCAAGTGAGCAAATGTGGAGGTTCCAATAGCAACACTCTAACCAAATTAGTGCAGCAGGAATGAAGCTCAATCCCTTTGATGGAGCTGTGATTGAGTTTTCCCTTCGCACTATAAAAGGGGTCCCTATGCACACTCAAAGATACGAGGAAATCAAGTGACTAATCCATCTTAGTCTTCACAAATTGAGTGCTGCATAGAAGACTTTTTTCGTGCTTTACTTTCAGTTCTTTGTTTCTTATCAATGGCTGCTGTCAATGCCGAACAAGGTATGGATCTACACTCTTGAAATATCTTTAACATATGTTATTATGATATTGCGATTGATCTTGTATGATTGATTATGTGTTTATGATTTATGTTTTGTTTCCGTGATTTATTTACAACAAGTGGTATTAGAGCCACAAAACACTTTCATAAATCATATTACAAAGATCAAAATCATTTTGTGAGTTTACTTTTCAATTTTGGGAAAAGACTTAATGGAAAGAATAAGTTTTTTGGCTAAAGAACAGGAACATGAAGAATTGACCCGAAAAAAAAAAAAAAAAAAAAAAGGTCGTTGTTTTCCTTTTAAAGTCTAAAACAGACGAACAGTTTTTTTTTCTTCTTTTTTCTGGAAAACCAACGACTTTGGGAATAAAGTTTTGCAAAAGGGGCCAACTTGTTTTCCAGGTATTTCATCAAATTGATTGATAAAAGTTGTTCATATTGCTTCTCTAAGATTATATGAGATCAAAATTTTGTCGGATTAACTCTTTTTGCAGCGCTGGGAGCATCCTGGTATGTTCACTATAGATTTGGGTTTTCTATTAAATTATATTTTCTGAATTGATTGTTGAAACCCTAGATGCTATCCTGGGGGCACTTAAGTTTTTAAGTTAGATGCCCAGATGAAATTTATTATAGATGAATGGAAATTGAATGACATGCTTGATGATTCTATGAATGGATTGTGTGTAAATTTTCTACATGTCATTGTTTGTTTTTTTTCTGGAATTATCATGTGTATAAATATTTATACATGTACTGTGTTATCTATGATAATAGAATTGCTTGTGGAAATTTTGTCGACATTGAATGATTGTAGACAGTTTCTCCCATTATGCAAGTTTAATGTCAATCAAAATTATGAGCAAATGACTGAGTTTTCTAGATATCAGTCACAGTTTTAAAACCACCATGAGTATTTTGAATTTCATATAGCATACAGCTTAGTTATTTGAAAGACTTTTGTTGGTTATAAAGTGTAAAACTAGAAGCTTGCATAAATTGAGTTCAGATTCCTTTGGTATCATCTACAGATGGTTATAAACTAAATATGATCTAAACACACTTTATGGTCTTGTATATGATGTGTGGAGTATATAAGGATAACTTGATATCTTCTTTTCGCCATACAGGTACTGATTTATCTATGTTATAACATACTCTACTGCATGATAGTACATTACAAGGAAATAAAGAATAATTAGTATTTTGCCATACAGGTAATCAAGTTATTGAAAAAGGAATGTATGCATAAAGTTTAATATCAATTTACATTGATATACATTCTGCATTATATTTGTATGCTTGAGTGTAATCAGATTGTGATGAATTAGTATTGATTGTGGTATTGCTTGTTTTGTTTTGAGTTCCAAAACTCCTAAAACTAAAAGCTTGTAAAATCGAGACTTAGAATCTCTTTCTTTGTTTTCAGTGCTTAGCATTGGGACTATAGTCCAGCTGAATGGTAGTAACTATAAGAAATGGAGGACGGATATAGATCTTTATTTGCTGGGAAAAAATGTCGATTGGTGTCTCAAGGAGGCTGAACCAGTGATTGTTGAGGGTAGTACCACTCAACAGAAAGAGCACAAGATTGAGTGGGATAGAGCCAACAGAATCAGCATCCTAACCATTAAGAAGACCCTTTTCGATACTGTTAGAGGAGCCATACCTGATAAGACCCATGCTGGTGATTTTTTGAAGTGCATAGCTGACAAGTACCTGGGCAGTGATAAAATAGAGACTAGTATGTTGTTGTCTAAACTGCAAAACATGAGGTTTAGCATGAATATGAACATGAGAGAGCATATTATGCAAATGATTAACATCTCAGCTCAGCTTGGTGACCTTAACATGCGTCTGGATGACGGCTTCATAGTTTACCAAGTCCTTCACTCACTACCTGATCTGTTTGATAGTCTCCTAACTACCTACACTACCCAGAAGGAAAAGTGGACCTTAGATGAACTTATTGCAATATGTGTGCAAGAACATGAGAGGCTGAAGAAGAATAAGGCTGTTGTTGTGAACCTTGTCACTAAGTCTCAATGGAAGAAGGGCAAGGGTGGGAACCAATATAAGCCAAACCTCCATAAGAAGCCTGAGAACATGAAAAAGAAGGGCAGCTTTAAATGTTTTTTCTGCAAGAGGGTGGGGCACCTCAAGAGGGACTGTGAGAGTTGCAAGAACTGGAAAGCTAAGAAAGGTAACAAATTAACTTATTCAATTGAAGTTAATTTAGTTAATATTAGTTCTAGTTCTTGGTGTATTGATACTGGTTCGCCAATACATGTTTGTAACTCTTTACATGGATTCCAAAGCAGCAGGGTGCCAAGGAAAAATGAGGCTAGGATCCATGTGGGGAATGGCATGAGAGTGGCTGTCAAGGACATAGGGACAGTCAAGTTGGAGATTAGACCAGGAATTTTTATTATATTGAACGATGTCTATTACATTCCTTCTATGAAAAGGAATCTTATATCTATTAGTTCTTTGGTTAGAGAACAATATTGTTTTGCTATCGATTCAAGTGGAATAAAAATCTCTCATAGTTCCCATTATCTTGGTTCTGCAAATTTGAATGGTGATTATTGGTTATTGAATGATGTGTCTACTACTTCCAGTGATATTTTATTGCTTGAGAATGGAAATTCTGTTGATGGTGAGAATTCTGATATGAATGTTTTTAAAAAGAGTTTGAAAAGAAAATTTTCAGAAAACTCAGCTTATTTATGGCTTAAAGCAAGCTTCAAGGCAGTGGTATTTAAAATTTGATGCAGTAGTTGGAAAGTTTGGCTTCAAAGAGAATCAAGTAGATGAGTGTGTGTACATGAAGACTGAAGGTAAAAATTTCATTTTCCTAATCCTTTATGTGGATGACATTCTGCTTGCAACTATTAGCATGAAGTTATTAAAGAATACAAAAGATTTCCTGTCAAAGAATTTTGACATGAAAGATTTAGGTGAGGCGAGTTATGTGCTTGGGATTGAAATTAAAAGAGACAGAGTTAAGAGAGTGTTGGGACTATCACAGGAAGGATATGTCAACAAATTATTGAAGAGGTTTGATATGCAAGATTGTTCAACTGGTGAAACTCCAATGTCAAAAGGTGATAAATTGACAAAGGATCAATGTCCACAAACTGAACAGGGAAGGCAAAGTATGAAGGGAAAGCCATATGCTCAACTCATTGGAAACTTGATGTATGCACAAGTGTGTACGAGGCCGGACTTAGCTTATGCTGTTGGGATTTTGTCTAGATTTCAGTCCAATCCTGGACTGGAACATTGGGTGGGAGGCAAGAAGGTTTTGAGATACTTGCAAAAGACAAAATCTCATTTGTTAGTTTACAGAAGAGTCAAAGACCTTGAGGTTGTTGCTTACTGTGATTCAGATTTTGCTAGTCACTTTCCATCTTCAAATAAGTCAATTACTGGTTATGTGTTCACTTTAGCTGGAGGTGCAGTAGCTTGGAGAAGTGTAAAGCAGGGACTGATCACCACATCCACAATGCAGGCTGAATTTGTAGCTATTTATGATGCAATGTGTGAGGGTGTGTGGCTGAAAAATTTCTTGGTTCAAACAAACTTGGTTGACAGCATTATTTCAAGACCTATGAAATTTTTCTGTGACAACAATGCAGCAGTATACTTCACCAAGAATAACAAAAGGTCTAACAATTCTAAGCACATAGCCCTTAAGTATTATGATGTTAGACAGAAAGTCAAGGATGGTGAGATTGAAGTTCTGAAAATAGGAACCTTGTCTCAGTTAGCTGATCCATTTACTAAAGCCATGCCTGTAGCAGCTTTCAAGGAACATGTCAGCAACATAGGCGTTTTGTCTGATTTAGATGCTTAAGAGAGCTTAAGGACAATGGGAGTTTTCTAAAATAAACTTCAATTGCTTTTGTTTAAATTGTTTCCTGGACTTGGTTTGCTTTTGTATTAATGGTTTAGCATTTTATTTTTGCTACTGCTATTGAAATACAGTAAGTGCATAACTCCATATTTTGATTACAGTGAATCACTGAATTCTATATTTCATGTCTAACGTTGCTATAAGTACTGTGATCTGTGATTTTTTGCTTGGAAGTTTACTAGGCAATGTATGAATATATGAACATATTTGTTGCATCATGTTTTTGCAGGGTAAAGTGAGCACAAAAGAAAGTTTTCAATTTTGAGAGCTTGTGTTCAGGTTCTTGCATACAGAACCAAAGGTAGGACTGTTTTGCTTAAGTGTTGTATTCCAGTTACATAAAGAAACACTTTTACAATTGTGTTATCTCTGATTGATCATGTATTGTATTTTGAATTATGTTTGTGGTCTTCAAGTATCCATTTTCTTTGATTGTGGTTTACTTAAGGTTCTGCATAATTCAAGTATGATGACAGATTAATGGTTTTATGTATTACTATATGTACATCGATCTCAAGTGCACAAAAGAACATTGCTATATCTGAACTAAGTGCAGATTCTTGTTATAGACCCTAATATCAGTCCAAGTGGGAGAATGTTAGAATGGACAAGATATTAGAGTCTTAAAGTATAATAACTTTTGCACAATTACAGAATAAGTTATGTGAGATTGATTTTCCATATTAACCATGAAACATTTATTAGCTGGACAAATAAATGTAATGGAATACATTGTGGATCTTGATTGACAAGATTATGGAGATAACCAAATTAGTGCAGCAGGAATGAAGCTCAATCCCTTTGATGGAGCTGTGATTGAGTTTTCCCTTCGCACTATAAAAGGGGTCCCTATGCACACTCAAAGATACGAGGAAATCAAGTGACTAATCCATCTTAGTCTTCACAAATTGAGTGCTACATAGAAGACCTTTTTCGTGCTTTACTTTCAGTTCTTTGTTTCTTATCAATGGTTGCTGTCAATGCCGAACAAGGTATGGATCTACACTCTTGAAATATGTTTAACATATGTTATTATGATATTGCGATTGATCTTGTATGATTGATTATGTGTTTATGATTTGTGTTTTGTTTCCGTGATTTATTTACAACATTAATTATTAGATTTGGGTTTTATAGTTGATCACAAGTGACTCAGAGAGAAGAATAGACTAAGAAACCAGAGTATTATAGTAACTGATTAACATCTCGGGTTGCAGGCTATGCCAATTGGCTTTAGGTGCTGTATGCTAATTAATTAGTTAAGCCAGCATATATACAAGTATTTAGGCTGCGGGTTCAGCACAGCTGGTATGATAGTAAAAGCTTAATGAAGAGAGGCAGCTTCACTCGCTTGCTCTTGCATCACGCAGCGCTATAGCTGCAATGCCACTGCTGCCATGTGGATGCTTATCCCCTTCATGCAGCTTGTTTCCACTGGACGCTGACAATGTCCATATCAGAGCTTTCTTTGTTTTTAATTTGTTAAGTACTTCACTTCATTCTTATCTCGAACCTTGACCGAGAAGTCCGCACTTGCAGCACAAATTATTCTTCCCAAACCACCCTCCCCTTTCTGTCTCCCTTCACAAACAAATCACGTAATTTCTACCCTCAAGGTGGGTTTTTTCGTACATATTTTTAGCGGGAGGCAGTGAGCAAAAAGGAGACAGAGAATCATAGAGGCGTACGTGTCAAATGCCCACAGAGCTGCCAATGTATATAGCTTCTTCTTCTTCTTCTTCTTCTTCCTCAACAATCCACCCCCATTTGTTCTCTGTGATTGAGCTTTCATTCTTCTCCCTTATACCCTTTTTAGAGAGGCCAACCCCATTTTGACCCCACCATTGTTTTTCTGGTTCTTGCTTCACAATTCTCATTTTGGCTTTCCCTTCCCAAACACACCCATTTGTGTCCTTTCTTTCTTTCTGGGTTTTTCTTGAATGCTGATTCTTGGCGTGACCCATATTTCAAATTCCCCAAAATCTTAGCCATTCTTTACCTTGCTGAATTCTTAGAAAACGAACCCATTTTCTTGAACAAGCTTTGTTCTTTGTTTTTAACCTCCCCTAGTACTTTTCATCTTTCCTAATTCACCAGCTTTTGTGAGTTTTCACCCGAATTCTCAGAGACTCTAAGATGTTTGGGTTCAGGAAGCCCAAATTCACCACTAAATGGTAATATTGCGCAAACCGATTCTGTGTTTCTGTCCAAGTCCATGAATTTGGGGTCCTATCTTTAAAGTTTTGTGTTTTTTTTTTTTGAGTTCTTATAAAATGGGACTCCAAGGCTTTGGAACAAAAGCTGTTTACTCCGCCTCCAACAAACAAGGTAAGCTTCAGTATAGATTTAACCTTCATAAAAAGATCTTTAAGAATGATCTTTTGAACCTGCATGTGTTGAACGCCAACATTATTCTTCATATCCTGCAAATTCCATGTTCTGAATATAAATGACATTTGCGCAGGGTGACAGTGATGATGATATGTACAGATCACAGAAGAAGGATAATGCTCTTCCAAAGGGAAAAAATAAGGGTGATGGATACAGACGGAACTATGTAACTGATGAGGCCGAAAAGCTGCATAGCAGTAGTGATGATGAAGCAACAGATATGTCCCATGATGGCTGAATGACTGCTTCAAGTTCAGTAGGAAGTAGATCCGAGGATGAAGCAGAAAACAAGGTGCCCTCTTCCTATAAATTCACTCCACCCCCTTACTACAAAGCAAAGCCTCAGAAAAAAGAAAGTATCTTTGAGGAACCCAGGAAGGTGAATGGTCATGCTGAAGACGATGCAAAACCAAGGTCAGTTAGGAAATCCTCAAAACCACCTGCAGGTAGTGATTCGAGGGATGAAGAAGAGAGGGTAATGGATGGGCTTTTGATGCACTACAGTCAGAAACAGTCACCCTATGACTCGAGCAACATGAAGGGAAGTCTAAAACCTCGCAACAACCAATCAGATGAAGATACTAATGAATCCTCAAGGCATAGGAGCAGCAGGTCTGAAAGAAATGCCCCAGCTGGAAGAGCAGCATCTCTGCCACCACCAGAGCAATCAACTTCTCCTGAGCTAACAAAATGGAGTGCTCGAGCCAATTCCTTCCAACCAGATGCACATGTTCACCCGAGACTACCGGAGTATGATGATTTGGCAGCTCGGATTGCTGCTCTTAGAGGAATATGATGGATTGATAGCTTGAACTGCCGCTCTAGCAATTGAACATAGAAGAAGCCAACATTAGACGTGTGCTGTATGTAAAAATTTACTAGGTCTATTCCCATCATCATATCACTATAGGGGCTTCTAGTCATTATATAGTTTACTGATCACATCTGATTGTAGTAATCCTCATAGTTCATGATTTGAACAAATCAGATATAGGCCCAGTTTGGGATTGCTGTGCTGTGAGTAGAATTGCTTTTGAATTTGTAGTGAGCAGAATTGCTTTTGAATCTGCTGTGAGTAGAATCAGCTAAGGTGTTTGGTAAACTGTTTTTAAAAGTGCTGTGAGAACCAAAAAGCAATTTCATATATTTGGTGAGTTATAATTAAGTAAAAATTATTTTGGATGGGTATAATGACAAAAATAGGCATTTTATAAATTGATATTAAAATAAATAATTGTTTCTTTTGTATGTAATTATAAAGTTAATCCACAATATTACATAAGATTTCTTAACACCATAGTAAATGATTGATTATGATTTAATTAAATTAATATATCACAATCTAAGAAAAAACAAATATTACAATTTGTTACAAATATAACTGATTCCTGCAAAAGCATCTCTTACCCTGCTTCTCCAAAATCCACTTTTAAGAGAATCAATTCTTCTAAAATCAGTTTTATGGTTGTTACCAAACACTTAAGATTATGCCCAGAATCACTTTTGACCCCAAAAGCAGCTTGGGAATCAATCCCAAACTGGGCCATACATAGTTTAGTTACATACATGCCAGACTCATATAATATGCTTGGGTTTTTAGTTTTTAGTTTCATTATCATGTGATGTGTCTGTCGCACTAATGGTATAGTTGAATTTAGTGACAAAACTTGGTTAGAAGTGTAGTCTAGACTTCAGCCTGGAAATGGATCCAGATTCTCTCCTCATGAAGGAGCTCTTCATATCTTATCATGAGATCTGGGCCGTCTAATTTTAATTTGACGGTCCAAATTGCTTTGCAGGGAGTTGTGTGAATAGTAACAGAGGATTGTGAGCCGTCAGATTGAAATTGGACAGTCCAAATTGTTTTATGAGGAGATATAAGGGGAGAGTGATGAGGAGAGGATCCCATTTCCCTGGAAATAAACCTTCACGACAATTACTCCGCCTATTTCATAATTCAATACCATAAAAAAAAAAAAGTATCATACAAAAGAGGAAAAGATTACAGTGAATCATGACTTGCTAGTCATCCCGATTAAAATAAAGAGTAAAAATAAAAACGCACCGTTTTGAATGAAAATACACACCAAGTTTCTGAAATAGTCCCAAGAACAGAACAACAACACTGGAACAACAATGGAAGAAGAGTCAGTGGAGACAAGGAGGCAATCAGAGGCAGAAGAGGTGATGAGTGAAGTACACTTGGGCTGCCCACCTGGTTTCTCTGGCCCCCATCTTTCCCACTTCACCTTCTCCATCCCACCTCGTACGTAATCTCCCCTTCATCTTTACCTTTGCTCTTTGTGTTTTGTATTCATTGAAACATGCAAGCTCCTTAAGCCTGTTAACATTATCACTTATGAATAGGATTGATTAAGCCCAGAAACTCCAATGACGTTTCCCAAGTTGAAGAAGCGGCTACTTTTATTTCCACACAGCAAATCATAAGTTTTGACGAGGATGGCGATCTCATTGTTCCTAGACGCAATACCAGTAAGTTGTCATTCATACATGTTCATTCTGTTAGTATTTAGTACTCTTTTGATGTATTGCACTATTGCATATGATTAAGTTCTAGAAGAGTTGTATGTTAAAGATGTGATTGAGAAACCAAAAAAAAACTAGGCAATGTGTTTAAGAACAGCCCTTATGGATTGTCACCCAATTAAGCTAGAGGCTGTGACTGCAACTAGCTAAAATTTCCATGTCTTAGTTCACAGACCTATATTAGACTTGACAGTTCTGCAATTGCCGACGAGTGTAGTTAAGGGATGGCAGGATTGGCAGCTATCAACATTTTCAATTATGATGAGGCTTTCAGGTTACGGCTAAGGCACTATCCCCATAATTTCAACAACTCCATTAGTATACATTACCATGCCTTTGTCAACTTAAGTTTACGCCAAAAGTGGAGGCCCTGAATTTCTGCATCCGTGACCTTACTAAACTTATCCAAACTTTCAGAAAAGCCTCCAATTTATACTCCTTTGAATTCTCAAATTTCGTTCATCCCCAATCTTACTCATGGTAGTCATCCACTTATTAAGGTAGTTTGGAAATAAGCAATGAGCCAAGACTTAGACTCCCAATTACGAGAATGCCTAACAAAATAGTTTTCGAGTCCCTCTAGCTCTATCACAATCTCACATGGCTTTTTTAGAATGATCAAGAGAAAAGATTGCAAGATTACTTCACGGTAAGGTACTTTTGAGTCATTGTTCATAAGTGAGAAATCCTTCCTCATATTTTAACCACAGAAAAAGCCATCAGTTTAAGCAGGGTATTGAATCCAGAAAAAAACTCCAGCATAAATTATGCACATGCATCACACCCCTCCAAGTGTTTGAACAGTCACATTTAAGCCTCAAATTACTGCTGTATGTAAATTCATCTTCCATATTATTTACGTCACACATTTATGCCCAAAGCCTAATCCTTTTGGCAGAGTCTATAGCTATTTTTGCCAGGTCATCTTGGTTCACTTGAGCAGCAATTTTGTACAACCCTTCCATTCCTATTTTGTAAAGTTTTTCCTGAGGTAAGAGTAGTTTGTATAATTGCTCATTGAAAGTTTAACTGTCGTGACATGAGGGAGAGATAAGCACCTGCCTTTTGCTTTTCCCCTAATTGGTTATAATTTGTAAAGATAGTTCTGAAAGCGAATTTCTTTAGATTTTAGTTGCTTTAACTGTATGGAAAAGGCCTTTGAGGGAATTTAATATGTGTGAAGATCCAGCTATTTTGTGGCCTTATTAAGTGAATGATAGATGTATTTGGAGGGGGATTAAATTGCTGCTGGGAAATTGTGAAGGGTGGAGGAGTCGGAGGTTTTATGGAATAGAGTTTGTTTTCAAGCAGTTCTATGGTTATCACTCATCAATCATCCTCATAATTCATACATGATCCATTTGATGCTATTCTTTATAGTTGGAAATCTGATGTGGTGTAGCTATTTTGAGTTCTGTACATTTGATGCTATTTTTAAGATTTAGTGTAGTAACTAGCTTTGCAATGTCAGTTGACATCCTGTCCTCTACTTTTTTACTTAGATTGTCCTTTTTCACAAAATTTTGATTCTTTTAGAAACTTCATAAGTTATTTCTTTTTTGCTGCATCAAACAAACAGACATTAAGACAGGAGATCCCCGACCCTTAGACATGTTGCAGGCTTAAAGCATCAGTCAATTTCTGATTCACAGTTTATGATCATCAACTTGTTAGGGAGGCCAATCTCTGGTAGAAATTTTTCAATATAATCTCTGTGCTATCTGTCATAAGCTTTGGAGAGATTAAGCTTCCTTACTACTGCCTCGCTTACAGTCTGAGATTATGAATTAATGCATTAGCTTCTGAGCAACAAGATTTGAGATGATGTTTGAATACCAGGCACAGACTTAACCTGGTTAGGACTTAAAAAAGTCTCTTAGTTACTTCCTGACCCTAGCAACTACTCTGTCATACAATGTATATAGTGGGAAACACAAGGTCGTGGGTCTGAACGGACCATTTATTACGAGCGCTCAGTTGTAATCAGGGTATAGTGTAACCATATGGAACAAACTTCTAAGTGAGAAATCTCCACCACCAAATTAGGTAGCCGTCAACACCTCGGGGTTTGAGTGCGGCAATATTAGATTAACTGTTCTTGCAGTCTATCATGTTATCATCTTTCATTAGGTCTTCCGACAGCTGCCACCATTATAGCTAGGTTGTATTTCAACAATATCTGTACTCATTTACTCCCTTACTCATGATGATAAATTCTATACGTTCTCTCCTCCTTGTAGTTGTTTTATTATTATTATTATTATTATTATTATTATTACTCTTTTATTTGTAAAGGCCTTGTAATAGCTTGTGTAAGATTAAAAATATTTGTTTTCCTTCTCCCTTTTGTAGCCATTTGAATGTAGACTTTTGTTGCTAAGTTAGCTTCCTGATCCGAAACTTAATTAAATTCCTTGTAAGGTGCATTTCCAGTTGAGGGAGAAAAGAATTGGGATCCTTCCAGAGACTGGCCTTCTAAATTCCTACAACTCTGGCAATGAACTTACTCTTTCTTCTGCTCAAGTTGACCAAAACTCATTTCCAATTGTGTTTCTCAAAGCTATTATTTTTTGAGTCAGTAGCTTGATTAAAGCCATGGGATTTAGATAATGCATAACGTTCCAAGTTCTCCTTGTCTAAAAAATTAAGCGAAGTCTTCATGGCATACAGCTCCAAATCTTGAAGGTCTCACTTGGGGATTAGGATTATGCTTAGAAGTCAGACATAATCTGATTAGGTAGCGAATTTACTCTATGCAGGAGGACGATAAACTTTCTGTAGAAGAGTCTTCAGGATCATTTTACTCTTTTGAATCGAGTGTTGTAGTACGATTCTTAATGCACATTTTCTACTGAAAGTTATTCTAGGTGATAACTACTTACTAGGTTGGAGTTTTTTTTTTTTTTTTTTTTTTTTTGAGCAACCAATCAGTTGGTGGTATGCTTCAATTTGGATTCCATTCTCAAGTTCATCGAGGCCTTTTACTTAAAGATCAGTCCAACCTTAATCATAGTTAATAAGACCTCATTTTTAACAAACTCAGCAGTTCCATAATTCCAACTAGAGGAGATTGCCTCTGTCATCTGTGTTTCCAAAGTATCATTTAGAGCATTTCCATTAGGTATATTCACAATTATCCCTGAACTATCACTTACTTTCTTCTCAGTTGTCTTCTTCACTGAATTGTTGTGTTTCTTTTTCGGAATTTTCCCCTGACCAGAATCAGCATGTAACTGTAATTCTATAAGGGTATTTCAGTGGTGTTCTCTTTGTTTTGACATTTTTTCCACAAGATTGTGCAGAATTGTCTAATCAAAGGTATAGTGTGGTCATCCAGCATAGTATCACATCAACACTACCAAGTGTTGGTTTGCAGGTAACACTGGTTCTTCATGTTTTAATTAGTTTCACCTTTTCAGTTCTAGTTTATTTGAGTATTCATACATACTTGTTTTTCCCCTCAGGTGTGGAGAGCAGAACTTGTCTTATCTGATTTCTTGTTGCATAAGATGTTTACATCATCTGAGCTTCATGGAGTTGTATCACTTGAACTTGGTGCTGGTACAGGTACATTGACCAATATTTGCTGTCCTCTTTAAATTAAAATGGTGTATCTCTCTGAAGAACTAACCGATTTTATGTGATTACATGTGGTCTGACATTGGCAGTACACTGTAGTCAAATTAGTGGGTTGATCAGTATTCCATTGGAACTCATTCCATTATATTATGCCTGTATATATACATATATAAATTGTCTGTACCAAATCCAAATTTAATGTTGGAGTACTAACATGAGCCATACAAATAATCAATCTTGGATCAAATTCGAATGTATGTAGACATATGAGGAAAGTAAAAGCCATTTTCAAGAACCATAGTTAGGGTTGGATTTTGCTCATTTCATTTTATTATTCCTAAATATGTGTGTTTCTGAAAATACCATCTTTTTGCGGAATCTATACTGCAGAGTGCATAGTCATTCAAAATTGTATAGATTTTTCTTTGTTGACATTTTTCTCTTTACCAGGGTTGGTGGGTATACTACTAGCACGCGTTGCTAAAACAGTGTTTATAACAGGTACAATGGTTATAATTGGATTTTGATAAGCTTTAATTTAATTTGATATTAATGCCTCAATGGTTTCATTGAACTGCAAGATCTCATCAGCAAGTTCCATTAATTATTAGAATAGTATCCAATTTAGATTGCTGATTATTGTAAGGATGCCGTCTGATCAGACCATGGGAATGAGATCCTTGACAACTGTGCTCAAAATGTTGAGCTTAATTCTGAGCTCATCAATCATGGAACTACTGTCTACGTACGTGAACTTGATTGGATGAATCCCTGGCCCCCAAGATTTACCACAGAAGAACCCTCCTTGTGTGAAACTAAAAGGTGATAATTACTTTGATTGTTTATAATTTCAGCTCTTTACAATTAACATATTTCATAGCATAATCTACTCGATCATATAATTAGGTATGTTGTTGGTGTCACCTAGGTATTCTTGGATCTTTTCAGAAATTGAAATAGCCCATGAAGCTTCGTTGCTCGTAGCTGCAGATGTAATCTACAGTGATGACTTGACAGATGCATTTTTCAGCACTTTAGAGAGACTAATGTCTCTCGGTTCTGAAAAGGTAAGTTTGAGAAATGTCTTATTGCCTCTGATATGCTAAGTAAATTTTGAATAAAACACAGTAAGGCTGCTCCGTCAGCCAGTAGATGACACCGGAGAGGGAGACCTTAACTACATTCTATCTTGATTTTAATCTCTCGTGGATTTAATATCTCCTTTTTCCCCTCAGGTGTTATTCTTAGCTTTGGAGAAACGATACAACTTCAGCCTTGATGATCTTGATGTTGTTGCAAATGGTTATTTACATTTCCGAAGTTATTTGCAGTTGGAAGGGGGTAAGCGTACTCTTGCATCAAGAATGTTCATCACATAAGTACTTCATTTCAGTTCATAATTTGTGATTTATTTGGATAGTGCAGATTGTAAAGGCCTCAAATGCGGTCCGACGCCTTGCTTTGTGGGCAAGTGCATAGACATTACAGAGATTCCACAATATGTGAAAGAGTATGTAAGAGGAAGTGATGTTGAGATTTGGGAAATTAAGTACAGCAAAAGAAAATTATAATATGTATTTTCTGTGAAGTGAGCCTGGGTTGATGTAGACTGGACTTTGTGAGTGGATTTTCTTTCATCTCTTTGTGCATTTTACAATTATATGCTCTTCCCAAAACTAAAATTGTACCCAACTTAGATACCCTCTATTCGTTTTCTGTCACTTCTTAGTTAAATGATATCATGCATGTGTATGAGTGAATATGGGACTTTCTAATCAGCTTGGAGGTGACCCTAGACGCTCTAATACAATCAAGGAGTTGTACCTAAGCTTGACAAGTTAACAAGATTGATATCCTTCGTAATCATTCACCTCGATTGAAGAAGCAAAGCTTCCATCATTCTTTCAAAAATATATCAGCGCACAGAACCAAGTGAAGGAAATTGCACCCAGCAACCTCTATAGCTTTAGACAAGACAGAAAACAGAAAAGTGCATGATATCAAGTGAGAGTTACACCTTGAAGCCTGTTACAACACTGCATGATATCATCAATTCCATTTCTAAGTGAGACTAGTCTCCCAAGTTCTGAACTCACCAGCTTAACCAAAGTATCATTCCAAATTCTGTAACTCCAGATTCCAGAAGTTAAGCAGCCTTTCGTTCTCTATTTGCCAAACCAAACCCCGGCCTTTCTTAAAATCCTTAGCTAGCTCCATGCACCACAACCCTTATTTTTCCGTGAAGTACTTAATTGGTCCATGGGAGCACCTTTATTATGATCGAGGGAAAAAAAAAAAACCCGAAACTATGTATGATATGGAATGGCTCACTATTTGTTGGGAATCTATGTACACTCCCTATTTGTTAGTAAATTAAACCCCATTTTCTGTCGGTTGCTTAGACTCCAAGTCAATAGTTTCTATAAATCGGGACCAATTGCTTACTCATATCTACTTGACTCATCTAAAGCCCTAGTTTCTATAAATCCATCGATCGCTTCTGCTCAAATCTTCTTCATAGTCATCTGATCGAAGCCTATTCAGTAATGAGTTTCTATAATAAATTCATCCCTTGAAACCCTAGTTCCTCATCGTCTAACTCTTCTTTCCTGAAACAATCCTTTCCGAAATCTAGAATCAAAGCAAGAAACATGCAGCTAGAGTTTGCTATGGAGGAGAGCAGGGGCAAACAACTTCCTAGTGAGAGGTTATGCCCCATGGAGGACGAGTTACTTCTCTCTTCTACCTCAAGCCATTATTGAGCGGACAGAAGGTTCCCAGCAGAAACATCGTGGTGTTCGACTGCGACCTTTACGGTCATCAAGAACCTTGGGAGATATGGGAGGGCTACAAGACCAAAACACTAATCGACTTGAGGCTCAACAAGGACATTTACTTCTTCACCCAACTCAAGAAGATGAGTTCTACAGACAAATCGGCCGGACCTTTGGAAGCGGCACCTGGCATGAAAACGTCTCCGGCAAGCCAGCGAAGTCTTGTGAGTCGGGTCATTTGGTTGGTTCAAAGAAGATATTCAGTTATGAAAACAAAGCATTTGTGAACCACGGATGTTGGATCTTGTATGAGTTCTCCCTTGATCGACCACTCAGAGACAAGAAAGAGAAGGTGAAAGACTATGTTCTTGGTCTGCTACGAAAGAATGGTGAACCCAAATCCAAGATCCAAAAGAAGAGAAAGAAACGTGAAGAGGAAGGGGTTGTTGAAATTAACTATGCCTGTGATGATGAAGAACACTCGAAAATGGAGCAAGAAGAGTTTCTTGAGCCACAAGCGAAGCGACAACAAACCATGTCATCCATTGAAAATACACCAGTACCTCTGCCAACGCCATCAGAAGATGATGCATTCTTAGCCCAACTAGAAGAGACGTTGGAATGCTTTGAAGATGATCACTCACTTTCATCCGAAGCTTAAGCAAACTTTCAAGGTGAGGAGAACGGAGGACTCCAACGATTATCTTCCGTGCTGCAATCAGGCCCTTCATTTGGAGACAATCATAAAGTATTATATCCACTGCCGGATGAGGATTTCACGATTGAGGAATGCTTAGAAGAATTGACTAACCTAGAAGCAAAAGATCAAAATCTTGATGTAATCAACAACACCCTTCTTCATCAGCCTCCCACATCAACCATGCTTGCCGCCTGTAATGGGTTTGACATGTCATATTTTTCCATCCAAAATAGTGGCACCGATTCAGCAGGAAGCAACAATGTTTGTGGAGGATCAATTGGCTTTCAGAATGGTGCTGACCTGCTTGATTCTTTGGGGCAGCGACAACTCATAGCTGAACCTCAACCGAGGGAGGAAAGCTTAGGGCAACAATGTCAAATGCCAACATTTTCAACTAATGAAATGGCTGGCGGCCTTGACTTTCCCCAAGACGAAAATTTGGTACAGCAAATGGGAGGTGAAGTCCTAGGGGAAGTCGATCTGTATGGAGGGTACTGCATTGACTCTCACTACCAGATCGGACAGAATAGCCGATGAAAATTTTTTTGTCTACTATTCAAAATTTTCGTCGGGTATTCATTCTACCGACGAAACTTTCGTCGGCTATTATTCGTCGATAAACCGGCGTCGGTAATAACGAAACCCGACGACAATAACGAACTCGTCGGCCATTTTCACATATGCCCGACGAAATAACGAAATCGTCGGCCATGATCACCGACGAAAATACATTTCATCGACCAAACCTTGGCATAATACCCGATGAAATTCGTCGGATATTTTCACATATGGCCGACGATATCGTAAAATATAACCGACGATCTCTTCTCTTTCGTCGGTTATTTGTTTTGAAATATAGCCGACGACATGAAGATTTCGTCGGAATATATTAATATTTTAAGAGGCATTAATTAGTTATAGCCGACGAAACCGTCACTATTTAACATAGACCACCAACGAAATAATGTAATTTTCGTCGGTTATAATAGTTATAGCCGACGAAATTTGGTAAAAATCGTCGGCTATAGTAGTGATAGCTGACGAAATAATCTCAATATCATCGGCTGTTCTTACATTTTGGGGAAAAAAATTAAATTAATTTCTAAATTACCATTCCAAGCAACCTGCAATTCACAATGACAATCCAACAAGAAACACGTTTTTCATTAATTATTTAATTTGTTCCATCCCTAAACCCTAAACCCTAATCCTGGCCACCATCCTGCTGTCCATCATGCTCGTCATCGCGGCGTTTTTTCCCCTTAACATCCTGATTAGGGGGTTCGTTGATCTGGATCATCCCGCTGGTCTCAACACTTTTCCTGAGCGTATCAAAACATATGACACCTCTCGTATTCCTGCTTGAACTGCTAGCGGCGGTCCCTATCACATAAACGACGATTGGTTAATAAAATTAAATATTAGTGCCTTAATTTTAATAAAATATTTAATTAATAAAATCAAATGTTACCTGAACTCGATGACCCTTCTGCCGACTTTCCTTTTAATCTAACCGAAATCAGGAGCTCAGGTTTCTCAAATGGCTCATAATGGTATGTCTCCGCAACACTCACGTACTGAGGCCTAGCAGGCCATATGGGCACACCACGCTCGTCGACCTCGGGTATGGCAGGAATGTTGTATGGCAGGTATAGCTGATTAGAGAGAGTAGGCCCCTCAGTAGAGTCAGCAGCAGACGGCGCAGGACTCGTCGTCGGCTCCCGATGAACCTCAGGCATACAGACCTGATGAACGTCTGGAGCTATGTCCTCCTCAAATAGCTGCGTACTACATCTCGGAGGATCTGGCCGGAGAGGGGGACATGAACTGCTCGACGGCCGCCCCGCCGATAAAAGGGTCTGGTGCCGGTTGCTCACACTCCTCTGCGGCTGGGATGAATCGATCCTCTGAGGTTGGCTGGTGGTCCTCTCAGGCTGACTAGGGGTCCTCTCGGAGTCTGCGGATCCGCCAGAACTTTCAGAACCCCTAGATCTGGAACGACGGCCTCCGAATAGCTGTCTAAATGCATCGACCATCTGGAAACAAATAAATTAATAAATTAATTAATATTAAATTATATTACATTAAATAACAAATTCTAATTAATATAATAACCAATAATACTAACATATTTTAAAACATACTAACAAATTAATAATTATAATTTAACTAATTTTAAATAATACTAACCATTAACATAAATATAACCATTTATATACAAATATAACTATATTTCATCATTAACATATATATACATACAAATAACCATTTATATATTAACATAAATATAACCATTTATATAATTAGGCTACCAATTTATATATATAATTAATTTAACAATTTATATATAACAATTAAAATATACATTAACATATATATATATATATATATATATATATATATATATATACAAATATGTGTATATATTAACAAATATATAATAATTTATATAATTAATCTACAAATTTATATATATAATTAGTCTAACAATTTATATATATAACCAATATATATAACAATTTAAGACACACTTAAATATCTAAATTATATACCTAAATTATACAATTAAAATAAATTGTAAAAAAAAAAAAAATTATCTTAGGACCGGAGGAGAAGGAGGAGGAGGAGGCCGGAGGAGGAGGGGAAGGAGGAGGAGGAGAAAGGAAAAAGTCGGGCTGACTACGGCTTTCAGCTTTTATAGCAGAGAGAATAGCCGACGATTTACAAGATTTCGTCGGCTATTCTTTGAATGTCGTCGGCTATACTTTGGAAGATCAACAGCCGTCGGATCTGAGCCATCCAACGGCGGACAATAAAAAGGCGCGGATCGCAGAGAGAATAGCCGACGATTTAAAATATGTCGTCGGCTATTCTTTGAATGTCGTCGGCTATACTTTGGAAGATCAACAGCCGTCGGATCTGAGCCATCCAACGGCGGACAATAAAAAGGCGCGGATCGCAAGAGTTTAGCCAACGAAATATAATTTTCGTCGGCTAAACTATAGGTCAAACCACTAAGTCAAACCTCTAAACGCTTAAAAACAGAAATTAGTCTAGTTAAACGACGGTTTCTGGCCTCACCTTCAACAGATAATAGTTTCAAATCAATGAGACGCAACCAATCATATAAAAATTTTACAAAATTGATTTAACAAACGTCAGGCTACCCATAGGAAAACGAAAGTAAAAAACAGTTAACCGCAACATTCGGCACACAGATTTTATCAGAACCTTGTCATTTTTCAACCGTAGACGTATTTTATTATTTCGGTCATATCTTATTTCACAACATTTTTGCATTTGAAGAGTCTACGTATAGTAACTATTTGAAACTATACATTCACTTAAACACTTGGTAAACAAGTTAAGGAACATTAGTGCATATGTTCTGATTTTGAATCTAAAAGTTTAGAAAATCTATTCCAACCGTCAGATATCACCGTTAAGATTAAATACATGTATGGAAAAAAATCGAACTTCAGCTGACAACGTTAAAGGCTCGATCGGAACAGTCAACCGGGTAAGTCAAACCTCTAAACGCTTAGAAATGGTAATTGGACTGTCTAAATGACGTTTTTTGTCTGACCTTCAACAGATAATAGTTTCAAATCGATGAGACACAACTAATCATATAAAACTTTACAAAATTGATTTAACGAACGTCAGGCTACCCATAGGAAAACGAAAGTAAAAAACAGTTAACCGCAACATTCGGCACACAGATTTTATCAGAACCTTGTCATTTTTCAACCGTAGACGTATTTCATTATTTCGGTCATATCTTATTTCACAACATTTTTGCATTTGAAGAGTCTACGTATAGTAACTATTTGAAACTATACATTCGCTCAAACACTTGGTAAACAAGTTAAGGAACATCAGTGCATATGTTCTGATTTTGAATCTAAAAGTTTAGAAAATCTATTACAACCGTCAGATATCACTGTTAAGATTAAATACATGTATGAAAAAAAATCCAACTTCAGCTGACAACGTTAAAGGCTCGATCGGAACGGTCAACCGGGCAAGTCAAACCTCTAAACGCTTAGAAATGGTAATTGGACTGTCTAAATGACGTTTTTTGGCCTGACCTTCAACAGATAATAGTTTCAAATCGATGAGATGCAACTAATCGTATAAAAAATTTCCTCAAAATATTTACCGAAGGTAACGCTACCATTAGGGAAACGAAAGAATAAAACCTTTGACCGCATCTTTCGACACTCAGATTTTATCGGAATCTTGTCATTTTTCAACCGTAAACGTATTTTATCATTTTGGTCATATCATATTTCACGACTTTTTTCTGTTTGAAGGATGAAACAATGGTTTATCGTTAGTGATAGAAAATGGAATCTGGTCATTTTTTGTTTTTTTGTTTTTTAAATCATAGCCGACGAGAGACATACTCGTCGGCTATTCTTTCGTCGTTTTCTGTCTAAAATAAAATATGTATTTTTCAATATAGTTATGGCCGACGAGAAAATGTCAATTTCGTCGGCCAAAATTTCAAAAGTTTTCGTCGGCTAATGTTTCAGAGAAAGGCCGACGAAAATCCAAATCGTCGACTGAAATATGAATATAGCCGACGATTTTTGTTTATACCAACGAAAAAACAGTATCGTCGGCTATGGTTAAACTATGGCCGACGATTTTGTTTTTCCACCGACGAAAAATAAAATCGTCGGCTATTCGTTGGAAGTACCGACGAAAATTTTAATTCGTCGGCCGTTTTTTTTTCATTTCGTCGGCAAAAGCTTTTTTTCTGGTAGTGTCTATGCTTGATAAAATGCTCATGTCTTTTGCGGAAGAGCTAATGAATGATGGGCAGCCAAATACCATGGAAGCGGGAGAGTGGAATGCTGGTTATTCAAATTTTTGAGTACTCAGCATTTTAGTTTAATAGTTTATAGTTTTTCTCTTTTACGTACATCGATCTCTAAGAGAATCAACTAACTTATGTAAATTTCATGGGGTAGAGTGAATTGAAGCATGGAATAATTACCATCTTTCCTCATATGCAATACACATTGTGAATGACATGAACAAAGTCTCAAGTATATCTGTGTAATTGTGAATTTGTGCTTCATGCTCATCTGTGCCTTTGCAATATACAATTAGTTATTATGCCTTCATAAAAATCCTGATTGAAGCCATTCTTTTCATATTCTACATATAAAATTTCACCACTCTCTTGGAATGTAATAACATGTGCATATAAGATTTAAGAAAAGTTCATCAGATCGAAGGTGAAATTATTATTTACTCGAAAAAGCTGTACGTAAAGATTAGATTTCTATAAACACCTACAACTCTGATAACAAAAAAGAGAAAAATAAATAAATGATTTTTTAAATATAGAGTATGTACCTTATTATCTTGTTAAGAAAATTTGCAGAAACATGAATGAAATCTTTTCAGTAATACAATCTTAGAACTCGACATCGTTAAGGTGATTAACATTGCAACTATATGATCTATAATGGAGGTGTTAGAACTCCTAGCCTCCCAGTGTCTAGGACCAAGAAGAAGAAAAAATTAAGGGTGTTCTAGAATTCTAGCACTAGTGTTAGTTAGTCCTAAACTAACCGCAATGAAACCCCACGATCCTCACTGTTGGTTTGCTCCCAAAACTGGCCTGAGGAGGAGAGATTGGTGATGCTAAAGGAGGCATTGTAGCGGGCTTGACATCCTGAAATCGAGCATCCTGAACTAATGGGTTAGCAACTCTGCGTGGTGGTGATCCATTGATAAATGGATGTGGCGAGACTATTTCTTCTGAACCTTTCGTGAGGAGCATGTTGACGTTTGGACGGCGAGGTTTGGGACAAACCATGGAGTCTCTTGTAGTCATCTTCTTCTCTTTGCAAATAGAGAGGGTGTTTCTTTGCTGTATTATGTAGTCATTCATCTTTTAATGCTAGTTGAGGTGAGTTTAGAGGTCAGCTATTTGTCTCCTTTGTATTGCGGGCAATATATAGTGTTCTTTCCTTAGATTCCTAGTTTAATTAGGTAACACTATGTCTCAAGGAAAATAAATTTTCCTAATTCTCTCTTTCCTTGCTAAAAAATATAAACCCCAAAGCCCTTTCCGTCCTTTTCTTTTACATATTGGGTGCACTCTTAATTAGCAAGTTAGCAATACGTATAATTGATGTAACAAAATTTTGAGATTAAAGGTTGCTGATTAAGTTCTCTCGTTTGAGTTTCTCCTCTTAACTCTGACCTTTCACTCGATAAAAAATTGGACCGAAGGGCTCACGAACACTATTTGTCCGATTCATTTCTAATTCTCTACGCAATGACTCCCTGAACCAAAGTTAGAAGCCAAATATGATTGCCTTAAAATGGTGAATCAATATATAGAAAACTGGCAATAATAATTGTAAGCATTTAAACTATCAAACCTAATTTACAACATAAAAGGGTATCAGAAATGTTTCTGCCTAAACCCGGGGGTCTAGTAGATACTTGATGAATCCAACTCGATCTCCTGCAATCCTGCTTACTAAGGGGAATACCGGGCCGGCCGGCCGGCCTTCACCTCTCCGATGCCTAAGTTAGTATAGTTGGAATATATATAACCAAGGCACGTATGTAAGCAGGGAGAGAGACAAGTTACCTAATAAAGAGGGTAGTTGGGACCCATATATAGGTGGTTGGGGGTAAGGGCTGGCCTTACTCTTCGATGTGGGACTGGTTCCCTTCTGTTTATACCTTCTGGTGCCCTCTTAGGCAGGCTGGCGCCCCCGGCCCCTGGGTTCCTGGAGGCAGGATAGAGTGCTAGGCCCCGAGGCCGGGTGCTGGTGATCCGGTCCCGACCCTTGGGCCGGGCCCTGGTGCGCTTGCTGCGGGTCTGTGGGCCTGATGTAGCCTCTCTGCGGCTACTGTCAACAAGTCCCCCAAGTTCCCGGTCAAGTGCAATCTTGAATGGGGACTTAAATCTGTCTTGCTCTTGTCCCGCAGACCCGCAGGGCTACCAACCTACCGGTGCCCAGTCCCCCAAGTCAGCGTTAAAGATTGGGCGTGACCGAGGTGATTACCTGTTACCGATGGGAAGTAATAGTTTATAAGCACACCTGCAATATAAGCAGTTATATGCTTAAGTGTTGTGGTGTTATGAGCATGAGATGATGCCATGATGCCATGCAATAGATGCGTGCATGGAATGATAATGAGGCGTTGAAATCCGCCATGCAAGAGACTTGTGCATGGGATGATAATGAGGCGTTGAAATCCGCCATGCAAGAGACTTGTGCATGGGATGATAATGAGGCGTTGAAATCCGCCATGCAAGGAATGTGCACGGAATTTCGGCCGGGCACTCTGCCCTATCGGTACGAAGCGGAGCTTCACTGGGCCTCAACTGGGCGATCTGCCGAATTGACGCGGAGCGGAGTTCACGGAGCCTCTACCGGGCGATCTGCCGAAACGGGATTCACTGAGCCTCTACCGGGAGAACTGTTGAAACGGACGGGGTGAAGTTCATGGGACCTCGACCGAGCGTTCTGCCATATCGAGACGAGTTTCCCATTGCTAGGCTGCAGGGAGATTACCCTGGTGTTGCGGCCTGTTTGAAGCACCAGCGAACACTTGCTAGTTCTTCTCAGCTTGTGTTGAATAAGCGTTGAGGTAAGGGGGTGGCATTGAGGTGACAAAGCTCGTCGTGCAGCCCCATGTTTGATCTCCTTTCAATGCGATGCAGGGTTTTTATCCTGCTGGACAAGCGTGCATGGGTTAGATGCAAACTCGCCCGGGTGTATAAAACCCGCCGGTCGAATATTCTCGACCGGTGTCAGCCATGGTACTGGGCGGAACTCGACCGGTGCCCGGACATCATGCCATCTCGAGACGAGTCCCCCAGTGAAATGCCATGGGGCCAGGTGCATTTATGTTCCTGGTAGGGGGGTGGCGTTTGAGGTGACAAAGCTCGCCGTGCAGCCCCCTGTTGTCGCAGCTAGTGCGATGCAGGGTTTTTATCCTGCTGGACAAGCGTACATGGGTTAGATGTAAACTCACCCGGGTGTATAAAGCCCAAGCCGGTCGAATGTTCTCATGACCGGGGTCAGCCATGGTACTGGGCGGTACTCGACCGGGCGTCCTGCCATATCGAGACGAGTCCCCCAGTGAAGTGCCATGGGGCCGGGTGGATCCTATTCCCGGAATATGCTCTCGAGCCGGTTGGATGCGTTGTAACCGGTGGGCGGAACTCGACCGGGCGTTCTGCCATATCGAGACGAGTCCCCCAAGAGAGATGCGACTGGACGGACCTCGACCGGTGTCCGGTCGCCATGCCATATCCGGACGAGGTCTCCAGTAATATGCGATAAAGAAGCCATGCAGCCGGTTGAATGATCATAACCGCGAACTGCCATGGTGCCGGGCGGCCCTCGACCGGGCGTCAAGCCATATCGAGACGAGGCTTCATACCCGGATGGGTGCTCTCCAAGCGGTTGGATGATCATAACCGCGAGAGAGGTCTTCGAGATATACAGCGAAGATTGTCGTGCAAGCGTGGAATCTGGGGAAGTGGGAGGGCCTGACTCCTTGATTCCCGCTCCTACCTTCCTGCCGCCAGCGTGTGGGACAAGTGGCTGACATGCATTTAAGGAGGAAGTCCATCAGTCCCGTCAGTTATGATGGCATGGGGAGGTTACCAATGCTGGGACACGTGCCAGCGCGGGGCGGTCTTGAGATGTAGGGCCTGGATTCGCAGGCGTTTGAGTTGCTCTGATTACTTATTTTGGAGGGATTTCGATTGCCTAGGGCATTGGTCCCCTCTATAAAAGGGTCTTTTCTGCTCTTCTTTTTGTTGTTGCTTCTTGCTTTAGAGAAACTGAGAGAAAGAGAGAAATCCGGCGACCACTCTGAGCCCTTCTTGCCCCGCGAGATCCGTTTTCTTGAACGCTCCCTACCATTGCGCGCTGCTTTCCCAGGGCCAATTGTCCTCGGTTGAGCATACTAATCGGTAAGTTTGTTTGATTTCTTTGCCCCGGTGTTGTTCTTGTTTTTGGCTTTGCTGTTTTGCTGTTTTGCGGCGGGGGGGGGAGGGATCTCTGCCGCGGACGGAACTGCTTTGCGGCGAACTTGGGGAGAGGTCGTAGAAGGCGTTGTTGTAGCCTGTTGCTGACAAGAGCTAGGGTTTTGTGTTCTTCCCCTAGGTTAAGATGTCGTCTTCAGGTTCTGACCGGGCTTCCGAATCGGCTGCCAGAGGTCCCCTCGTGGACGATGCGCAGAGGCTGGACGACTGGCTCAGTTCGGAATCTCCGGAGACCGAAGTCGCTGATTGCTCCGGGAGCAGAGTTTCGACTCCGTCCTCGTCTTCGTCTTCCGGGGCTGAATCCTCGGAGACTGAAATACCGCACGGGGTGCGCCTTGCAGATGCTCCGGTTGCGAGCTACACCATTGGCAGTGGGAAGCACGCTGTGGTGTGTGATGAACCGGAGGAGAGCATGACCCCTGAAGAGATTGAGGCGCTGCGGGAAGCGTGGGGTATCCCGGATAACGTTCTACTACGGCCCTTGAATCCTGGAGAGTCAACCTGCAACCCGGAAGAAGGTTGGGTTGCCGCGCATCAGGATCAATTCCGGCATGGACTCTCGTTCCCGCTGCCACACTACGTGCAGTACATGCTCAGCGCGCTGCAAGTGTCGCCCGCGCAGCTTCCTGGGCTGCAGTGGAGACGACTACTGAGCCTCGGCTGCTTGTACGAGTTCTCCGGGATGAATATACCCACGGTAAACGAGTTCCGGGCCTTGTACAGGCTGCCGTACTCCAGGAAGCAGGGGTCCCATGGTTGCCTGTCTTTCAATACCCGGAAGCCTCCACTGATCGTCACCAATATGCCTTCATGGGTAGACAACAGCTGGAGGAAGAAAGTGGTGATGGTGGGCGGGAAGTGGCAGGCGAGGAATAGAATGTACTGTGTTCCTGGCGCCTTCCAACCCATTGGCGACCAGTCGTACGAGCTGTCCGACCTGGAGCGTGAGAGGATCTCGACCATAACCGGATGTTGGGACGATCTGGAACGGAGTTCGTACAACTTCATCCGACGAGAAGTGCTGGAATACTGCCAGCTTGGGCGGGGTCCCGGTGCGTAGGGAGCCCTTGAGCGGTGATACTTTGTGCTAGTTTTGCAAAATACTAACTGTTTGCTTTCCTTGCAGCTGCATCTTCCCGGGCGACTATCAAGCCCGATACCACTCTCTCCATGGACGGGGAAGATCTCCTCAACCAGTTGAAGGAGAAGGCCGAGATCGTCTCACGGACGTCGGTGGACGACGGGTCCGGCCGGCTTACGACTCATGCGGAGCCGAGGGCTATGGGCGTCGATGAGGACGCCTATGTCCTGAAGCGGGTGAAGACCCATCATGCCGCAGGCCTGCTGGCGCCTGGAAAGGGCAAGAGCACCGGGGGGGCAGTGAGGATTCCTGGTGGGATGAACAGGGTTCCCAACCGGCCGGTGACTCTGCCGCACGGAGCCCGCGTCGCCCCCGTAAGCGCACGATCTTCTTCTCCGGAAAGCCGGGGAGAGAAACGGAAGGTCGGGGACGTTCCTTCCGCTGCACTGGTGACGCTTACCGGCGGGTCGGCACGGGAGAACCTGGCCAAACGGTTCAGGATAACCAGCGGTGCGCAAACCAACGCTGCTGGGGGGAATGCTGCTGCTGCTGCTCGGCAGAGTAGTCCAGCGCCTGCGGAGGCACCAAGGGGAAGCCCGGATGGTGCAATCGCCCGGCAAGTGGCGGCGGACTTGGCCGGCCTTGGTCTGGACAGACCCGGGGTTGCTGGAGTGTTGGCGGGCGGAAATCGTCCAAAATGCAAGGAATCCGTCCTTCGGGTAAATACCGCACGGTACCACTGTACCGCTTGTAGCTTGTTTTTCTTTTGCTGCTTGACTAACTCTTTGGTGTTGCGCAGTTGTTGTATAGTTTGTACGAACCGGATGCGAGCGAGGGGCTGTCGGAGCTGCAGAGACAGATAACTGCTTTATCCGAGATCCGGCAGCGCCTGGAGGTGGAGAAGTCTCGCTCGGATCGGGAGAAAGCCAGATCGGAGGAGAGGGCCAAGAAGCTGGAGGAGCAGAACCGGACCCTGGAGAAGGAGAGGGCCGAACTGGCGGAGCAGAACCGGCTCCTGGAGAAAGAGAGGGCCGAACTGGAGTCCAAGGTGGACGAGTTCCAAGTGGGAGCTGCTGCTCTATACGCCGCCTCTGCTGCTCCGGCCGGGGAAGATGACCCGGAACTCTGCGAGTGGGTCGTTCTTAAATACCGCGAGAGCGATCAGTTCCTGGAGTTTCTGGTAAAGGCCAGGGAAGAGGGCATCTCGGATGCGTACACGGAATGGGCGGGGAAGGGATGGTTAGACACTTCCCTGATGTCGACTGCTGCTGAAGGAGATATCCATGAGCAGTCGGACATCCATCAGGAGACAGTGGACGAGCAGCCGGGTGAAGCGATTCGCTCGGACTTGGATTCTTCTACCAACGGTGCCGAGTCTGCTCGATCCGGAGTCAACACCGGAACTGATGTTGACAACGAGGGTACCGCAGGAGAGGCTGGCGGACTGCCTGCCGAAGGCGGAATCGTAGCTCCTTAGGATTTTCTTGCCCATTTCCTTGTAATTTTTCCGGATCGGTTACTGCTTGTATACTTGCCTGATTATGAATATACTGGAACTGGCAGAGCCGGTGAAATTTTCTCAAAAGTAGCTTGCATATATATTTGTTTTTACAGCGCTTGAACCGCGAACTATGCCAAACTAACCGCTCGGACTAGCGGGTTTTACCAGGACTGGTCATGTTCCCGGTCGGGTCCGTTCCTCTTTTCCCCACATACCGCTGGAGCTGGCCGTTATCAATCAAAACCTGCATCGCTGCCCTGAGAGCGTAGCACTTGTTCGTTCGATGAGTAGCCTCATCATGGTAAGAGCAGTACTTGCCCGTCTGCGCCGTTGTAAGTTTCCCCTTCGGGAACCTTCTCGGGGGCGGTGGGGGAATGACACTCCTGTTCTCAAGTAGGATATCCTCGTAGGAAGTGGTGAGAGCGGTGAAGACTTCTTGACCAGTCGGTGGTGGTGCTGGCATGATTGCTAGGGGGCACTCTTGGCAGAACGGCGTCGGCTTGTGCTCATTCTGAGGCTTATCAGAATAGGACCTCTGCTGCCGCTGCGGCCAGTTTCTGTTGTTGGCGTTCCGGCTGGGCCAAGCGGTGCGGTTATCGGTCCGCTGATTGGGCTTGGCTTCCTGGGCGGGCGGGGGGTTCTCTTCCCGGGGATGGTCCTCCTGCTGCTCATCCCGCTTCCTCTTCTGCAGGTGGTGCCCATAAGTCTCATGATCGGCCTGAGCATACCGGATGGCCATAGCCATCAACTCGTCGTACCCCTGCGGGAGTTCTACCCGGACGGCGTAGGAAAACTTGCCCGCTCGGAGCCCTTGCTTAAACACCATCTCGGCGATGCCCTTGTCCAGGTTCCGAACTCCGGCCGTAGCCGTCTGCCAGCGGTTGACAAAGGTTCTCAGCTCCTCTCCGGGGGCTTGTCTGCAATTGAAGAGGATGGTCGACGTCCGGGCTCCCTCGACTCGGAGAATGAAGCGACCTACGAACCGGTCGGCTAACTGCTCGAACGCCTCGATCGAGTTTGCCGGAAGCTCGTAGAACCAGCTGAGTGCTTCTCCGGACAAAGTCTCCTGGAAGATGTTGCAGCAAACTGCGTCGGAGTATCCCTTGGCGCAGGTTTGGGACCAGAAGCTGTCTAGATGCTGGTACGGGAAGCCGGACCCTGAGTAGGTGAGCTTGAGGGACTTCTGGTTGCCAGATCTTCCCGACTCCATCACCCGGTGCGAAAAGGGACCCATGCGCTCATTAAACCGAGCGCCCTCCATCGGCCGCGCGGCTCTTCTCTCGTTAGCCTCCATTTAGGCCTTTAAGTTCGACACGGTGTCGACAGCATCTGCAGCGCTCGCGCGGTTGGTGTCTCAGCTCCATCCACTGATGAAGTGTCGGGCTGGCGGGAGGTCGTCGCGCTCTTTGGTGGGCCTGCGCCTGGTGGCGACTTCTGCCGTACGGGGTCACCGGGCCGACCGCCCGAAGATTGCCCTCCATCGGTGTGTTGAGGTTGGATCGGCGGGAGTGTCGCCTGTGCCTCAGCCATGGCATCACTGCGCTGCTGTCCCCTCTCCAGGGCGGCCACCAGGGCAGTATTCACCGCCTCCATTTCTTCGTACCGAGCGTCGGACTTAGCTCTGTCCCTGTCGCTCTCCTCTTTCAGACGACTGACCTCTGCGGCCATCGCCCGTAATTCTCCCGCCATACTGCTATGGCCGGGGCTGTACGTGGGGTCCCGGTCCGGGCTCTCAGATCGATCACTTGAATCATCTGAGAACGTCAAGGCGAAGCCCCGTCGCTCCGGACTGCCTTCCTCCTCTGCCGGGCCTTTACCTCGCGAGCCGTCGCGGTGGGGATCCGGCATGCCGGATGGTCCCCCATAACCTTCTCCGTCCTGACCGTTGTCCCGGTCGCCGCGCGGCTCTCGCGTGACGGCTGGGGTGGAGGTGAGCGTCTGCACTACTGCAAGGCGTCCCTCCTCGGCGGTACCTTTCTCCTGACTCATCTCCGAACTTTTCCCAACGGTGTTGCTCACACGGTTTTTCGTTCAAGCTTCCCACAGACGGCGCCAATTGTTTCTGCCTAAACCCGGGGGTCTAGTAGATACTTGATGAATCCAACTCGATCTCCTGCAATCCTGCTTACTAAGGGGAATACCGGGCGGGCCGGCCTTCACCTCTCCGATGCCTAAGTTAGTATAGTTGGAATATATATAACCAAGGCACGTATGTAAGCAGGGAGAGAGACAAGTTACTTAATAAAGAGGGTAGTTGGGGCCCATATATAGGTGGTTGGGGGTAAGGGCTGGCCTACTCTTCGATGTGGGACTGGTTCCCTTCTGTTTATACCTTCTGGTGCCCTCTTAGGCAGGTTGGCGCCCCCGGCCCCTGGGTTCCTGGAGGCAGGATAGAGTGCTAGGCCCCGAGGCCGGGTGCTGGTGATCCGGTCCT
Source organism: Potentilla sterilis (assembly GCA_963682095.1). Taxonomy (NCBI): domain Eukaryota; kingdom Viridiplantae; phylum Streptophyta; class Magnoliopsida; order Rosales; family Rosaceae; genus Potentilla; species Potentilla sterilis. The sequence goes on along the minus strand of OY821756.1, from coordinate 45,495,636 downwards.
GACCCTTGGGCCGGGCCCTGGTGCGCTTGCTGCGGGTCTGTGGGCCTGCTGTAGCCTCTCTGCGGCTACTGTCAACAAGAAATTTTCTTAAATTGTTTGTTTACGATCACTTTTACATGTTTCGGTTGTTAATTTGATGTATGAATTTTATGAAATCTTTAGAATCTATGTATTTTTTTTTTCTCAACTCAAGTATGTGTCGTATATGTTTCGCATATTTTTTTTAGAAACGCATTTTGGTTTTAATCAAACAAGGAATTTCAACACACTCATTGGGTGTGGGAGTGGGAGTAGGAAAATTTCAATAACTCAAGTGGGTCGCCATGCCGCCCATGCATGTCTTTTTCCGTATTTTTTCTATTTTCTGTTATTTATAATTTACTTATTTATTCTTTCTAAATAATTTGGTTTCCTCTATATTCACCTGAAAAGAAACATGCTTTGGCTAACAAAATTTGTTTTATAGTAAAAGAATTGTATTATTAGAGTATTTACAGGAATTACAACAATATTGCTGAAATTTAATTTTTCGTACTATTTGTCAATTTTTTAGATAAATTTGATCTCCAGTAGAATTGCTAACAGCTTGCTAAATTTAGTGTTTGCTACAAAAAATTGTTAAATTTGTTAATTGACTCAAGCATTGCTAAAAAAATAACTAAATATCCGCGTCAGATGTGTCAGTCTACGATTTGTTAGAATTTAATATTTAACAATTATTATTGGAGCAACATTGTTAAATCGATTGCTAAAACTCAAAATTTTAACTAGATATAGCAACTTGATAGATATTATCATTGGAGATGTTCTTACGTTGTCAATTATAACAGAAGGAGTGAACATGCCCTTGTCACAAATCTGGTTTAATTTAGCATAGAAAGTAAAACAAGGATGACCCTTTTACATCACAAAACTGCTTCTTCTTTTTTTTTTGGCTAACACAAAACTGGTAATTTGCTATCATTAAGTACAAGGCCTTTGTAACCTTCACCTAAAACTTCCTCCTAACATGCATGCAACTCACATTTGATAGGAAAATGAACTGTACACATTTTCAAGGCAATTTAGTCATCTATGACCTTAATTAATAATCAGTATTGGTACCTAAATCCTAATACATGTAACCTGATTATTATTATTCTTATTTAGTGGTTCCTAATTCTAATTTCTTCATGTAGTGATTTTGTTCTAGCCATCTCACAGTGTGCATCATGTCTCCAAATGTTCACAAGTTGGTTTTATTTTGATTTTCGTAGTTTATTAGTGAAAGTCCTAACTAATTTTAATTTTATTTCATGATAAAAATAAATAAATAAATAAATAAAAAACAGCTCTTTTCACTAGCCCCCCCTGGTAGAGGGACAAGAACCTTTGCTGCATCACCGCCTCACCGGCATGCCATAGCGGGCCAGAAATGCTTCTTTAACAAGTTGCACCGTCAGAATCTGAAAAAGGCCGAGACTGGTCCCACATTTAATAGCAAAAACCTGCAAAAGTGAACAAATTGACCCCGAGTACGCAGTAATTATGCTTCGATCAGGTCCTCTCTCAGTCTCTCCTATAGTTCATTCTGCAGAAGCCGCTGGCCAATCAGAGCGCAACCCACGTCCTACGTGTCATTCCCTAATTGTCTAAAGTACTGCGTGGTTTGGTCTCTGCTAATTTTAGATACAAATTAACTTCGTATTTTTACCCTTTTCTTTTTATGATAACAAAACTACCAGAGCATATAGAGCTGACGTCATCTGAGTTGCTCCTTAAGCCTTTTTTCTATTTATAATTTAATTTGAATATGGAATATAAAAAGTATGAAAAGTTGGCTGATAATCTACTGTATATAGATATTATTAAATTTATGTCGATACCCTTTACAAGATAGGATTCTTGTCATTTAGGTATCCCTTTCGTTTCATTGAGTCTTTATCAAAGGTGAGTGTTCCACTCCCATCAATGGTGAGCCGTGGCTAAACCAATCATGGTTGGTCTATTTGGATCAAATTTGTATATGAAAATAAAATATTGTGTTTTAGTTCGATCGAAAAATTGAGCGCGTTTAGACTTCACGAAAGCAGCAACTAAACTTTATTCAAATCGAGTGTTTCTCGTCTTTCTATTTGGAATTCCTTCAATTTTTTCGAAAAACTAAATACCTCCATTTAGTTCTCCTAATTGTCATATAGGGCTGGGCATAGGCCGGAACGGGCCGAGATTCATCTGATTCTGGTCTTGTCCCGCGAGATTTTAAACTAAACGGGACGGGACGGGATTGGATTAGACATTTTGAAAAATGATCCCGCATGTCCGGGATCCCGTAAGGGATAGAGACCAAAACGAGATCCCGTGACCAAAACACTCATTTTCTTTGTGCACTCTAATTTTTCCTTCTCCTTTCAGACATTTTTTTATCTATTTAGAAATTTATCAATATTAGCACAAATTGGTAGACCAAGTGATTCGTATAGGGCTAAATTTGTACGTACCTTCATGAAATCACATAAATCGTAAGTATAAGCACCAATAGTTCCAACTTTTCTACACCCCCGGATTGGATCAAATTCAGGACGAAAAAAAAAGAAAAAGGAAATCACTTTTTACAGTTTGTTCGGGAGAAGAGAAGTCTTCGATATCATCCTCAATGTTCCGAAACGGCGTCGTCGAGAGCTCTCGCTTCTCCAGCAGCCCTCGCTTCAACCGCTTCATCGGCTCGATCCGTGGCTCGATGACTTCATCTACATCAACGTCAACCGGATGCGGAGGAGCTGTTTGGAGCTCCGATTCGAACCCGAAATCGAATCCGAGAGAGAAAGAAGGAGGTTCGAAGTCGGCGGCCATAGAAGGAGTTAGGGTTTGAAATTGGGGGGAGTTTGTCCCTATGTAGACTTGGGCATTTGAATTTTTGGAAAAAAATTTGGAGGGATTCTGAACTGAGGTTTGATTTCCGTAAAAATTTGAGAGAGGAAGCATCGGTGGAAGGATCATAGAGGGTGAGAGAGACGGTGATGAGGATAATGAGGAGAGGAAGTGAAGGGTGGTGGTGGTTGGGCGCCATGGGAGAGAGAAAGGTTGAGGTGAGAGGCAGAGAGCCTGAGAGGACAGGACTCGAGGAGTGAGAAGCTGAGAGGAGTTAAGACCTACTGAGATCTAACGATTGATTTTTTTTTTATATAACATCAACGGCTGAGATGGACTCAAAAAAAAAAATTATATATATATAATATAATTATTTTAACTTCATATTTAATAAGGGACGGACAGGACGGGATTCATTTAGCTGATTCTGGTCCTGTCCTGTGAGATTTTAAACGGGATGGGACGAGACAGGATCTCTATTTTTCAAATATGAACCCCGTTCCGTCCAGGCAAATTTAGAGACGGGATCGAGATTTCGAGACCAAATGCCCACCCCTAGGCTGTACTCTTATTCCATTCTTATTTTCTCTTTCTATCTTTATACCTTGTGTTGGTTCTGATTGGAAGCTAGTACCTAGCTAATTAGCGAAACAAATTGATGATTGTATCCGTACACTCTTAAAATGATATATGGTTCCATGTATTGTATTTGTGTGAGGGGCCTTTTTGATTAAGCATTGACTAGGCCAACACTCACCCCAAAATGTGATTTTGTGGGAGAATTTTGTGCGTGATTCAAACTGAGTGGAAATCAAAAGAGTTTGGCAGCATGAGGCATGGCGTGGGAGCTAGAAACACACTGTGGTGAGAGAGAAATTTGGGGTTTTTCTGGGTAAGGGATTTATGGGAATAACAAAGGTTGAAGGTAATGGTTTTGGGAGGATGGTCAAGAAAGAGAATTGATGAATCAAAGGCCTGAAAGCTTGAAGACGCAGGGAATTGAAGGCTGTTTTTAGGTTTTGCTCGGTGATGCCTACTGATGCGTGATGCCCCCATAGATCCTAGAATCCCTCCTTTTTAAAGGCTCAGGGTTGTGGTACAGGGCGATTCACAGAAACTCTATCATTTTGGGTAAAATGATTATTCTTCAATTCACCTAGAATTTATGCCCTAAAGTCAAATAAAAGAAGCTTGCTTTAGAGGTGGGATTTGGAAAAGAGAGAATTGATGCAATGGCTGCTGATTGCTGCAAACACAATGCCATGACATCATGGAAAAAGTTACAGGGACTGTGAACTCATGATTTCAAGGGAGAAGGAGAACCCTCTTGCCTGGTTTGAAGACTTCTATTGGAGAGATGAGATGGTGATGACGAGGGACTATGCTTCAGTTTGTGTTTTATTGGGTGCTGTGAGGAAGAAGGAGCCTAGGTATATGGTTGCAGCGGGGAAGAGGAGAATGCGTTTAACAAAAGAAAAGGAATGAAATTGGGCTTCTCTATGGTTTTGTGCTTTTGGGTTTTGGGATTTAAAAAGGAAGGAATGTTGGCACAATCTCATATTCTTATGCATGTTCACCATTTCATTAATTGATCTAACTTGTTGGGCTTGAATTTCGGCCCCAAGACCGAAATCACCGACGATATTTAATCGATGAATGAGCATGTGCATTTCCGTAACCTACTACACCACACCCATATTTGCAAGTCTCAAATACATGATTGTGCCTTAGGTCCACATGCGTGACATGTCTATTCAAATATATAATATAGCTTACATGTGTATTTTTTCTTATTTATATTTGGAGTATGTGTACGACATACTCGTACTTTTTTAAGTATCAACTACTTGCAAAAACGGCATAACTTACTACATAAGAGACGCTTTTTCTTCTAGGTAATAGGAAGGTTGTGCTAGAGGAGTTTAACACCACGATTCTTTGTAAGAATTAACACCATGAAGGTGAGTGGCTCAATTCTCAATGACATGAATCTGGGTGGGATATTGGAGCAAAAATAAGGTATACGTACTACTATATTTTGTAGACTCTGTTGGAAAATGGTGAAAATCACCATTTATTTTAACCAATTTAATTTGAAGAATTTAAGTGGACGCACTTAATATCTGTTAATGATAAAATATGAATTTGTATTCTCCGGTATGAGGGTTACAAATTCATGTAATCATCTGGTTAAATTGGTTATGGTGTGAATAAGAAATTATCACCCAAAATGTGCTCACTACTTGAATTCTGGAATGTGTAACAACAGAACCCTTTTGAATTTTGTAACAACAGATTCAATGAGGTTAAATAATGTAACGACAAATTTAATGAGATTGAATTCTGTAACCAACAAATTCATTGTGTAACTGTTGTAACGTATGAAATTGAATTAATTGAGGAAATAGTTATGACATATGAATTAGAATTCATTTATGAATTCATTATGTAACGTCTATAACTTATGATATGAAATTCATTTATGAATTCATGGCAATTAAAGTAATAGCCATGAATTAAAGTAATAGCCTCATTACCCCCTATATAAAGAGCGACCTATTCCTTTGTTCAGTGAGAATTTAGAGTATCTAGAATCAACCAAAAATAATATCAGACAATCTCCCAAAGCTTTTTCTCTCGTGTCGTTTATCCCGGTAGACAAACGTTAAGAAATCCTTTTGCACCAACAGAGGCGGCGTAATTGTCTTAAGAAAAGTGTGTGACACACACGACTTGACTTTAACAAATCAAATTCTTTATATTTTCCAATATCTATCTGTAACTGTTGGTTTTCGTTATTTATGATTATTATTTTAATTATAAATTAATTTTGAGTAATCATATCTGCAAAATCAAAACCCCTCTTTTCTTACCGACTCTACAAACACGTCAAGTCATTCAATTTTAATGAGCATCTATGTTGCCTGGTCTAAAATTATTTACAATAACCTATAAATTTATTTTAATTAATAACTTTAGTTTATTTATAAATAACAATGGGGTGTGTCTAACATTGAAACTAACTAGAGAAACTACATTCTCGTTATGAACAATGCTTCTGAATTCAAAGTTTCATATTCTTTAATAATTTTTTATATTATTGAAAATATTATGAATAAGATAGGATTAATAATGTAATGAGTCTGAATGTTCCTTACGTATACAGGATGTCTAACTTTGGAGTCTTGAACTAGCATTTCTGGAATGTTCATTTTTTTGTTTTTGTTTTTTAATATTTTGTGTATTTATTAGTTTGTGGAGAACCCAGGTAGAGTACCTAGAGGTCTAACCTTAGACTGATAAGTTGACTTTCTAGAATCATGATTTGTTAATTTCTGCCTCTTGTGCTGGTAATTCTCCAAAAAGTCCTCAACTCCAATCCGAACAGCACCACCCGGCTTCCTCCCATCAATTTCCCACCAAAACAAATCCCTCAGTACCAAAATATACTATACCTGAAAACGACACCGTTTCTCTCTTCGAATCCTCCACACTGGCAGTGACTTGTCACCCCATTCCCAAAAGAAGAAAGCAAAAAGCTTCACTCTCTCTCTTTCTCGAAGCTTCAATCCCAAGCTCAACTCACCTCACCATTTTCTTCTTCTTCTTCTTATTATTATTATTATTCCCCCAATTTCCCGATCCAAAATCCTCGATCGGACCGCCGCGATGGGCTGCACGCAATCGAAGATCGAGAACGAAGAGGCCGTCTCGCGGTGCAAGGAACGCAAGCTCTTCATGAAAGACGCCGTCTCCGCCCGCAACGCCTTCGCCGCCGCTCACTCCTCTTACGCTATCTACTTAAAAAACACAGGCGCCGCACTCAGCGACTACGCCCAGGGCGAGGTGGCCCAGCACCCGGCCCAGCTCGCCCAGGTCATCCACCCGCCAAATCTAACCACCGTCCCCGCCGTCGCCGCCGCTACTTTCGATTCTTTCGCTCCTCCGCCTCCGCCGCTTCCGGATTTCTCTCACCCACCACTCCAGCGGGCCGCCAGCATGCCCGAGATCAAGCCCGACCCGAAGACCCGATCCAAGCTCCCCAAGCAGATCATCGAGGAGGAGGACGAGGATGAGGAGATTGACACCGGCGAGAGCTTGAGAGTGAGAACCCGGAGCCGGAGCAAAAGCCAGAGCCAGAGACAGAGCCAGAGCCACAGAGGAGTTGTGGAGACTGAAGAAGAAGAAGAAGAAGACGAGTTTCCCGACGGACAGCCTCCGCAGTCGCCGACGCCGCCTCCGCAGTCGGTGGAGAGCCGGACGGTGCCACCTCTGCCGCTGCAGCAGGACTCGCCTTACGACTACTTCTTCTCCGTCGACGTGCCTGCGTCGTCGCTGGAGGTGCCGGCGGAGCCGAGCTTGGGGAGGGAGGAGATTCAGAAGAAGGTGTTTGACGAAAGGCCGGCGAAGAAAGTAGAGAGGGAGTTGGAGCCAGAAGTGGTGGCGGAGGTGAAGAGGGCTCCGATAGTGGAGGAAGAGGTGGTGGAGGTGCCGCCTCCGCCGGTTGTGGTGGAGCCGGCTGTGAAGAGCACGAAGAAGGTGAAGCAGGTGGCCTTAAAAGGCAGTGTTAATTTGTTGAAGGTATTTGAGGAGATTGATGATCATTTTCTCAAGGCTTCTGAGAGTGCTCATGAGGTCTCTAAGATGTTGGAGGCTACCAGGCTCCACTATCACTCCAATTTCGCCGATAATCGGGGTATGCATGATCAATGAGTCATTTCCATTTCTTTGATGCTCAAATGTTGATTTTCTAAAGTCTGATATTTGCTTTACATATACTTTTTATTACAGGGCATATTGATCACTCTGCTAGAGTGATGCGTGTTATTACATGGAATCGGTCATTCAAAGGAATTCCAAATTTTGATGACGGTGGCAAAGATGAGTTCGACACTGAAGAGCATGAAACTCATGCTACGGTCTTGGATAAATTGCTGGCATGGGAGAAAAAGCTGTATGATGAAGTCAAGGTACTTAAATCTTTCAATCATTTTCATTTTGTGCTGCCATTGCCATAGGGAGATAGCAAACAATTTTAGAAAGGAGGTCTTAGAAAACTTGCTCTTTTGCATCACTATTTAAGCCTATTGCCTCTTCTGAAATCCGAAGTCTGGTTAATGGCATTGTTGCAGACGACTTCTGAAGCTGTTTATGTAATTGTTTGCTCTTCTTGATTGCAATCTCTTCTTATACTGGTAGCAATGTCATACATAGCAACCCCAGATTACAGAACTAGATATACCGGTTTGACCTTTCAAACAGAAAAAACTCATGCTAGATACTACTGTCTGTTAATTTCAACTTAAGTTCATGTTGAATTTCCAGTATAATATTTCAATGTGTTGAATACTGGAATTGGACTTTTAGAATAAGCTTTACATTAGTGTGTTATGTATCAGCTGTGTACTCCATCTTATTTGGGATTGAATACTGTTGGATAGGCAGGTGAACTCATGAAGTTTGAGTACCAAAAGAAGGTCGCCTCGTTGAACAAGCTGAAGAAACGAAAGCCTAAATCACAAGCGTTGGAGAAAGCAAAAGCAGCTGTGAGTCATCTGCATACAAGATACATAGTTGACATGCAGTCCATGGACTCAACAGTATCAGAGATAAACTCTTTACGAGACGACCAGTTATATCCGAAACTTGTTCAGCTTGTTGCAGGGTGAGTTTGCAGTGTGTACTCATATTTGTTATAGTTGGAATATTTTACCTTTGCTGCTGATAATTTTACCTTTTATGAGTAATTTCAAATAATTATGCTCAGTCAATAGAGGAAATTAAATTGAATAACATAGAACAAGATTCTATTACATTTAGTTGCTTAGTGTGCCTTGGGCTGATCAAGGCTTTGGTAGATACAAGATAGTTTAATGTCATACGTTGAATTATAGGTACCTCATGAGGAGGGTCAGGTAAAGGTTTAGCTCCTAGGTTCTGAGTATTATGTAATAGAACAATGAGTTGTTGACTTGTAGTCCTCGCCCCAGATGGTACAATAATTACTGCAGAGAAGTGTTCCAAAAGTATGTTTCGACAAGAAAATAAAAAGTGGGAGAAATTGGCATCTTCATTCTGCTCTGGAATTCAACTAGCTATGTGTGCCTTGTAGAGATGGTGATTTGCATAAAGACAATTTGTATTTGATTAAAATTTGATGCTGAAGAGCAGTCAACAAAAGGTTACTTTCTCGTTTATTTTGTGAGTAGATAGCATTAACGTTCTCTATGAAGAACTGTAAAAAATCACCTCTGGACACTTAAAATAGTCAGCCTATAATAATTTTTCAGTTCTTACTTTTTGTGGGATCAGAACATAAAATAGGGTTAGCAGCTTAGCAGTCAAGGATTTCAATTACGAACTGTACAGCTGTGTTTGTATCATTTACACCCTCAATGCTTTGAAATTATATGGCTTACATACTCGAACATAAATTTTTAAACTGCTAATAAATTTGTTATGGACTGCAGGATGGCTACTATGTGGGAAGCCATGCGACATCACCACGAGAGCCAGTCAACGATTGTGACTGCCCTCAGATCTTTTGACATCTCCCAATGTCCTAAGTATACAACTGACCACCACCATGAGCGCACTGTCCAATTGTGGTGTGTGGTGCGAGAGTGGCATTTGCAGTTTGTAAAGCTTGTGAGTAAGCAGAAGGATTATGTAAAGGCACTGAGGAATTGGTTGAAACTTAACCTCATTCCTATTGAGAGCAACCTAAAGGAGAAAGTTTCTTCTCCACCAAGAATTCAAAATCCTGCTATTCAGGGGTTACTCCTTGAGTGGAACGATCATCTAGAGAAACTTCCAGATGATGTTGCGAGAACTGCTATACACAACTTTGCTGCTATAATACATACTATAATGCTGAAGCAGGAGGAAGAAATAAAAATGAAGGATAAATGTGAAGATTCCCGGAAAGAACTTGACCGCAAGAAGAGGCAGTTCGAAGATTGGTACCATAAATATATGAACAAGAACATACCGGACGAATTGGATCTGGAGAGACCAGAAAGCAATGTTCGCAGTGATGTTGTTGCAGAAAAGCAATTTGCTGTGGAAACAATTAAGAAGAGATTAGAAGATGAGGAAGAAGCCTATGCGAGACTGTGCCTCCAGGTGAGAGAGAAGTCTATAACAGGTCTTAAAACTGGCTTGCCAGAACTCTTTAGAGCATTGAAGGAGTTCGCGTTATCATGTTCGGTGATGTACAAACACTTGAATTCCAGATGAACCCACCATCAAAGTGAGAGCTCAGGAAGACAAAAAGCGTGTAAGTATAATCTTATCATTGATTTTGTTCTCCCTGATTAATGTTATTTGTATAATCTATAGTAAAAAGCTTGTGCATTTCAGATATGGGGCATACCCGTAAAGTCGTATAGATAAAGTTGTTTTTCCAATAGATTGAGTGGAATCAAACAAAAAAGAAAGAAAGAGGATTAGATTGAATTGCAAGCTTTCTCTTTCCCTGCATTTTATTTCCTTGAATGAGAATACTTGTTTCATGTAGAAAGTAGTTATGCATGGACTATGGACCATTGTCACTCTATTACACCCACAATAGGAATATAAGATAAGATACGAACTTGGAATAAACTGCTTCTCAGTGCTGCTTAGTACCTACCATGGACATGGACATCTCAAGAAGCCTATATTCTTCTGGGCAGTACAAGGTGTCTCTACCGCCTTTACCTTTCTGTGAACTATGTATTCTCTTCTAACCTTTTACTTTGGTGATGCTGGGGATCTAGAGTGGTAGGTTGTAGATAAGGAAATTGATCAAATAGAAAGATAGATATGTTAAATCACTTAGATACCTTTCTTCCCAAGATGGCAAAACTAGTGGCTAAGTTTTAATCTGCGGCAAATGGCTTTAAAATGTGTCATTGGAGGCCATGGACTACAGTTGTTGTTGTTGGTTTTTTTTTTTTTTCCTTTCTTTTCGGACAATATTTGCATAGCATATTTTTCTCAACTGATAAGTCTCGATATAAACGCTGTAAGGCCATATAGTCATATACAGACTTGGTTTTATATACTCTTTCCAATCCAAACCTCTATTATGAGAAGGACTTAACTCATCAACTTACAGTGTTTAGGTCAAATTGAGGCCATATATAGACTTGAATAAGGTTGTTGTGGTCTTCACAGTCATCCTTTTTCTTGAACAAATCTCTCAGCAAGGTTTATACCTATAGACTCGCTTGCTATGAACAATATTATCACCACAAGAGGAACAAATCACCATGTACTTGGAGATTGTAAGGCCTGAATTTGCTTAGTCATGGCACTTTGCCACAAAGAATACTTGGTTTTATGCAGTATCGAATGCAAATGTTACAAGTAAAATGTCACCATGGAATGAGTATTGAATTTGCTGATCTTGACTTCTTGAGCATTGCCAGGAAGCTCATTCTAACTGGTACAGTCAATAATAGGTGAGAGAACATATATAGAGAAAACATTTAATTCATTTTTCTAAGGAAACAAGCACAAGAAACTGCACAATTATTAATCAAAGTAATATTAGTAAGATGAGCATTTGCCAATTATTAGTGATCAAACGGAAACGGAAACGACACCTGCGACAAAGACGAACTTGTAGATGAACTTCATTAGTGGAATGACTATGATATTGTACCGTGGAGAAAGAAATCTTCACAGCTTGGGCAAGATGAGCAATTGAAGAAATATGATTTAATGGTGAAATTTGTGGTAATTTGATCAGCAGTCCATACACCCCTCTACTACTTTCCTGATACAGCACCCTTTGCAAAGTTAAGGTAACAAATTTGTAGAGCTATGGAGCATGAACAACTTCTTTCCTCCTCAGGTTCAAAAGGAGTGGTCAGTGAAAAATTATTATTATTGCAGCAAGGGAGGCGGGTGGTTCAGTTATTTGACATGAGGAGCGTAAATCAGAACTGTCTAACCAATTGAGTAGCGTAAATCAGTGCATGCCATAGATGAAAGGTAGAGACAACATTAAACCAGATGAAAACAGTTGAGATTAAACATGCACTAGCAATGTTTCCGCTTTTTCCACAAGTTTTATGAACATTTGCATTTACACATTCAAGCTCCACAATACACTATTAGACCTTATTTTTTGCCCCGCTTGATATTGGTTGTGGTTTCTCTCCCTCGACCTAACCTCTCTCCCTCACTCCTCCGTCTGTATCACCATACTATATATAGCCTGCAACCTGCATCTGTGCATGCTTTTCGATCTCCTAACAAAGAAAGTTTAAAAAAGAGAAAAGGGAAAGAGGACGATGAAAGATATGGATTTTTTTCTTCATGTTAAATGTTAATTCTCGACTACAAACTTCGAAATACATATATCTACTTCTAAGTGTTATAACATAACATTCATTCGCTATTTCATTAATAACATTTTGTCTCGCCAATTTATCTCTTAAAAAATATCCATTTAATACATTTGGGGTCTCTAATGCTCAAACCAGTGAACACTTTAAAAAATTGCCCTTGCCCAAGCCAAGACTAGATAAACAAACTATTATCCAAATGATACAAAAAGTTTTATTTTCTATATTTGTTAGACTATTTTACCCTCATTCCTTATACACTCATATGAAGAGAAAGTGGAAAATAAAGAACACTTTATCAGAAGATCACCAAACTCATATGTTCGATGGCCGGTCGCCAGATTTCGTTCATCAAATTTTTTTTGCCAAAATTTTATTGTTCCAAATGTCGCCGAAAACGCTTAGTAACCCCTAATAATAAATTACTAACCATTAGTAACACAATTTTGACCCCAGTAACCCCTAATAATAAATTACTGACCATCAATAACTTGATTACTAACCCCAAGTAAATAAATTACTAATTATCAGTAACTCGATTACTGATCCTATAGTAACTCAATTACTGACCCTATAGTAACTCAATTACTGACCCATAGTAACCCAATTACGATTCCTCCTCCCCATCCCGGGAGTTGCATCCCCCACTCTTTCAGGCGTAGGGGTTGCATCAGGCAGGTCCCAATCCGACGTTGTTTTCGCCTTCTTCGCAACCTCAGCTCCACCATCCCCATCTTGAGATTGGTCCCACCTATTCCTCCTCTTCTGCGCCGCCTTATCCGATGGCACTGCCTCTTTCCCCAACTCCTCCTCCTCCTCCTCCTCCTCCTCCTTCTCCCTCTTCAGCGCCTCCTTCCTCATAATCTCTGCATACGTCCTCACAGACGGGTCCGGCGTCTTCTCCCCTACCGCGAGCGCGTCGTGCCGCTTGGGTGATATGATCTGGTTCAGCCTCCGCCTCACCCCCAAACCCATCGGCACCGCTGGCGGTGGCGTCCACAACGTTCTTGCGGTACTAGGAGGGGCTAGAGTTGCAGGTGGAGGCTTTCTGGAAGAGGAACAATATGGTGCTGGTGGGTGTAGGTGGAGTTGTGGTGTGTGTTATTCTATGGAAGATCATGTTGGCGTGGTTAAGGCAACATCGGCGGTGTTGGCTTCGTCGGCATCGTCTGGGATGCGGTGTCGTCGAGGAGAGAGAGAGAGAGGTGTTTTAGATCGGGGAGGGGTAGAGGTGAGAATGAGTTGAGGGTTACATTTGTTTTTTTATTTTGATTTGATGGAATGGACATGTAACATTGACTTAGGCAATTTTTTCCCTTTTTTTGACTAAATGGTCATTCTCCCTAAATAAAATAAAGTTTGCTCACACTCCCACAAATTATCAACAACTATCTTTCACATAAAATATAAAGGGGGTTATCATCTCTTCGCGAAATTAAGGAGACTTAAGAGTTTGATTATAATATAATAACTACATATAATACAAATAAGTGAAATAAGATAGCAAAATACATAATCAAGAAGATAAACTACGTATAAGATGTATAGTTATTTATTTATTTATTTTTTATTTTTCTGAGAATGATGGATATAATGGCAAGAGCCATACGATCAACTTATGCTAGGTCAAGCAAAGTCAAAAACTCGAGTACAAACTCAAAGAGTTCAAACGTAAACTATAACGAAAAAGGAAATAAACCAATTAGAATCCAAAAAAACTAGTCTACACAGATGGACAAGAAAACTAGAAAGCAAATTAACCTACACCAAGAATTCATAGTATTCTAAACTTTGTCATGACGCCTAGAGACCATACGGTGTACCTGTCCGACAAATAATACACTCTTTTCTACGTTTAATTTGTATAGGGGTCTTTTTTTCTACCCCACGAAAAGCCTAGCACATGCTCAACCCACAGAGGAGAAAAATAGGAAAGGAAGAGAAGAGCCCGAATGCCCAGCTCGTCAAACCCCAGAGATGCAGCCCAACAAAACTGAGGCCCAAAGGCCCAACTATTACCTATCGGCTTCGTCCTCATCCAGGTCCGGCCAACGAAGACTTCCCGGGAGGTCTTCTGTCGATGCATCAATCCGGTGGCTTTTAAGGTCGTGAGACCATGACTCCGTTCAAGCTCGCAACTACCCGCCAATGGCGGATCTAGAGTAAAAAAGTTAGGTGAGCGGAAAAAATATATTGGGCTGGGGATTATGTTGGGCTGGGGATTTGAACTCTGGACTATAATTCTTACCCAGCAGAAAAAAAAAAATTATGTGGTTCAATTTTAATCTGCCCAACGGCTGCTGGGCTGGCATACACTAGGATCCGCCACTGCTACCCGCCTCTTTTACTCAAGTCTTGCACTGCGATATCAACACGACCTCTTCCAAATCTGAGTACAACAATTTGATCGGTGGTCTACCTTCAAACCAAAAGCTTCACGCCAACACTTCATCGCTGCTACCCCAGAAACCAATCCTTTCCAAAAAAGTTTACAAGAAAGGTCGCTCTACTCTTACACACCACACCAGAAAAGGACGTTGAAAGTGCCCAAAGACGACGAAATCCGAATAGGCTGCCACTTCCTACACCAAAACACTAATAAAAGGGTTTCGCATATGCGGCTCCGAGGAAGTAGGAGCTACTTCTTTGTGGTGGACGTTATAATTAAAATGTTATTTAATCAACGTGTTTAAAAAAAAAATTATATAACCATGATACCATTAATACCACTCATGGTATCATTCTATAAGTAGAATACATTGTGTTGTATGAATGAATTTAAACACATAACCTCAACAATCTCAGTTAGATTAGTCAATTCATAGCTTTAATTACAAGTGTAAATATATGACTAGTATAGGAGGAATTTTTAAGTAATACGACCACATGACAGTACCTAGTGGTCATCATTTCCAGTTAAATTTTGACACATAAGATTTTATGATAGAAAATTATTTTAATTATTTTGTCAAATACTATTTTGAGTTTCTTATTGTTTTTTTGAAACCCTACACCCTAAATCATAAACCTTAAACCCTAATCTCTAAACCCTAAATATTAATCTAAACTCATCACAAATCTATTAAACTCATTTTACAAAAAATAAAATACATAACTTTATAATTTCTGTTATAAAATTCCACGTATTGAAATTTAATTGGGAAGAACAACCATTGTCACGTGATCCTCCTGTTGTATTTAAAAGTTTCTCCCAATATAGAGAAAAATTACTACTCTCTAATTTTTCAGTGCTACAGGTGAATCAAGTTGAATTTGCGGTGGTCCTCCGTACCAATTAAAAGATGACACGTGGATATTCTTAAATAAAACATAAATTGCCAATTACATTCGTATGTAAAATGCCTCTTTGGTCCTCTTCTCCTTCCTGTGGAATCTAATCCCGATCTCTCATCTCTCTCTCACTACTCTCTCTCTCTCTCTCTCTCTCTCTCTCTCAAGTGAAACTACCATGGCTGAATCTAGATCTCGATCAAATTTAATTTCAAACTAAAATATGCAATCGGGCTATCATTTTGAGATATGACAAACTCATGGTTCCACAAGTTAATTGATTTGGTTCATGAATCAAATTATGAATCAAATTATAACCAAGAAGAATTCGTTGTGAACTGTAAAGGAGGTTTTCTTCAAGAACTATCAGAACTATTTGGGTGTTGGTTACCTATTAGAAGCCAGGATTAATTTCTTGTTGCTTAAGGCTACTGTGAATTCATCCCATGTTCTAGTAACCTGAATAGAAGCATCTCGTTTTTCTTTTGCAACATCAAAGAGATTTTGGTGGATTTTATCAAACATGTCTTTCACTTCCTTGACCAAGTCGACCACAAGAATGTCCACTTTAGCACTATTGTCACGCCGAACAGATTCTACTTGTTTCTTTTCCAAATCTATTGCTCCAACTTCTATCCTTAGAGGAACACCTTTTAATTCCCATGTGAATGCTTCCAATCAGGCGAGTAGTTGTCCCGCAAATCAGCCTCAACATGAAATCCAGTTTCAAAGCAGGCATCAAATATGACGTGTGTTTCGGCCCTTTTAAAGATCACTGGAATCACAATGGCCTGGATAGATGCTACTTTTGATGGCAATACCAAGCCTCTGTCATCTCCATGCACCATTACCATCACTCCAATCGTTCGACTATTGTAACTCCAAGAGTTTTGCCAAATCATTGCTTTATCTCCCTTTTTATTTTCATAACTAATGTCACTACCAGAATAAATATCTTGGGCGACGAAACAAAAAAAATTTCGTCGCCTAAGACATAAGTTAGCGACGAAAATGAGTTCGTCCTCTAACAAACTACTTTCATCGTCTAACTACCATCTTAGGTGATGAAAACTGATTTCGCTGTCTTAGAGAAGAATCATTACGACGAAAAATGTTGTCGTCGTCACTCTTACTTCTTAGGCGACAAAACTTTATTTCGTCGTCTAAGTAACACAACTTAGGCGATGAAACTTGTGTTATTCGTCTTCTAAGTGAATATTACAGCGACAAAACTTTATTTCATCGCCTTAGTGGTTTCTTGAGAGACGAGTGTCTTTTTCGTCGCCAGTTTTCAGCTGAGACGTTAAATATTTTACTTAGAGGACAAATTATTTCGTCGCCTAAGTAATTTAATGACTATATATACTGAACTCGTTTTCCAGATAGTAAAAAAGGGGAAAAAACTGAAAATTTTTCCTCCCACAAAATTGTTCCACCAATCTTCTGTGTTGGTTGTGAAATGCTTCAAATCGGGTCTTCCTAAACCTTCTCCACTACTACCCATCGATTTTTAACTTGGTATGACCTCTTTCTTCTACTCTTTCACCAAATATAGCCATTTGTTGCAATGAAATTTTTCGACGAAGAATTACGGTCATATATTTGTTGTATGTGTATATATATATTGTGGGTGATGATAGTAGTAGTATTACTTTGATCCATATATACATACTTAATTAATTATTGGATTTTGTAAAATAGTTGAATAATTATATTAATTATTTGTTTTGAAAATACCTTAATTAATATAATAATTGTTATTATCTTAATTAATTAAATCATTTATGAAATGATTTATAATTAGCGGTGAATGAAATAATGATTAATTATTTTATTCTCAGATGTACATGCATTTATATCCTTATAAATCACGTTTGAGAATCAACATATGATTCTTGAATTATCTCATATTCTTGTGTATTCGTTTACGGTCGTGGGTATATATTTTGACGGGATCTCCAAATACTGTTCTTCGAGTGCATACTAGGTGTATAGATATTCGTACACTTGAAGAACTGTGAGGAGATGCTGTCGAAATTCTCACACGACTGAAAATGAACACACAAGATCTAGAAACTGTGAAACAAAGTCTTGTGCTCCTGAATGGGATTAGAACCCTAACCGGAGGCATATGGTCGAGAAGAAACATGCATTTAAACTGTTTGTTGCTTAATTTGTGATTATTTGTTGTTTCTCTTATATATGATAGGTGATGGATAAAAACAAGAGTTGGATGCTTTAGTTGTCTGAATACTAAGTTCAAGACGATAGTAAGAATCTACGATTACCTGAGTAACATATGTATTATGTGTAAGAATTAATTTCAGTTTACTTACTAGAACTTTGACCTAATCATCATTTCAGTTCCTATTCTTTTGATTTCATCAGTTACACCCCTGTGCTTAATAAATTAATCAACTGATACCAATTCACAATTACCATATGATTTGTTTTTGTTTGTTTTCTATTGTTCAACTTGATTATATGATTTGTTTAACATTGTTTATAATCGTAATATAGTAACAGTGCGTTAATGTAGGCAAATGGTACTAAAATGCCTTTGATATTGATAGATCGTGTGGACGGAATTTATAAAATGAGTAATGGTTGATTAATTTAGAAAGTACATGGGTGTAACTAATGAAATCAAAAGAATATGAACTAAAATGATGATTGAGCCAGAGTTCAAGTAGGTAAACTGAAATTAATTTTATGTGTAATTATACAACATGGAGTAAACACAGTGAAGTAGCAGATTATGAACCTACAGTTGCCGAAATCCAAGTGGGATACCATGACCGAACATCTAGTGGTGGTTTCGAGCCTTATGAAGACCCTGCTATGAACATTGTACATGGCACTTTTCCTACATTTGCTCCAATACATGAGGAAAAGGAATTCGAAGAGGCAGTTTATGATGATACCACTGATGACATAATTCCTCATGTTGACAGTGGTGATTATGATAAGTATACGAGACTCCTTACTCAAGTGCAAATCCCATTATTCAAGGATAGTCCTAAAACTGTTTTAGGGACCATCAATTCACAAATGCAGTTGAAAGTCAAGAATAGGTGGACAAATGACTCTTTTGTTAGTCTGCTAAATCATTATAAGGAAATTCTTCATGTTCATAACTATCAACCTGATAGTTATTACAAGGTACAAAAGATATTGGGGGTTTGTCAGTCTCAGCTCTAACAAAATCTACACATGCAAGAATAACTGTGTTTTGTTTTTCAAAGAGAAGGTCGAGCTTGATGAATGTCCCATATGCCACGCGTCGAGGTGGGAGCAAGGCACAGTTAAGGAAAACAGTGTTCCTATGAAGGTGCTTTGTCATTTTCTTTTAATTCCTAGATTGAAGCGTCTTTACATGTCTTTACACACAACAAAAGAAATGAGATGGCATTGAGAGAGAAGGACATATGGTGATACCTCAGACACTCTACAAATGTCAAGGCATGGAAGTCCTTTGACAGATCATTCCTAGATTTTGCAAAAACTGTTCGAAATGTAAGACTCGGGCTTGCATCAAATGGATTCAATCCCCATGGAAATATGAGTTTGAGTCGTAGTACATGACATGTTATTCTTGTGCCGTACAACCTGCCTACTTGGATGTATATGAAGAAGGAATTTAGTATGATGTCTTTGTTAATTCCCGATCCAAAGTCTCCAAGAAAGTGTCTGTATGTGTATTTGCAACCTTTGATCGACGAGCTGTTAGATTTCTGAGAAAATAGAGCTATTACTTTTGACAGACATAGTAGAAGATCATTTGTGATGAGAGCAATGATGATGTTTACTAGAAGTGTTTTTTCTGGTTACAGGATGTTGTCGTCTCAGGCCACTAAATGATACAAAGTTTGTCCTGTTTGCTTGAACGAAGTCCATTCTGTTTGGTGCACTGGGAATGTGTGTTACTTGGGTCACCGTAGATGGCTTTCAGTTAACTACCCGTGGCGATTTGAAGATCTAGCATTTGACAAAACAATAGAGGTTCGTTCTAAACCCCGTCCCTAAATTGTTATGAAATTTGCTGAACTCTTTTGATTTCGCATGTTGAGCAGTGATACCACAATACTAGTTTCGGAACGCCTTGAGGAGTACAATTGTTTTATACACAAGAGTAGATTCTATGATTTGTCTTATTGGTCAAAATTAATGCAGAAACACATCCTAGATGTCATGCACATAGAAAAGAATGTAAGTGACAGTCTTATGGGAACAGTTCTTGATGTTAAAGGAAAGAGTAAGGATACTGTGAAAGCACATGAGAATCTAAAGAAAAAGTAAATACAAGAACACTTGTGGCTAGTGAAGATGGCGTCAGGGATGATGATACCTGTTGCACCTTACACTATTAAACCGACTTTCAAGAAGGAGGTCTTCATCTGGTTGAAAGGAGTAAAGTATCCTCATGGGTATGCATGAAATATATATTGGTGCATTAACTTGGGGGAGAATAGGTTTAATAGATTGAAGACACATGACTGTCATGTTTTGCTGCAGCGTCTTATTCCAGTAGTTATCCAACCTTATTTGCATCCACATGTGGTGGAACCGATAATAGCGTTGTGTACGTTTTTCAGAAGTTATGTGTTAAAGAGCTGAAGAAGTCAGATATTCTGATTATCAAAGAATACATCATCTACATTTTGCGCAAATTGGAGAGGATTCCACCCCCCGTAGGCTTTCTTGGACAACATAATTCATATGATGATCCATCTTCCAGATCAAGCACTGCTTACTGGTCTAGTTTATTGCACCTGGATGTATTCTCAAGAAAGGTACTATTTATTATTCGTATTTCCCCATTCACTATTATATTGTCTTATATACTTCATTAATAACTGTGTAATTTCAGGTAACTTTTTCAATACAAACAGTTTTGTAAAAGTAAGAGTAACCCTGAAGGATCGATAGTGGAGTCGTACATTGCACATGAATGTATAACATACTGCAACTTATATCTCCATAACAGTGACGAGGCATAATCTTCTACATCGGACCCTACACCATACTTCAATCATTTAGTCGTTTCTAGTCATGTACGACCGTATGGTAATTGACCAAGTTCACAAAGATTGACATATGCTGAGCTAATTGAAGCTCATTGGTGTATACTATAATACTGTGACGAAGCACAATATTTCATGCGTGAGCATTTGAAGCCCATTGAAGAAAATAGTAGAGACCTAAGGCCAAACGAGACGCACAAAAGAACTTTTCGTAATTACTTTCGCAAATGGGTACGTCACAATATTTATTGTGTTAGAATATCTCCATTTCAATATTAGTGTTGTGGTTAGTTTAATTTAAATATTATATCACAACATGACAGGTGGAAAATCTCTAAAAACAGAAGAGTAATTGGTACTCGCCAGAATTACACCATTTGGCTAAAAAGCCGATTTTCCACAGTGTGCGAGCGATGAGTTTTGTCAACGGCGTCAAGTTTGTGACACTTCAACGAGATGTAAACCATAGAACGTAAAATTGCAGGGTCATGATAGATGAGAACGACTTAACCTACTACGGAGTGCTACTAGCCGTTGTCGAACTAATATATGGAAATATGTGCGTTGTGCTGTTCAAGTGTAGATGGTTCAATACTGATCCAAGTGTTCCTAGGAGTACAAAGATGGATTACAACATGTTATCAGTGAATATAGACACAAACTGGTATGAAATTGAGCCATTCATTCTTGTCAGCATGGCAAAATAAGTGTTTTATCTTGATGATCCTAAGGCCGGTGGATTTTAGAAAGTGGTTAACCTGATATCACATAGGAATATATGAAGTGCGTCTATAATTGAAAGGGGTGAAGAGTATAATGATGAAGATGACGATGACACTGATGAACCATATCAAGAGCATTTGGCTTCTCAAAACCCTAATGTAAAGGCTATTCGCGACAGCAACCGCTTAAATTTCGTCAATTCTGATAAATTTATTGTAGTCCCAAATGCACCTGCATTTCAAAACAGAGTCAATGAAGACTTCATTAATGACGAGGATGATGAGGAATCAGACGATGATGAGGATTCCAATATTGATTTTACTGAAATCATTGAACATGCAGATGATACAGATGATGACGATTATGATGGAGAAGTGTGATGATTTGAATTATGTTTTAAATTCAATAAATTTGTTTGTGATGTATAATTACAAATATATACATGTACTTCTAATGTCAAATTGTTTAATTATTAATATTTATCATCCTGCATGTTCTATTTCGATCGTATCAACCTTAAAATGACAAATTGTTTTTTGTTTGTATGAATATATATATTAGAATAAATTGCGTCTGTTGACAGTAGCCGCAGAGAGGCTACAGCAGGCCCACAAACCCGCAGCAAGCGCACCAGGGCCCGGCCCAAGGGTCGGGACCGGATCACCAGCACCCGGCCTCGGGGCCTGGCACTCTATCCTGCCTCCAGGGACCCAGGGGTCGGGGGGGCCAGCCTGCCTAAGGGGGCACCAGAAAGTATAAACAGAAGGGAGCCAGTCCCACATCGAAGAGTAAGGCCAGTCCTTACCCCCAACCACCTATATATGGGCCCCAACTACCTTCTTTATGAGGGAACTTGTCTCTCTCCCTGCTTACATACGTGCCTTAGTTATATATATTCCAACTATACTAACTTAGGCATCGGAGAGGTGAAGGCCGGCCCGCCCGGTATTCTCCTTAGTAAGCAGGATTGCAGGAGATCGAGTTGGATTCATCAAGTATCTACTAGACCCCCGGGTTTAGGCAGAAACAATTGGCGCCGTCTGTGGGAAGCAGTTCGAAAAGTTGTGTTGCTCTGCCAGCGGGCAGAGGTCGGTTAGTTGTGTTTATTCCATCGGGAAGAGAAAAAAAAAAGAGAAGAGAGATCGGAGATGAGTCAAGAGAAAGGTACCGCCGAGGAGGGACGCCTTGCAGTAGTGCAGACGCTCACCTCCACCCCAGCCGTCACGCGGGAGCCGCGCGGCGACCGGGGCAACGGTCAGGACGGAGAGAGTTATGGGGGACCATCCGGCATGCCGGATCCCCACCGCGACAGCTCGCGAGGTAAAGGCCCGGCAGAGGAGGAAGACAGTCTAGAGCGACGGGGCTTCGCCTTGACGTTCTCAGATGATTCAAGCGATTGATCTGAGAGCCCGGACCGGGACCTCACGTACAGCCCCGGCCATAGCGGTATGGCGGGAGAATTACGGGCGATGGCCGCAGAGGTCAGTCGTCTGAAAGAGGAGAGCGACAGGGACAGAGCTAAGTCCAACGCTCGGTATGATGCGACCACAATGCGTGCACAATTTGTACCTGCAAAATAATCTCATACCAATAATACCCTTCTTGTGTCGATTGTAGTATTGACAAGTAGGGATCGTTCTATCCGGGGAAATCAAGGGCATTTAATTTCATAAAGCATCACATAATAATATGGGGGGATTGGAAATGGTATCTAATATCTACTGAAAATTACGAAAATAAAACCTAAATTCTTATATACAATTGATCAACATCTTCCACAAAGAGCACAAAACACAAAACTCTCTAAACATGTAACAAAATAAAATTAAGGAATAGGGGCAGCAAGTTCAAACTGAATTTTAGATCCTATTTAGTTCCAATCTAATTAGAGCCTCTGCGGTTATTCTAATCGTTTATAGACTTCTCAAGTATTTAGAATTAACTCTGCGTATAATCCTAAATTATGCTAATCGGTTTAAAGACACTCTGCGTAGAAATTAAACACGAAGAACACATAAGCACAAGAGTCAAATATTGGAGACATGTTAGCAAGTATGGCGTCACCTCATCTCACATCGACATGTAAATTTCCAGAATTACTCTAGCCCTTAGAACTAATACAAGGTGAATCAACTTTATGTTTATAATCCACCTCATATTGCATTCGGCAAGTGAAACCAATACACAAGGAACAACATGATCAAGGCTGCCCTCATGCATCAATTTATATGCATATGAATTCAGAAAATAAACCAAACTTAACCAAAAATTCATGCAAATACCTACTGCCCATAAAACCTAAATTCAAGTTATCACATATATAGATCATAAATTAATCCAAGAGAAAACCAAATCACATAACAGAAATCCGGAAATCCAAAGAATAATTCATAAAACCGAAATTACAACCACGAATCCATACAAATTTCATAGACAAAATATTGTATTGATACAAAAGAATAAAAGCCATAGGAAAAGATAAAATCACACTTTGAGAAACCTTGAGTAGAGAATCGGCAAAGAGGATTAGTGGTGATGAACGGACTGATTTTTTTGGAAGAGTGGTGGAGATGGAATTAGCTTAGTTCTTTGTGGGGATTTTGTGGTGGAATCTCGGCAGAGGTTTGGCAGTTTAAAGTGAGGAAGAGAAGATGATTTTTCTGAAAATATGGCATGCTATTTATAGAGGTAAGGGCTGCTAGGGTTCGGCAAAGCTAGGTGCATTAGGGTTTCCAATGAAACCGAAATATCTTTCTCTCTTGAGTTCGGCAAAGCCTCCCTCTCTTCTTCAAAATTGTTGCCGAAAATTACTTTGGTCAAAGGCTGAATACTTGCTTCAATTATCTCTTCAATTATCATTAACTTCATTCAGCAAAATATCTTGAACCAAGCATCAAATTCAGTCCACATGCAGCCCTTGTCTTTCTCTTTAATTTCTGCCGAAATCCCATGAATATTGGCTGAATTAATCAAAGATTAATTTCTGAATAAAGCTCCTTCTTAACTCGACTTTCTTTCCTTATTTTCTCCTCTTTCTCTTTTAATTCAGCTGCACATTTTTCTTTTTCAAGTTTATTTATTTCCTTCCTTGTTGGGTTCAGCAGCCTATTTAATCCTTGCTTTTCTTATGCATGCCATGCCGAGCACATGTCTTGCACATGTTATGATTAAATCTGATAATAAGAAAACAAGAATATTAGTTTCGGCATATATAAAACATATTTAACAATCATAATCCAACAAGGATTCCTACTTTAATAAGTACTTGCCAAAATTTCACTTTTTCCTCCTTTTAAGCACATTTTCGCAAATTCTCTACCGAATACTCAAGACTCGATCTAATGACTCAATTCTACAATAATAAGAGCTAAGCAAAGCGTAAATGAGGGTAAAAACACATTAAGAACGTCGCATTTTATGCTCCTATCACGGTACGAAGAAATGGAGGAGGTGAATACTGCCCTGGTGGCCGCCCTGGAGAGGGGACAGCAGCGCAGTGACGCCATAGCCCAGGCACAGGCGACACTCCCGCCAAACCCACCTCAACACACCGATGGAGGGCAATCTTCGGGCGGTCGGTCCGGTGACCCTGTACGGCAGAAGTCGCCATTAGGCGCAGGCCCGCCAAAAAGCTCGACGACCTCCCGCCAGCCAGACGCTTCGTCAGTGGATGGAGCAGAGACACCAACCGCGCGAGCGCTGCAAGTGCTGGCCGACACCGTGTCGAGCTTGAAGGCCCAGATGGAGGCTAACGAGAGAAGGGCCGCGCGGCCGATGGAGGGCGCTCGGTTTAATGAGCGCATGGGTCCCTTTTCGCACCGGGTGATGGAGTCGGGAAGGTCTGGCAACCAGAAGTCCCTCAAGCTCACCTACGCAGGATCCGGTTGCCTGTACCAGCATCTGGACAGCTTCCGGTCCCAAACCTGCGCCAAGGGATACTCCGATGCAGTTTGCTGCAACATCTTCCAGGAGACTTTGTCTGGAGAAGCACTCAGCTGATTTTACGAGCTTCCGGCAAACTCGATCGAGGCGTTCGAGCAGTTAGCCGACCGGTTCGTAGGCCGCTTCATCCTCTGAGTCGAGGGAGCCCGGACGTCGACCATCATCTTCAATTACAGGCAAGCCCCCGGAGAGGAGCTGAGAACCTTTGTCAACCGCTGGCAGACGGCTACGGCCGGAGTTCGGAACCTGGACAAGGGCATCGCCGAGATGGCGTTTAAGCAAGGGCTCCGAGCGGGTAAGTTTTCCTACGCCATCCGGGTAGAACTCCCGCAGGGGTACGACGAATTGATGGCTATGGCCATCCGGCATGCTCAGGCCGATCATGAGACCTATGGGCACCATCTGCAGAAGAGGAAGCGGGATGAGCAACAGGAAGACCATCCCCGGGAAGAGAATCCCCCGCCCGCCCAGGAAGCCAAGCCCAATCAGCGAACCGATAACCGCACCGCTCGGCCCAGCCGGAACACCAACAACAGAAACTGGCCACCGCGGCAGCAGAGATCCTATTCTGATAAGCCTCAAAGTGAGCACAAGCCGGCGCCGTTCCGCCAAGAGCGCCCCCTAGCAATCATGCCAGCACCACCACCGGCCGGTCAAGAAGTCTTCACCGCTCTCAGGCTCGGGCAGGCTCGGCACCGTTGGCAAAAGAATCCAAGTCCGAGCGAATCGCTTCACCCGGCTGCTCCTCCACCGTCTCCTGATGGATGTCCGACTGCTCATGGATATCTCCTTCAGCAGCAGTTGACATCAGGGAAGTGTCTAACCATCCCTTCTCCGCCCATTCCGTGTACGCATCCGAGATGCCCTCTTCCCTGGCCTTCACCAGAATCTCCAAGAACTGATCGCTCCCGCGGTATTTGAGAACGACCCGCTCGCAGAGTTCCGGGTCATCTTCCCCGGCCGGAGCAGCAGAGGCGGCGCGCAGAGCAGCAGCTCCCACTTGGAACTCGTCCACTTTGGACTCCAGTTCCGCCCTCTCCTTCTCCAGGAGCCGGTTCTGCTCCGCCAGTTCGGCCCTCTCCTTCTCCAGGGTCCGGTTCTGCTCCTCCAACTTCTTGGCCCTCTCCTCCGATCTGGCCTTCTCCCGATCCGAGCGAGACTTCTCCACCTCCAGGCGCTGCCGGGTCTCGGATAAAGCAGTTATCTGTCTCTGCAGCTCCGACAGCCCCTCGCTCGTGTCCGGTTCGTACAGACTGTACAGCAACTGCGCAACACCAAAGAGTTAAGCAGCAAAAGGAAAACAAGTTACAAGCAGTACAGTGGTACCATGCGGTATTTACCCGGAGGACGGATTCCTTGCATTTGGACGATTCCCGCCCGCCAAGGCTCCAGCAACCCCGGGTCTGTCCAGACCAAGGCCGGCCAAGTCCGCCGCCACTTGCCGGGCGATTGCACCATCCGGGCTTCCCCTTGATGCATCCGCAGGCGCTGGGCTACTCTGCCGAGCAGCAGCAGCAGCATTCTCCCCAGCAGCGTTGGTCTGCGCACCTGCAAGGAAGGCAAACAGTTAGAATTTTGCAAAGCTAGCACAAAGTATCACCGCTCAAGCGTTTCCTACGCACCGGGACCCCGCCCAAGCTGGCAGTATTCCAGCACTTCTCTTCGGATGAAGTTGTAAGAACTCCGTTCCAGATCGTCCCAACATCCGGTTATGGTCGAGATCCTCTCACGCTCCAGATCGGACAGCTCGTACGACTGGTCGCCAATGGGTTGGAAGGCGTTAGGAACACAGTACATCCTATTCCTCGCCTGCCACTTCCCGCCCACCATCACCACTTTCTTCCTCCAGCTATTGTCTACCCATGAAGGCATATTGGTGACAATTGGTGGAGGCTTCCGGGTGTTGAAGGACAGGCAACCATGGGACCCCTGCTTCCTGGAGTACGACAGCCTGTACAAGGCCCGGAACTCGTTTACCGTTGGTATGTTCATCCCAGAGAACTCGTACAGGCAGCCGAGGCTCAGTAGTCGTCTCCACTGGAGCCCAGGAAGCTGCGCGGGTGACACTCGCAGTGCACTGAGCATGTACTGCACGTAATGTGGCAGCGGGAATGACAGTCCATGCCGGAACTGATCCTGATGTGCAGCAACCCAACCTTCTTCCGGGTTGCAGGCTGACTCTCCAGGATTCAAGGGCCGTAGCAGCACTCTATCCGGGATGCCCCACGCTTCCCGCAGCGCCTCAATCTCTTCAGGGGTCATGCTCTCCTCCGGTTCATCACACACCACAGCGTGCTTCCCGCTGCCAATGGTGTAGCTCGCAACCGGAGCATCTGCAAGACGCACCCTGTGCGGTATTTCAGTCTCCGAGGATTCAGCCCCTGAAGACGAAGAAGAGGACGGAGTCGAAACCATGCTCCCGGAGCAGTCAGCGGCTTCGGTCTCCGGAGATTCCGAACTGAGCCAGTCGTCCAGCCTCTGCGCATCGTCCACGAGGGGACCTCTGGCAGCCAATTCGGAAGCCCGGTCAGAGCCTGAGGACGACATCTTAACCTAGGGGAAGAACACAAAACCCTAGCGCTCGTCAGCAACAGGCTACAACAACGCCTTCTACGGCCTCTCTCCAAGTTTGCCGCAAAGCAATTCCGTCAGCGGCAGAGATCCCTCTCCCCCCCGCTGCAAAACAACAAAGCCAAAAACAAGAACAACACCGGGGCAAAGAAATCAAACAAACTTACCGATTAGTATGCTCAACCGAGGACAATCGGCCCTGGGAAGGCAGCGCGCAATGGTAGGGAGCGTT
Organism: Potentilla sterilis; assembly: GCA_963682095.1. Taxonomy (NCBI): domain Eukaryota; kingdom Viridiplantae; phylum Streptophyta; class Magnoliopsida; order Rosales; family Rosaceae; genus Potentilla; species Potentilla sterilis. Next base: position 45,467,665 of record OY821756.1, on the reverse strand, counting down.
CAAGAAAACAGATCTCGTAGGGCAAGAAGGGCTCAGGGTGGTCGCCGGATTTCTCTCTTTCTCTTAGTTTCTCCAAAGCAAGAAGCAACAACAGAAAGAAGAGCAGAAGAGGCCTTTTTATAGAAGGGACCAGTACCCTAGGCAATCGAAATCCCTCCAAAACAAGTAATCAGAGCAACTCAAACGCCTGCGAATCCACGCCCTACATCTCAAGATCGCCCCGCGCTGGCACGTGTCCAAGCATTGGTAACCTCCCCATGCCATCATAACTGACGGGACTGATGGACTTCCTCCTTAAATGCATGTCAGCCATTTGTCCCACACGCTGGCGACAGGAAGGTAGGAGCGGGAATCAAGGAGTCAGGCCCTCCCACTTCCCCAGATTCCACGCTTGCATGGCTTCTTCGCTGCATATCTCGAAGACCTCTCTCGCGGTTATGATCGTCCAACCGCTTGGAGAGCACCCATCCGGGTATGAAGCCTCGTCTCGCTATGGCTGGACGCCCGGTCGAGGATCGCCCGGCACCATGGCAGTTCGCGGTTATGATCATTCAACCAGCTGCATGGCTTCTTCATCGCATATTACTGGAGACCTCGTCCGGATATGGCATGGCGACCGGACACCGGTCGAGGTCCGTCCAGTCCGCCCACCGGTTACGACGCATCCAACCGGCTCAAAAGCACATTCCGGGAATAGGATCCACCTGGCCCCATGGCACTACACTGGGGGACTCGTCCGGAGATGGCATGATGTCCGGGCACCGGTCAAGTTCCGCCCAATACCATGGCTGACCCCGGTCATGAGAACATTCGACCGGCTTGGGCTTTATACACCCGGGTGAGTTTACATCTAACCCATGTACGCTTGTCTAGCAGGATAAAAACCCTGCATCGCACTAGCTGCGGCAACTGGGGGACGCATGGCGAGCTTTGTCACCTCAACGCCACCCCCCTACCAGGAACATAATGCACCTAGCCCCATGGCACTTCACTGGGGGACTCGTCCGGAGATGGCATGATGTCCGGGCACCGGTCGAGTTCCGCCCAATACCATGGCTGACACCGGTCGAAAATATTCGACCGGCGGGCGTTATACACCCGGGCGAGTCTGCATCTAACCCATGCACGCTTGTCCAGCAGGATAAAAACCCTGCATCGCATTGAAAGGCGATCAAACATGGGGCTACATGGCGAGCTTTGTCACCTCAATGCCACCCCCTTACCTCAACGCTTATTCAATACAAGCTGAGAAGAACTAGCAAGTGTTCGCCGGTGCTTCAAATAGGCCGCAACACCAGGGTAATCTCCCTGCAGCCTAGCAATGGGAAACTCGTTTTGATATGGCAGATCGCCCGGTAGAGGCTCAGTGAATCCCGTTTTGGCAGATCGCCCGGTAGAGGCTCAGTGAACTCCGCTTCGGCAGATCGCCCAGTTGAGGCCCAGTGAAGCTCCGCTTCGTACCGATAGGGCAGAGTGCCCGGCCAAAATTCCGTGCATATTCCTTGCATGGCGGATTTCAACGCCTCATTGTCATCCCATGCACAAGTCTCTTGCATGGCGGATTTCAACGCCTCATTATCATTCCATGCACACATCTATTGCATGGCATCATGGCATCATCTCATACACTCACCGGGTTCCACCCGGCTCCATGCTCATAACACCACAACACTTAGCCATATTACTGCTTATATTGCAAGTGTGCTTATAAACTATTGCTTCCCATCGGTAACAGGTACTCACCTCGGTCACGCCCAATCTTTAACACGGACTTGGGGGACTGGGCACCGGTAGGTTGGTAGCCCTGCGGGTCTGCGGGACAAGAGCAAGACAGATTTAAGTCCCCATTCAAGATTGCACTTGACCGGGAACTTGGAGGACTTGTTGACAGTAGCCGCAGAGAGGCTACAGCAGGCCCACAGACCCGCAGCAAGCGCACCAGGGCCCGGCCCAAGGGTCGGGACCGGATCACCAGCACCCGGCCTCGGGGCCTGGCACTCTATCCTGCCTCCAGGGACCCAGGGGTCGGGGGCGCCAGCCTGCCTAAGGGGGCACCAGAAAGTATAAACAGAAGGGAGCCCGTCCCACATCGAAGAGTAAGGCCAGTCCTTACCCCCAACCACCTATATATGGGCCCCAACTACCTTCTTTATGAGGTAACTTGTCTCTCTCCCTGCTTACATACGTGCCTTAGTTATATATATTCCAACTATACTAACTTAGGCATCGGAGAGGTGAAGGCCGGCCCGCCCGGAATTCTCCTTAGTAAGCAGGATTGCAGGAGATCGAGTTGGATTCATCAAGTATCTACTAGACCCCCGGGTTTAGGCAGAAACAGCGTCCATATGTTACAAATAAACTGTTTTTTCTTTAAATATTTGAGACATGAGTCGACGAAATGCACCTACATTTTAGGAGTAAAAGCTTTAACACATTTGGCGGCTTAATTTTCCGCCAATATATTTGGCCAAAATTCGAATTTCACTTAAGAGACAAAACCACTATTTGTCGTCGCCTATACGAAATCATTCGTTTTCGTCGTCTAAGTATTTCACTTAGGAGACGAAGTAGTTATATCATCGCCTAAGTTAGTTACATATATATGCTCACTCGGGAAATTCTGCAATCCCAAATTGAAATCCTAATTCTGATTCCTCCATCCTCCTCTGATTCTTCCTCAGTCTCAGTCACCGCCCCCGTCCCCGTCGCCGCCCCATGGCCCCGGCCTCCGTGCTCAGTCCCCGTCACCGAACCTAGCAGCCTCCCTCTTCCTCCATCCTCCTCTGATTCTTCCTCCGTCTCAGTCACCGCCCCGTCCCCGTCGCCGCCATTCTCCTCTCTCAGTCTCTGTTCGTTCTCCTCAAGGGTATGTTCTCTTATTTCTCTCTACTCTTTTTCTTCTATGTTGATTGTAGAAGTGGTAATGCATATGTACAGTACCAATAAAGCTGGGCTGGATTGATGTTTCAGGCCCTAATATTGCTAGAACTTCTGCATTCTTAATGAAATCCAGAACTGTCTCAATGAAAAAGAGGAGAGATTACTTAAAAGATTAATTAGATAATGCATAAGTAGACTTCTACATTCTTTATCAGCATGCCCAGATTTTTCTCATCATTGAGGCTTGACCAATATAAAATTTCAACATGATAAAGGACATATAGGAATTGTAATGTAATCACTCAGAAAATGACAGAGTTTTGAATGTGTTCCCCATACAATTTTACTAGAGTGAGATTTGTTAAATTATCGAACAGTTGATCAAGGAAAGCTAATACTCTTGCACTGTTAGCTGTCCATTCTGTTGTGTTTTATAACATATTGGCTTCAGTTTGGAGTATGATAATTTATGGATGTTAATCAAGTGAAGTTTCATAATTTGATTTCAGATGACAAGTGGAGTTTCATAATCTTTAGGCAAGCTTTCTTTTTGCATCATCCATTGAGTAATGTCATCAAGTTCCCTCCCTCTATCAAACAAAATAGCTACTAATAATAGAAACTAGTTGCCAGAAACTTCAAATGCATGCAGCCTCTTTAACTCGACCATGTAGTTTTGACCTGAATTTCGTTAACAATTCTAGCTAGAGGTTAACATATTTCTGAATACAAAAAAACAAGTTGATCGATCTTGGAAACTTTATTTGAATTTAACTAGTTAACTAGCCTTCTGCATTTCACTCATTTAGTGTCCTAAATCTGCCTCCTATAAAGAAACCAGAATTGGACATGCTCATAAAGAGTTAAGTTTCCATCATCCCTGCAGATGCCCTGCCTTGATCATGGAGTCACCTATTTTGAGCATTCTCATTTCTCTGAGGTCCTCTTAGATGATTTGTACATGGTTTCAAGATTTATAACCATTGTAATAAATCAAAAAGTCGTTAATATCTACTTATTGATATGGAGCTGTATATGACATAATTACAAGTCTGGAACATATTGATATATATATATATATATATATATATAGGTACAAGCTGTATTGGTATATATGATTATGAGTTTATATATGATGTTGATATATGCTTTGTTTGTGATATATGCTGATAATTTGAATGGAGGTAATTTGCTGTGTTTATGATATAAATTCGTGTTTCTTGACATGAAAAATATACCGCCGACTAATGGGAAAAATAAGCAGAGGTAGGAGGCATTTGAGCGTCTTTACAGACTCAATGCTTCACAAGCAGCTTTGACATCGCAGCCAACTATAGTTGCGCCTGCTCATGGATCAACACCGTCTATCCCTCGCCCGTTGCTGGTAGAAGATAGTTCAACCCCTCTATCAACACAAACCGGTTATGAAACCGAAGAGATTAAATGTCGGCGCACATCTTAACCTCGGCTTGATGGAGGTAACGACAACCCTTCTACAATATTTCAGTCTTAAATGTGTTATTAATAAAATATAACAAAACTTCTATTATTTTGACAGCACCTGCCCCCAAATGCAAACGGGGGTTGGTTAAAGACTTAAAAGCCTGTGCATTCTGAAAACAACTCAAACAGAAGGTGAGACTCACCATGGATGCAGATTTCTTGCACAGACCACAGACCAGAACATTGAACAGTTGGCAGACTCATGATATCAACCATATTGTTCGAGACGTCATTCCCATGATTGCAGCTAGTTGGTGGTAACTAGCTGAGGAGGATAAGAACAAGCTTGTACATGAACTCAAGGTAAGGAGAAAACAAGTCACAATTTTAATATTTTATTTTTCTGTACCTAAGTCAGTTTGTACATTAATTTTTTTTTTTTGAAACAACTTGTTTATACCCTTGATTGGGATGATGAGGAGACGTGCAAGTGGGTTGATGACCATGTTGCCAAGACGTACAAAAGGTTTAAGAGCAAGTTTAATAAGTTTAGGATTAAGCACCCTAACAAAATTTCAAAAGAGTTCAAAAGTAGGAAGGAGGAGTGGTCTTGGCTAGTTCGACTCTTCGAGTCCTCTGAGTTCTAGGTATACAATTTCAAACATTGGTCTGCGCTTTCAAATGTGTCAACAATTTTCAGTAAACATATTTGATTTTTGTTTTGTTTGAATGCTCATTTGTTCCATTTATACTTCTATAGAGACGATCGACCGCCAACACAATCAACCGAGAAAAGACGACATTGCACCATCGGTCCGGTTCAATGCCTTTCATCTATAGGGCACTCGAATTGAAGGAAAATGGTTAACCATTGACATTAGTGAAGAACTATGAGATGGTGTACCCTCCTGATCACCCAGTAGCATTTTCTTGTGTTTAAATTCATCATCTTACTGGCTCTTATGTGAATTTGCTTGCTAATTTTTGATGTGGTATGAGTTGGCTTATGATAATTCTAGTAAATCTGTCATTATAATGCACTTCATTTTCAAAATACAATGAAAGATCATACTCGAGGCTAGATAAGGTGATGACTAATGTGAGGGACAAGCAGCCAGACATTCCGGAAGATAAGATTATTCAATATTTTGACGAGCCAATTTAGGCACAAGTTCTTGTAAAAACATTAGGACCGCGAAATAACAGTGAGATTCGGGGTTAGGAAGAGCAACCTTTGGTGTCACCTCCAAATCATTTAAAGGAGAAAGTTCCACTGCACGTTGTCGGTCTTCAAATGTGGCCAATGAGCGTATCATACTAGGGAAGAAGAGGCCCGAGAGGTTAGAAACCGTGTCGCACTAGTAGAAGAGGAGGCACGAAAGGCCAAAGAGGAGGCCCGAGATGCCAAAGAACGCATCACACTACTTGAGTTGGAAAACCGACAAGGCAACGAACATATCACACGTAAGAAGGAGAACCTAGAAGGAAAAGACTGTCTTAGTCGGTTGGAGCAACAGTTTAACATGTTCGCAAGTCTGCACCCAAGCCAACCGTAGGCTCTTCCCATACAATAATATTGTTGGTCGCTTAATTTCTTTATCCCTAGCGTTTTAGTTTGTATGAACAAATTTATTAATATTAAGTATTTAGTTTGTATAAACAAATTTATTACGATTAATATATTTATATTTTGTCTCAATTTCCTCTTTTAAAATAAAAATAAAATAATACAACTTAGGTGACGAAATGGAGTGTATCGTCTCCTTAGTGAACAACTAAGGCGACAAACAAAAAATTAATCATCTCCTAAGTAGAAAACTATGGCGACGAAAAAAACTTTTCGTCTTTTAAGTCATCGTCCCCTTAAACTCATTACGACAAATATTTTCGTCTTCTTAGAACCTTTGTGACGAAAAATATTCGTCATCTAAGAGTAATTCTTCGTCTCCCAAATACTATTGCGACGAAAATGATTCGTCCCTTTAGAAACTACTTAGGCGACGAAAAGTTATACTTTTCGTCGCCTAAATACTTAGGGTACCACTTCTAGACAACGAAACTTAGACTACGATTATTTCGTCTAAACAGCTTTTAGGGTACGAAAATACTACTTAGGTAACTTTTCGTCGCCTAAATACTTAGGGTACCACTTCTAGACAACGAAACTTAGACTACGATTATTTCGTCTAAACAGCTTTTAGGGTACGAAAATACTACTTAGGAGACGAAAATATTTCGTCGCCTAAGTCTTCTCTTCTGGTAGTGTGTCTAAGCTTTGACCTAGACAATGTGAAGTGGCTCCTTGTAACCCGTGGCCGGTATTTGGAACAAAAGCGTCCACACTTGTGGTGTAAAGAGCACTGACAAGTTTCACATTCTCACTCTTTGTTCCCTTCACAACTGGAATTGCCAAATATTCCTCATATATCCTTATGTATAGTTCCAATATCTCAAGGACCTCCTTGTCTGCCTCTTCTTTTGTTGCGAAAGCTATGTGACCTTCTTGCCAAAGAAACTCCCAACTGTTGATAAATGGAGTGAGATTGCTGAACTCCCCTCGAACCACATTGCACCACTGATCCAGCTTCAATGGTAACTCGCCGTGTCCCCTAATCCACTTGGAGAAATAAAGACACATAATTCTTTTTTATAGAATCAATGACAATATCTTCAAAGGCTTTCTAGGCCCAGAGATTAATCCACGCCAGACGATCTTGTCATAAGGCTTCATCCCTCCTGGCCACCAAGAATAAATTGAGATTTAACTCCAATTAGTGTCGGCGAGATTTGAACCTGAGTATGAAAGATTCTCACACTAAGGCTCTTACCAACTCGACCACCCATAGTGGTTAATAAGGATACATAATAGTCTCACTCGATTGACGAATTGCAATAGGCTATTCCAATTCAGATTTTCCAGACCTCGTAACCAAAGCAACCTCCCATTCTATATGATATTTCTCTTTTTTCAGACCAGCATGGGAGGCCAACAAAGGAAAGTAGCAATTCTTAACTTTCATGTTCTTTATTTCTGCATCGAAAAATGCTTGCATGGTCACCCATATTGCCATCGCCCATGGCCTCAATATATAACTATTGGAAGTATGGTTGTTGTGGTGCTCCCTATTATTGTGTGGTTCTTAGTTTTACCTTTTACTGTTCATATTTTACTTGTATAGATTAAGTTAGTTAATTAGTTGTGTGCTATTTTGTTCCTTTATTCAAGGACCAGGCATGTGCTTTACAGAGGCGTAAGGGTGATGTTGAGGTCTGTTCCATTATCTAACTTCTCTTATATATATTGTAGATCTGTAAAGTTTTTATTGTCAAGAAATATTAGAAAAGTTTCTACAAGTTTTGTGTCTTCTTTTCTTCATGGTATCAGAGAAGGAATTCAAGGCCTGATTCTGTATTTCTTCTTAATCGATTTCTGATTTCTTCATCCTATCATGGAAGAGAAATATGTTGAGAGTTTTTTTGTTACATCAACTCTTTCCGATGTTGGAATGAATCCAAATCGGCCTTCTTGTTCTGTAGAGGTGGATAAATCCGGAAAAGAGCCTTCTGTGAAACACCTCGGTAATTTTACAAACTTGTGGCAAGAGTTTGCTGCCTTTCTCAGCAACAAATAGTTGAAGCTGGAAGTGAAGAAACTAGTAAACGTGGGAGTGAAAGCCACTCTGCTATCCTTCAGAAGTTCGCCTGATTTCTTGCAGAACCTGACTCTGCTCCTTGTGAAGAAGCTTCAGGTATTGTAAAATCCTTGTCTACCGCTCACAAAGTTTGCATTATAGATGATTATTTGATTATAGAAATAGGAGCTATAGGTCACATGACAAACAAACGTACAATCTTATATGATTTTGAAGAATTGTCTTCTAAAGTGTCTATTGCAAATGGTGTAGGTGATATTGTTTTCGGTAAAGGAAAAATTAAATTGCTTTCTGATCTTATAGAGTCAATTGCTCTTTATGTTCCCTCATTTCTATTTCAACTTCTTTCTGTTGGAAAAATTACAAACACCTTAAAATGTCTTGTTACTTTTTCTGCTTCTAATGTCATATTTTGTAGACCTCATCACAAAGAAAAAAATCGGTGAGGGTTTCTTCTTAAATGGTCTTTACTATCTGTCCAAAAACTTCTTTTCCAAAGTCTTTCAAGCAAGTGTAAGTACAGTAGATGACCATAACCTTTGACATAAACACTTAGCTCATCCATCAGAGAAAGTCATGTATGTCCTGTTTCCAGATATGTGAATGATAAATAATCAATGTGATGTGTGTCATCTGTCAAAGTCATTTAGATTTCCATTTACTGTCACCATGTCTAGAGCTAGTCATCCCTTTAAAATTGTTCATTCAGACATTTTGGGTCCAGTTATTTAGTCTCATGATGGATTCAAGTATTTTGTAACTTTTATTGATGATTTTATGAGAATCACTTGGTTGTACTTGCTAAAATTCAAGAGTGAAGTTTTTAATGTTTTCAAAGATTTTCATAATCTGATCATCACTCAATTCTCTTCTCATATTCAAACATTGAGATCTGATAATGGTTCTAAGTATATGTCCAATAAAAAGCATCAATACTTTAGCATGCATGGAATTCTACATCAGCCTAGTTGCGTTAGTACTCCTCAGCAGAATGTGATTGCTGAAAGAAAAAATAGGGATCTTCTTGAGAAAAACAAGAGCTCTCATGTTCCAAATGAATGTACCTAAGAGATTTGGTTCTCAAAGTGTGCTCACTGCCACTTATCTCATTAATCGATTGCCTACTAAAATGCTTGGTGGTAAATTTCCTCTTGAAGTGTTGAAAGGAAGAAAGATTGATATCTCTCAATTGAAAGTATGTGGTTGTGTATGCTTCATTCACATACAAGCTCATGAAAGAGGGAAACTTGATCCTAGGGCAGAAAAGTGTGTCTTTGTAGGGTACTCTTCCACTCAAAAGGGCTACAAATGTTACAATCATTCTACTCGAAAGATTGTTGTTTCTAGGGATATTAGAATTGATGAGGCTACCCCTTATTATATTGGAAAATCAGATGGTTTCAGTTAAGGGGAGTCATTATTTGATATGTTCCCAAGTCACTGTATTCCAATTGATCAGGCTTGTAGTTAGCCTCCCGATCCTACTACTCCAGCTCCAAGTTCCAGTCATCCTATTGTTGAGGATGACACTGAGTCTTTCAATCATACTCCTCCAGTTCCAGAAGCTCAAGCAGTTCCTTCATATGCAGTTCTAAATCAACCTGAGTGAGTTACGCAACCTAATCTTGAGCCTTCTTCTCCTCCTGCAGTTTTAGCTCGTAGATATCCTACACGAGAACGAGGTCCTCCATCGAAACTCAAAGATAATGTGACATATACAGCAAGGTACCCCATGGCTGCTTACATATCTTACAAAAAGGTTTTTTTTTTTCCACTCACTCTGCCTTTTTTGGTGCTCTTCATGATAATCATGAACCTCATAGTTTTGAGGATACAAATAATCATGTTGTGTGGAAGCAAGCTATGCTTGATGAACTTCATGCTCTTGATGAAAATAAAACATGGAGTGTAGTGACACTTCCTAAAGAAAAAAAGCTTGTTGATAGTAGATGGGTATACAAGACCAAGTTTCATTTTGATGGGTGTGTAGAGAGACACAAGGCACGGTTGGTAGCTCATTGGTTTACTCAAACCTATGGAGTAGACTACAAGAAATTTTTTTCTCTTGTTGCAAAAATGAGTATAGTGAGGGCTTTGTTATCTATTGCAGTGAATCATGCTTGACCTCTCCATCAAATGGATGTCAAAAATGCTTTCTTACATGGGGATCTTGAAGAGGAGGTGTATATGAAGCTACCTCCTGGTCACCCTCAATATCATAATCTGGAGATGGTGTGCAAACTTCATAAAGCCATTTATGACTTAAGGCAATCTCCACGTGCATGGTATGCCAAGCTCAGTTCTGTTCTTGAAGAGGTTTGTTTTCAAAGAAGCAATGTTGATTCCTCTCTATTTGTTCAGATTGGTTCAACAAATATTGAAGAGATTAACATTCTCAAACAGTCCCTTCGTAGCAGGTTTGCTATTAAGGATTTGGGGCCCCTTTAGTATTTTCTTGGTAATGAAATGACAACTTCTCTCAAAGGGTTGTTTATAAATCAAAGAAAGTATATTCTTGATTTGTTGAAGGATGCAGATATGTGGGATAGCAAAACAACTACCACTCCTTTGGACAACAAGTTTCAACTTGATGTATCAAGTAAATTTATCTCGGATGTCAGGTTGTATCAAAAGCTGGTTGGTAAGTTTATTTATCTTAATATTACTCGTTGGATATAGCTTATGCAGTGAGCATAGTTAGTCAGTTCATGCACGCTCCTACCTTGACTCATATACACATTGTTAAACGCATTCTTCGCTACTTAAAAGGGTCTGTTCGGAGAGGAATCATGTGAAACCGAATGTTAACACTGATATTATGGGAGACACGGATATTGATTGGGCAGAAAACTCTTTGGATCGTAAATCAACTACTGATTTTTGCACATTTTTCTGTGGTAACTTAGTTACCTGGCGAGTAAGAAGCAAACTTTTGTTGCTCGTTCTAGTGCCGAAGCTGAATATAGAGCTATGAATTCCACTGCTTGTGAGCTTATTTGGCTGAAGGGATTGCTGTCTGATTTGGGATTCCCCAGTAGCCAACCCATGTCTCTAAATTGTGATAACCAAGGCGCAATGTATATTGCCTCTAATCCAGTTTTTTATGAAAGAACCAAGCACATAGAGGTTGATTGTCACTATATTTGAGCTCAAGTTCAGTCTAAGATTATTGAGAGACTCTACTCTCGAAGTTATAATCAATTAGCTGATATTTTTACCACGTCTCGTTCTGCTGCTCAGTTTCATCAAATTTTTGGTTAGTTTGGCTCAATGAATCTCCTTGATTTAGGTTGAGGGGGAGTATTGGAAGTATGGTTGTTGTGGCGCTCCCTATTATTGTGTGGTTGTTAGTTTTACCTTTTACCTTTTATTGTTCATATTTTACTTGTATAGATTAACTTAATCAGTTAGTTGTGTGCTGTTTTGTTCCTTTATTCAAGGATTAGGTATGTGCTTTACATATGCGTAAGGGTGATGTTGAGATCTGTTACATCATCTTACTTCTCTTTTATATATATATATATATTGTAGATCTATTAAGTTTTCATTATCAAGAACTATCAGAAAAATTTTCCCATGTTTTGTGTCTTCTTTTCTTCAATAACATCCAGAGATGTCATAGTGTTAAATCATTTCACTTGTGAACAACAACCTCTGAATACCACTCCCCGAAATTTTCTTTCTTCTTGATTAGACTCAGGCCAGTTTCGTTCTCCACGTCCTCCTTTTTCCCACCACTCCCCCACAAATATTTCAATACAAAAGCTGAAAAGCAGCCCAAGCATACTAAAGAGATCCCAGAGGATAATTGAAACCTTATAGTCGACCTGAAGGTATTCACAAATTAATTTAAGAGAAAACACAAAAGCTGTATTCTTCTCACAAAGAGGACAAAATATATATAAAGATACAATATGTGTATTATAAGGTAAGTAGTAGAATCAGGGTAAGTAGTAATTAATCCTAAATATACAAGGACAGCAGCAGTCGATTCCCCTTGTTTAGTGGCTGCGTTCTCCCTCCTAGGATTGGGAACATAGTCCAACTAGGAATGAAATGCCAAATCAATAGATTAAGTAATATTATTAAATTGAAATTTAAGCATTCTCTCATGTAGGGTTGAGTAACACTAATCCTTTCCACATTTTCATCAGTAGGAATGGTGGCAACTGATTTCCGGACTGGTTGGGAACTTGGAATATAACTTGCAAAGAGATGTTCATTCCTGACACTAGACGAATTATATGTAGATGAGTTAAAGGTCAAGCTCCTAAATCTATGAACCATTGGTTTTCAAATACAATGCATAAGTTAATACCATTGGGATTGAATCATTTGAATCAATATAGACACTAAGAATACTTCGACATCTCAATATATCGACAGTAGGAATGATCTACTATATATGGCACTAGTGCACTACACAAGCGAGGTTTCTGTTAGAAAATGGTGAAAATGACAATTTATTTTAACCAATTAAATTAGAAGAATTTAAGTGGATGTAATTAATATTCGTTAATGATAAAATATGAATTTGTATTATCCAGTATAAGGTTTACAAATTCACGTAATCATATGCTTAAATTGGTTATGGTGTGAATAAGAAATTGTCATCCAAAACATGCTCACTACTTGAATTCTGGAATGTATAACAACAGAACCGCTTTAAATTTTGTAACTGCATATTCAATAAGATTAAACTCTGTAATGACAGGTTTAATGAGATTGAATTCTATAACTACCGAATTCATTATGTAACTGTTGTTACGTATGAAAATGAAATTCATTGAGGAAATAGTTATGAAATTGGAATTCATTTATGAATTTATTATGTAACGGCTATAACTTACGATATGAAATTCATTTATGAATTCATGACAATTAAAGTAGTAGCTTAATCTTCCCCTATATAAAGATCGACATATTCCTTTGTTCAGTGAGTATCTAGAATCAACCAAAAACAATATCAGACAATTTTCCAAAGCTTTCTCTGTCGTGTCGTTTCTTCTGGTGATAGATATAAGGTATTAGTAGTTCGTAGGTATTCTTGTAGCAGTGCAGCCACAAGAGCTTGAAAAGTCGTTGTATCTCAAGAGACGAACGCTATGAAGTCCATTTCCACCAATAGAGACAACGTAATTGTCTTAAGGAAAGTGTGTGATACACACGACTCAACTTAAACAAATCAAATTCATTCTTTTCCAAACATCCGTTGATAACTGTTGATATTCTATATTTATAATTATTATTTTAATTATAAATTAATTTTGGTTAATCATATTTACAAATTCAAAAACCCTATTTTTTCTTACAACCTAAGACAATTACTGACCATTTGATTTTGCTTGTATGATTCGAGGAATATCGATTGCCTAAACGAATTTAAGCTTCTTTTGAAGCTTGTTGTTGCCTTATGGAATGATTGCCTAAATGGAATTGGTTGCCTATACAGATATTGTTTTCTTACGAAATTTGTAACCTACGTATACATTGAATTGAGAAATAAGTGGTTATATTAATTAACACTTATTAGTGTGTTTTTTAGAATTGTAAAATTGCTGAAACAACCAAAGAGTCGACCAATGTGTCGATCATGCACGTGATTGCCAATGTACCTATCCCAGTCTCACAAGGAGAAAAATCTGAGAAGTTGATTGAGCATCACTTGAAAAATAAAGATGTCATTCAAGATATCACTGAGATAGTGAAGGGAGGTGTTGAAGCACCACGGGAGCTAGAAATCCCATAAAGTCCCTTAGTTGTCAAGAAGGACGTGATTATGAGTGTTGATGGAGAACCTGAAAGCTCTATTGAGGTTATTGTTAATATTTATCCAATCAGAAAAGGAGAGACAAAATTCTCAACAACACTAGTGAATGACAGAGATTTCTTGGACACCGAGGTAGAACTAAAGCTCCAAGAGAACACTGAAGACTTCACCTTTGAGGAGGTAGAAGTAGCAGTAGCATACAAAGCTGTGACATATTGGTCAGAGGTGTTGTTAGGTCATCTATTTGAGCTACACACCTTGATATAGGAAATTCCCAATGATGAGTCAAGGTTTGCACCATTTGTTAACTATAGTGCAAGATACGTCAGTTATATGAAGGCGTTGACTTTATACGAATACATATGGGAGTCATGTTCATGACGATATGATGAAATGAAATTACAGCCTGACATACAGCATGAAGTCATCACTGTCGATGATGATGAGGATGTGACTGAACATCCAGGTCTTAACCATCAAAGGCTAAACTCTAAAATGGAAAGTACTGCAAGTTATGAGTGGCCTGCACTTGGTGAGAATATGTCTGATGAATAGGGCATGGATGAAGTCAATGATTATGATTGCGGAATAAAAGACTTGGAGCTGTGGTATGACCAAGCCAAGTTTATAAAGTGAATTGTAGAATGAAACTTAAGTTTTAATAAAGAATTGTATGTTCCTGAGGTCTTTATGAGTATAAACTTAGTCACGACAAATTTGTTTTATCTAAAATAAAATAGGGCCATGATTAGTGGTTTATTTAATTCTTGTATTGACAATTGTCAAGGAATGAATAAAACTAGTTTTTCACCTATATGGTTGAGTCATCCAAATATATGACATGGTAGACCAAGATAAATGTTAATTGTGATGCTTTATGAAGACTAATTAACATTGACAAGGGTGAAACTTGTTTTGAAAGCAAGTGAATACGTAATGACATGCTTATCGTTGAAAGTAAATAAGATGATCAAATCCACTAGAGATATGTTAAATTTCATATTTGACATGGTAAATATGGATATTGCTTATGTGAGCAAGCGAAAGAGGTACACGAGTAATTCTAGAGTTGTGCTGTCCTAGAAGGATACAATGATGAAAACTAGATATCTAACATAATAGACTTAAAGTGTACTAGTGGTTATGTGTTCACACTAAAATGTGGAACAGTGGAAATTCTCCAAACAAACCATTATAACTAGATCCACAATGAAGTATGAGTTTGTGGTACCAAACAAATGTGGAGAAGAAGCACAATGGTTACACCAATTTCTGGAGGATATTCCAAAATAGACAAAAACTTGTGCTGCAATTTGCATGCATTATGACAATCAATCTGCAATCAACAGGGCACAGAGCAATGGTAAGTCAAAAGATAATATTACGGATCCGCTAACCAAATATTTAACTAGAGAGTTAGTTGATAAATCATCAAGAGGAATGAGACTAAAGCCCATGAATTAAAAATCTTTAAAGTGGATACCCAACCTAAATGACTGGAGATCCCAAGATCTAAGTTTAAAGGGACAACTAAATTGTAGAAATAATGTCGGATCACTGTGGGGAGTTTTCTCAGGTCCATTCGTATGATGAAAAACAGTGATGCCCGTAAGGAATGAGGTTAATCTAAAGCTTTTAATGATTCTTATGCGTCGGGAAATCCGAGCGGAGTAATGCAGATTACTCTTAATTAAGAGATCACATATGTAAGAGAGAAGTGGGGCCGAATCTAAGGGAATTGTTGGGGCACAATTCTATCAAATCCTTATAGAACCATGTGCGTTTCCAGGACTAAAATGGACACAATAGTGAGAACTGTAATGTACTAGGAAGATTCATGTGTGACGTATGTCATCATTTACACAAATGACGAAATAGTTTAAAGACATCACGTCTACAGTTTAGTTAGTAAAGTAAGCATCCTCTCACAAGGGAATGTTCAAAAGGTCAAATCTACCAATCCTAAGCATGTTTCAACTGTAGAAATCTATCACCAAGTCTATCGAGTCTTTGGTCGCCAATTTCATTCATGTGGAGAATTGTTGGAAAATGGTGAAAATCACCGTTTATTTTAACCAATTAAATTAGAAGAATTTAAGTGGATACACTTAATATTCGTTAATGATAAATTATGAATTTGTATTCTCTGGTATGAAGGTTACAAATTCATGTAATTATATGCTTAAATTAGTTATGGTGTGAATACGAAATTGAAATTGTCACCTAAAACATGCTCATTACTTGAATTATGGAATGTGTAAGAACATAACCACTTTGAATTTTGTAATTGCAGATTCAATGAGATTAAATTTTGTAATGACAAGTTTAATGAGATTGAATTCTGTAACTGCATAATTCATTGTGTAACTGTTGTAACGTATGAAAATGAAATTCATTGAGGAAATAATTATGACATATGAATTTGAATTCATTTATGAATTCATTATGTAACGGCTATAACTTATGAAATGAAATTCATTTATTAATTCATGGCAATTAAAATAGTAGCCTCATTTCCCCATATATAAAGAGGGACATATTCCTTTATTCAGAAATTATCTAAAATAATATTAGACAATAGAAACACACTTCATTCTCCCAAACCTCTCTCTCGTGTCGTTTTTTTGGTGATAGATAGAAGGTACTAGCAGTTTGTAGGTGTTCTTGTAGCAGTGCAGCCACAAGAGCTCGAAAAATCGTTGTATCTTAGGAGACGAACGCTAAGAAGTCCATTTACACCGATAAAGGCGGCATAATTGTCTTAAGAAAAGTGTGTAATACACATGACTCGACTTTAACAAATCAAATTCTTTCTTTTCCAAACATCCGTCGATAACTTTTGATATTCTATATTTATAATTATTATTTTAATTATAAATTAATTTTGATTAATCATATTTGCAAATTCAAAAACCCTCTTTTTTCTTACGGTTTCTACTTCATGCATTTTTTTTAATTTTTTTTTATAATTTCTACTTCATGCATCTGTTGTATAAGAAAAACAAAGAAAAAGGGTTTCTACTTCAATCTTTTGATACCTTGGGTAACTCATGTGCTTATTAGAGCAAGTGAGAGTTAAGTGATCCGCGTAAAATTGACCCTCTTGACCTAAGTGCCATTTGTGTTTTCTGATTCATCTCTTTCTTTGGACATCAGTCCCCTCAGATGGTAAAGCAACATGGATATTCTGTAAGATTTGTAAGAATATACAGATTAATGCATGACGTAACATTATCAGCATTCATATACAAATAGGAAAATTTGTTCTTTAACTTTGAAGAATGTTGTGTTATAACATCTTTGATTCCTGTGAGCAGTCACCCCAAGCAACAAAATGATTTTCTTCTTCTATCTCGTGTATCATTGTTTAGGGTCACCCCAATAGGCTTTGCTGGGCAAGCTCTTGCTAATCTCTTTGCTGCACAGATGGAAAGCTAGATGTCTAAGCATTACATACATGTCTGAATTCTAAAAACTGACTCTAAAATAATAATAATAATAATACTAATAATAATACTAATAATAATAATAATAATAATAATAATAATAATAATAATAAAAGACCAAAATCTGGATTCAGTTAGGACTGTTTTATTCATTTATTGCTTGAATAAGACATCAGAAGTTTGAAGTTTGAACTATTAAATTTCCATAGCATATGATGCAATTAAAGTATATTTTTCTTCCTCATATTATACATGAACTTTTACCTATTTCGTGGAAAAGCTCATTAATATTCTGCGAGGTTTTGGCTGAAGTTTCCATATAAAACATCCCATTATCTTGAGCAAATTGCTCCCCTTCCTGCAGTATGATTTCAAGAATATATGAGAAATACAAACAAGTCTCAATCCTTCAGACATCAGATTTTTAATGTGGTGTTTGGATCTGATAGCCTAACATAATCACATTTTCCAAATGAGCTCTTCTCCTAAATACAAATACAAATACAAATGGAAAAAGGAGAAAAGAGGAGAATATTAACAGAATGTTGCAAATACCTCATTGTCCACCTCCCTTTTCTCCTCCAAGTCAGACTTATTTGCAACTAATGCCATCACCAGATTTAAATTCCCTGAAGATGTTATTAGCAATGAATCCATCATGATTAATGATAAATGACAATGATTCCAAAACAAACACATGATTGACAATACAGTACTGTATTATATCTCAAGAAGAGCTGAAACTCATTCGAATGCCAAAGAACACACTACTTATAAATGGGACTCGATAACGATATGTATGCAAGAAAATAGCTAAACTGGAGTTATTTCATATTGTACAAGCCAGAGAAGAGGAGGAAGCAAAATGAGTGCTTGTCATTAACTCAGGATACAGACAACATCTTAAACCAAAATGGTCACAAATCGTCCAAAACTTTTGTCAGATTGGTACCACGCAGAAGCAAGGTTTGGTCCACTCTTTCTACACGACATATATAAATAGAAACAATTGGAACACTTCAATATTGTGTATGACCTATGGATGTTATATTTGCAGAATACAATGAGCTCACTGTTAACAAAAGGTCTGGAGATGAAGTTATAAGCTTCTTTTACTGAGCATCTTATGTAGTTGATTAACATGATACGGTAAAGATGAGACAAGATAGAGATGAAAAATCATACTAAACAATCTGGTTTTCATAATTGAACAGAAATAAGAACAAGAAATACATGATAAGCTTCTTTCGATTTTGATGCCCTCACCTTGCCTTTGCAACTCTTGGACCCATTTTTTGGCTCGAGTGAATGTATCCTGAGGCCAATACACATATAAATAGTTAAGACAACAGTACATAATTGGCATATAGCATAACTTAGTAATGAATTGAAAATGCATGATATAATCCCATCAAATATAATTTTATAGCATACATAAATCAGGAGTAAGGTTTGCCTTTATCCTGACAATAAATATATAGTGCCCTGGTACACATAGTTGCAACTTGCAGTACATATAAACACAGGTAGTTTGATTTGTAGGTACCGTGCTTGAGATGTCATAAACAACTACAGCTGCTGCTGCACCACGATAGTACATAGGCGCCAAGCTATGATATCGTTCTTGCCCTGCTGTGTCCCATATATCAAATTTTACAGTGGCTTCACTTAGAGATAGTATCTGAGTGAAAAAGGCTGCTCCTATGGTTGGCTCCTGCATAAAAACAAACAACGAATTCCTCAATGTGAAACATATAACTAAGAAGAAAACTGACTTTTGTGGGATTGGTAAGAAATAAATGTGAACCTGGTGATCGAAAAACTGGCCTTTGACAAATCTTAGTACCAAACTTGTTTTCCCAGTACCCATGTCTCCTAGAAGCACCTGTAAAATAAGCATTCAAGGAAAACAGAAATGAGCTGTGCTTGATACCAAGGTTTTTGGCTGCATAACAAATGCCAATAAGAACTTTACGCTTGATACTTCATTTAAACATATAGTCTGCATTCTGCTACAAGTTCCAAGAATTATTCTTGTATACATATAAACTCATTTGATATAGTTATTCATAGACACTGCCATAATGTCATCGAAATAACCAATTTTTTTGGGCAGCATATCATGAGATGAGCACAGTAATATTTTCCAACTGTCTCTAGCAAATTACCGTACTACATCAGCTCCCACAAAACTAGAGAACAGACTAAAGAATGCCACCCTCAGCAATTAGTTTTGTGAGGCAACTCCATTGGCAATCATGATACCGTTGAGTGACCAAACACAGCTTAAGAATGAAGAATATCTGGCGGTATTCAAATATTTGTATCCAATAGATGTAATGTTTAACAGTTCAATTAGTGACGAAGCTGATTGAGCATTGCATAACTTCATTTGGAAGCCATCGGGACAATCATATTGAATTGATTCACTGCTCCATAAATTTTATAAATCATAGATGGGCCATTTAAAAATTGGTGGATGATCTCAGCTCCTCTAGAGTTTCACATCAAACCTCATTTGGATAGATAGACGGATATGGGCAATTTACATAAACTTTTGTATTCTGAGTTGGCAATTAGGGTTCTCTTTTAAAAAAAATTATGCTTCAAATCCAACAAAGTTATCCATCCTGTAGCAAATGTGCTTTGATACTCAAATAAGTCTTGCATAAAAATTCATGAGTCTCTACACTGATTCTCTTGATCAATATGGCAAGCGTTGGCAAGACAGAACAAAAACAACAATCCTACAAGTACTTTGATGATTGTATAGAAGGGAACACAGGATATAAGCCAAGACAGGAATAAGAATGATCAAGTTTGAAAACAGAAGTAATGAATTGAAATAAGAAAAGGGTAAGACATACCCACCAATTTGGCTTGTATGATCTTGTTTCCAGGTCTTGCCATTCTCACTTACTTTGATCAAGCTTCAAGAAAGAAGAGAGCTTTACAGAGGTAAAGAGATGAACTTGTTGAAGAAATTGACAAACTAAGGACTTCTGTGTGCTTTTGCATAGGAAAAAGATGGACCCAGATAGCACTCCATCCCCAGCTGACTGGTAGTTCAGTTGACCAGTAGTTTTGTTTCTGTCGGGACTCTTCTCAAACCTAAATACTAAGCAAAGTAAATAACAAAAATATTTATACAACTCCCAGTCTCCCATTGGATAATATGGGACCTTATAAACCATTTCAAAAAAAAAAAAAAAAAAAAGGGGACCTGAGTATGAGTACTGCAATTACAGAAAATAAGGTGTCTTCTTAACCATACTCATGATTAATGTGCTATTCCAAAGACACGTTACAAAATCCCCTTAACATTTTTTGTTTGACAAAGATGAAACACAATCCTTACAATTATGTATTACAATTTAGGTATCCTTAAGATATTATCCACATAATTTAGGAATTCTTAGTTCTTTTTTCGTGCTAATAGCGTGTTGTAGAGTAAATAGAGAAATTGAAAATGAACAAAAAATAAGCGTCTACAATAAATGTGAGAAATAAAATCTGCCGTTTTAATGATAAAGAAAAAAGTTATAGAAAGAACTACAACGATCATTCGATCCAAATTTATTGCGGATGTACTTTAGATAACGCACAACAGATATTATTTCAAAGCAGATCCCAGTTTTTTAAGTTTTGATAAATTTTTTACCAAAGTTGGTGATGATTTCTCAAGAGCGTGCTATTGATATTTTATTTACGAGACATTACTTCAATGGATCAAGTTTAACTGACAGCCTAGGCAAATGAAATCATCGGTCTGCTGCCTTGGGGCTGTGTTTGGATCTCCATGCTAGCTAGTGAGCATTATCTTGGTGGATTCTGCCAAGGTTTTAGGCCAGAGTTCTTTTTTCACAGAGCTGATGTATACCATCATTGGGATTGAGTTTGCTTTCCAAATTACATGGAGTTGCATTTGGCTAGTCGACAGTGAGCGACTGACTCTACCGGTGCTCTTGGATGCATTATCTCTTGTTCGTTTATCACTTTATCTACCATGGCCTCTTCAGATTCCGGCGATGGATGCATTTTCGTTGCTCTCATAATATCAGACAAGAACTTGGGGCTTGTCTTCAGTTTTGCTGGTTTGAATTGGTATCATAATTCTCCCTTTGTAATCACTCGGTATCTTCATATGTATGGTTTAGCTAGCAGTCACGTACGTACCTCCGTACCAATTGACGTCCATATATTCCTACTGTTATTATGAAGGCGTTGCTTCAAAAGGAAATATTTTTATTTTTGCTTGCTATGCCAAGTGCAGACGTTCAGGTAATGAGGTTGCTATAAGTATATATGTAGGGTTGCTGCATCCATGCTCATATCAGAACTTGATCTAAAGTGGTTAATTATATTACACCCTGCTCCTATGTTTCTCCATATTCGTGTGATCTAAATTTATTAAGGCCACCCATACATCATACTCTAGTCCCGCTACTATGTTTCTCCATAGAGTTGTTTTTTGCATGTTCAAAAAGAGTTTTGGTTGATGTCCTCCGATCTATCAAGGTGAGAAATATCTCATCGTGAGAGAGAAAATGAAGTGGTTTTCTTCTTTTTGGGAACTTCTATTCATATCTCTAAAATTGGTATTTAGACTTCTATTTAACAGAAATCTGATTTACTTTTACAAATAATTAATTTACTATTCACACCTTCTTAACTTTACCAAATTACCCATTCCAAAAAATTCAATGAAGATATGATATTCTTCTTAATCTTCTTCACCACCTCTTCTTTCGACTTATGTGAAAGATTCATTCTTCCATTAATGTATTTCAAATAGAACTGAAAATCAGATTTCATTTGTCTATGCTTTAAACTTTATATATTTGATGCATAAACTAAAGAAATATGTGAAATGGCCAACTGAGGAATGGAACAACAGATTTATTTGTTAGCGTAAGTCACAGAATGTAAATCAAGTAGTTAGTACTTACATATTCTATATATGTAGTACGTACTACGTAGAGTTGTAGTACACCTTGTATTCTCTTTATATAGTCTCCAATGTGAGATAAATAATATATCAGAAAATTCATTCTCCAAATCATATTATATTTGACTTAGTATCAGAGCAAAGATCGATCCGAAAGGACTTTGTCTCTTTGTTTTTCCGCTGTAAATTCTTCATCTGGTGTTGGTTCTCTGTCAGACGTGTGAAGTTAGTTTGTTTTTATTTTCAACTAAACCCCATTGTTAGGGTTTATTGTCTCAATATTACCTCAGTCTAGCTTAGACTCCTTGTTAGATTGTTGCTGCTTATTTTTTCTCCCAGCGAGTCGCTGTTCCAGAAGCATTCATCTTCCTTGTCAGGCTGCACGGTCTTCATCTCCCGGCAGGTTGTCCTCAAGCGTGCCACCCCTCTCCGACCGGCGTGCCACCCCTCCTGCTAGTTTGCTTGACTCCAGTTGCTCGACCCGCTCGGCTGCGCGACCCACCCTGTTGCTCGACCCACCCTGTTGCTCGACCCACTCGGCTGCTCTCTGGCATCTCAGTTGCTCTCCAGGCCTGCTCAATAGCCTCTGACCCGGTTTGCTCGAATCAGATTGGAAGAATCAGCCTGACCCGATCTTTTTTCAGTCCGACCTAGTTTGCTTTTAGCCCGACCCATTTCCTGCCGATCCGACCCGGTTATGCTATCCGACCCGTTTTCTGCCGATCCGACCCGGTTCTGCTATCTGAACCGGTAGTACTGATCTGACCCGTTTTCTGCTATCCGACCTGGTTATATCAGTCTTTTTTGTTTGTTTTCACTGCATAATTACTGATTTAGTGTTTGTTTTACAATGGGTTCTGGAAAAGAAGAAAGTTCCCAAGTCAACGATGTTCAGAAGTTTGAAGTATCTGTGAAGAATTATGAAAGTAGTTCCTTTGGGGGATCCAAACTCAATGGAACCAATTTCAGTAAATGGAAGAAAATCATGACAGCTTATCTCTGAGGAATGCATAAGATGGGCATGTAACTGGGACAATTGAGGTCCCTAGTGAAGATGATGTTGGTGCATACACTAAGTGAGAAGATGATGATGGTCTTGTAATGTCAGTCTTATACAAAGCCATGAATGAAGATATAGTAGACCTTGTGGAGAAATGTGATACTGCGCAAGCAATCTGGAAGACATTGGAAGATTTATACACTAATGAGTCTGATTTCATACAGGTTCATGAGTTAATGTGCACAGCTTTGGCAATGCAACAGAATGGGCAACCAGTGGTGCAGTATTTCACCAAGTTGAAAAATATTTGGGCTAAAATTGATATGAAGCGCCCTTGCAAGATCAAAAACCCGAGTGATATCGTTTGGTACCAAAAGGAAAAGGATCTTGAGCGTGTTCACCACTTTCTGAGAGGGCTTGATGCAAAACATAACAGTGCCAAAGGAGAGTTGCTCAGAATGATAGAACCCCCAAGCCTGACTACCGCTTTCACTTATATCCTTGCGCAGGAAACTCTTCATCAAGCACAAGTTGAAGTTTCTAGCCTTACTGTTCAGGCGAGGTCTCCAACACCACTCTTTCAACGATCACATTTAGCTCCAACCCATAAGCAAGGACCACCACCAGGCTTTGGGAATCAGCCTCGTCCTCCTTGTTCTTATTGTATTGATACTAGCCATGCTTGTGAGACTTGTTGGAAGTTGTATCCGCACCTTCGACCTAAGAGGTCTAATTATCGTCCTAAGGCGAAAGCAGCTATTCAGTTGGTCCAAGAACCAGATATCTATGGTGTGGTCGGACAAGATCATCATACAGCAGGCGGAGCAGCTCCCACAACATCCATAGCTGGTCGTGGCACTACCAGATCGGACAGAATAGCCGACGAAAAAAATTTCGTCGACTATTCAAAATTTTCATCGGGTATTCCTTCTATCGACGAAAATTTCGTCGGCTATTATTCGTCGATAAAACGGCGTCGGTAAAAATATACCCGACGACAATAACGAAATCGTCGGCCATTCCAAAGTTATCACCGACGAAAATACATTTCGTCGACCAAATCTTGGCATAATGCCCGACAAAATTCGTCGGATATTTTCACATATGGCCGACGATATCGTAAAATATAGCCGACGATCTCTTCTGTTTCGTCGGTTATTTGTTCTGAAATATATAATATTAATTAGTTATAGCCGACGAAACCGTCACTATTTAACATAGACCACCGACGAAATAATGTCATTTTCGTCGGTTATAACAGTTATAGTCGACGAAATTTGGTAAAAATCGTCGGCTATAGCAGTGATAGCCGACAAAATAATGTCAATATCGTCGGCTGTTCTTACATTTTGGGGAAAAAAAATTAAATTAATTTCTAAATTACCATTCCAAGCAACCTGCAATTCACAATGACAATCCAACAAGAAACACGTTTTTCATTAATTATTTAATTTGTTCCATCCTGGCCACCATCCTGCTGTCCATCATGCTCGTCATCCTGCTAAATGAACTCGGGAGCTCTCGACATTCGAGGTTCATCTAACGGCTCAAACGGGGGCGGGGGTTCAAGGCCTTGTTGTTGTACCGCGAACATAGCATACCACAAGTTTTGTTGGCCGGCGTAGTTCTGTCGCCGAATTCTCTCGCATTCAGCATGCCAACGCTCCATTTCCATCTGATACTGCTGTGTTCTGCGTTGTTGCTCCTGTGATCTCTGGAACTGGGCTGCCAATCTTGCATTTTCTTCTGCCAATCTCTGCATTTCCCCCTTCATCTGTTGGGTGTCCCCGCCTCCCCTCTTTTGAGCTCCCTTAGTGGTCTTTAGGACCCCTATTCTAGAACTTCCCAAACCCCGGCAGTAGTAGTCGTTTGACCGTTTTGGGAAGGCTGCGTCGAATATCCTCGCTGCAGTTTGGACATTCGATCGGTCGACCTGGCTCAGGCTTCTTGCAGATCTTCCTCTGAAATGTTCGGTTGTGTCTCCCGAACTACTGCCTGCAACACTTCTTCTTCGGCCCGGTTCACCCTCTCCTAATTGAACGGGAAAAAAAAAATTAATATTCTAACAAATATATAATTAAGTAAAATTAATAATTAAAATTTTAAAATCGTAATCAACGACTTACAAGTTCTTCTGTCGCTAATGGATAAGCCTTCTTAAACGTCTCTACGTACGGGTTGCTTAAAGGATGATCTCTAAGCGCCTCCTCCTGATATTGTGAAAATGGCCTAGAACCACCATGATGGGGGGTTGTGTTACGGCGGCGGTTCGCAGAGTTTTGCCGAGACCGTTCCTTCAAACAAATAATAAAATATTAGAAAAATGCATAAAAAAATATTAGTGTAATAATTATAAAATAATTAAACTAATAATTAAAATATTAACAAAATAAACATTTATAGTTAAGTTTAGTATTTACCTGCATAACTGGGTTGTTGAAGTCTACTGTCTTCAACCAACGTCACTCGTACTCCCTGAACATGAACTCTCTTGGAGTACCCATACGACCATATTTGTCGTATTCGGTAAAGTGGGTGCGGAGCTCGTTCTTCCACTCTTTGAACCTACGGAAAAAATAAAAGTGCATTAGAAATATTATTAATATCATAAAATATTTCAAATTATAAGATGAGGAATTCCCAACGTACCTCGAGTTCTGCATCGCGTACGCCCAAGCCTGCTTGTGTTCGGCAATCTCGAAGTATGCCTAAAAGATAATATTTTATTAGTTTTAAAATTATAACAATACCGAAAATTATTAAATATTACGATAAAGAAATTAAGTTTTTTAAATTACTCACCGACGCCGCGTTGTTGACCTCCCTCTTGATCTCTTCTGGCACATCAGCCCACCGTGTCCACAACATAGGGACTCTATCCCTAATTAGTGCTCCCACGCAACCCCCGTAATCGCGGCGTTTTTTCCCCTTAACATCCTGATTAGGGGGTTCGTTGATCTGGATCCTCCCGCTGGTCTCAACACTTTTCCTGAGCGTATCAAAACATATGACACCTCTCGTATTCTTGTTTGAACTGCTAGTGGCGGTCCCTATCACATAAACGACGATTGGTTAATAAAATTAAATATTAGTACGTTAATTTTAATAAAATATTTAATTAATAAAATCAAATGTTACCTGAACTCGATGACCCTTCTGTCGACTTTCCTTTTAATCTCGCCGAAATCAGGAGCTCAGGTCTCTCAAATGGCTCATAATGGTATGCCTCCGCAACACTCACGTACTGAGGCCTAGCAGGCCATATGGGCACACCACGCTCGTCGACCTCGGGTATGGCAGGAATGTTGTATGGAAGGTATAGCTGATTAGGGAGAGTAGCTAGGCCCCTCAGTAGTGTCAGCAGCAGACGGCGCAGGATTCGTCATCGGCTCCCGATGAACCTCAAGCATACGGACCTGATGAACGTCTGGAGCTATGTCATCCTGAAATAGCTGCGTACTACATCTCGGAGGATCTGGCAGGAGAGGGGGACATGAACGGCTCGACGGTCGCCCCGCCGATAAAAGGGTCTGGTGCCGGTTGCTCACACTCCTCCGCGGCTGGGATGAATCGATCCTCGCAGGCATGCTGGTGGTCCTCTCAGGCTGGCTAGGGGTCCTCTCGGAGTCTCCGGATCCGCCTGAACTTCCAGAACCCCTAGATCTGTAACGACGGCCTCCGAATAGCTGTCTAAATGCATCGGCCATCTGGAAACAAATAAATTAATACATTAATTAATATTAAATTATATTACATTAAATAACAAATTCTAATTAATATAATAACCAATAATACTAACATATTTTAAAACATACTAACAAATTAATATTTATAATTTAACTAATTTTAAATAATACTAACCATTAACATAAATATAACCATTTATATACAACTATAACTATATTTCATTATTAACATATATATACATACAAATAACCATTTATATATTAACATAAATATAACCATTTATATAATTAGGCTACTGTTCTAGGAGAAATAGATGATAATAAACTCTGTCTTTATTGATTGATAAGGAGGCCTTTATATAGGCATTACATCAAGTATCCCTGGTAAACAGGGATTCCCTATCTAATAAAGAATCTAGACTACTAGCCTTATTAGGACAAGACACACCACGGAAGTTACGGAATTAACCTTCCTTGAACACTCCCCCTTGTGTCGCGTCCTCAATGGTGCATGAACTGTTGCCTCGTTAAAACCTTTGCCAGCAAACAAAAACCTCTTGGGCAAAAATAAAAGCATGGTCTAAGGGAAAAGAGTACAACGCACAAACTACAAGTATGTGAGACATGCATAACTAGACTCCCCCTGAAGTCTAGACAAGAACTCCCCCTGATAGTCAATCAGTGCTTGAGTTCGGATAAGCGACACATACCAATACGCTTTACATGCTTCACAAATGTAGATTTGGGTAGAGACTTGGTGAACAGATCAGCTGCATTATCTTCTGAGCTGACTTGCTTCACTTGGATATTCAAAGTCTCTTGCTGCTGCTGATTGTAGAAGAACTTAGGCGAAATGTGTTTAGTATTGTCACCCTTGATGTATCCCAACTTCATCTGCTCAATGCATGCTGCATTATCTTCAAATATGCAAGTTGGTCCCATCGTAGTAGACTCAAGTCCACTAGACTCTCGAATGTGAGATATAACTGAGCGAAACCAAACACATTCTTTGACTGCTTCATGTAGTGCAATGATCTCAGCATGGTTCGAGGAGGTAGCAACAAGGGTTTGTTTGGTTGATCTCCAAGATATCGCCGTATTCCCAATGGTAAAAACATAACCGGTTTGGGAACGTCCTTTGTGTGGATCTGACAAATATCCAGCATCAGCAAATCCTACCATCACATCATTTGGTGTATCTGAGTAGGAGGGGGTATCGCCAAAGCCGTATCGGGACCATGACTTAGCATCCTCGGGTCTGGATATGTTGGCGGATATGGCTGCAGGATGGCGGATGGCTGAGCCAAAGCCAGTCTTAGCGGCTGACCGGTGGCGATCCGAGCCACGGTTTGTGCTGTTGGATGCAAGAGATTGACTAAGTGTCGAATCTTGATGAGTGTATCGATAGTACAAGCCCATGTCAAGGGTTCCTTTAAGGTATCGAAAGATGTTCTTGATTCCAACCCAATGACGTTGTGTTGGCACAGAGCTAAATCTAGCTAACAAGTTCATTGAGAAAGCAATGTCTAGTCTAGTACATTGAGCTAGGTATAACAAAGCTCCAATTGCACTAAGATATGGATATTCAGCTCCCAAGACCTCTTCGTCATCTTCTTTCGGACGAAAGGGATCTTTGTTGATATCCAAACTTCTAACGACCATGGGAGTGCCTGTAGGATGCATAACTTTGTCCATGTTAAATCACCTGAGCATCTTTCGGACATATGCAGATTGGTGTATAAAGATTCCACCACTTCGGTGCTCTAGTTCTAAGCCTAGGCAAAACCGAGTCCTTCCCAGATCTTTCATCTCGAATTCGGATTTCAAGTAGCTAGCGGTCTCATTGATCTCATTTAGAGTTCCAATGATTTTCATATCATCAACATAGACGGCTATAATGGCAAATCCTGAACTTGTTCTCTTTATGAACACACAAGGGCACAACTCATCATTCTTGTATCCTTTCCCAATCAAGTAATCACTTAACCGTGTGTACCACAT
This sequence comes from Potentilla sterilis, assembly GCA_963682095.1. NCBI lineage: Eukaryota > Viridiplantae > Streptophyta > Magnoliopsida > Rosales > Rosaceae > Potentilla > Potentilla sterilis. The sequence continues at coordinate 45,438,838 of OY821756.1, read as the reverse complement.
CCTACCAGATTGTCGGAGTCCATATAGAGATCGTCTCAACCTGATAGCAAATGAACTTCGTGGTTTTTGCTCACTTGACTTGGGTAACGAAAGTCCTTCTGGCACTTTCATGTACATCTCCGTATCTAGATCCCCATAAAGATACGCTGTTACAACATCCATAAGCTGCATATTGAGTCTCTCTGAGACTACCAAACTGATTAAGTATCGGAAGGTAATAGTATCCATGACAGGAGAATACGTCTCCTCATAATCAATTCCAGGGCGTTGAGAAAAACCTTGCGCCACGAGTCGAGCTTTATATCGCTGGACTTCACCATTCTCATTGCGCTTTCTGACAAAGACCCATTTATGTCCAACAGGCTTCACGTTCGGCGGTGTAGGCACAACCGGTCCGAATACTTGCTTTTTCTTTAGAGAGTCTAGTTCAGCCTGGATTGCTTCTTCCCACTTCGGCCAATCCGCCCTACGTTGACACTCATCAACAGTGCGGGGTTCCATATCGTCGTCGTCAATGACTTCTTGAGCAACGGCGTAGAATGTATCCTTTCCATAAGATTGTGCATGCATAAGTAGTTTAGTGAGATTTCCTTGTTCTCCAACATCAACGGTGAGTCTGAGGCGTCCCACAGATGATTCAGAGTTGATTCTTGGACATAGGTATAGTCGGAGACAATCTCGTGTGACGGTGTCACAATATCAATGATGAACGGATCGCTTTGTGCCTGGACACATGCCCTCTTTCTAGGTACATTATCCTTGGAACCGATTGGTCTCCCCCTCTTTCTAGGAGGATCCGAAGTCGACGTAGGCCCTCCACTTGGAGGTGCCAAGCCTAGGCTGCCGACGGCACCTAGGGCTGCGGGTCCGGGACCGGCGGCCCGTGCTCGCGCATGGCGAGGAATGTTGAGCCTTGCAGGTACATTCGCAGCAGGTATGGTTGATCTTGTCACTTTCGCAATATCAGTAAAGGAGTCGGGCATCGAATCCGCCACCTTTTGTAGTTCCAATATGCGTTGTATTTCGGTCTCACACTGAGGCGTACGGGGATCATAATGAGACATAGTGGGAGAGAACCACGTCAATTCCTGACGTTCACTAGGGACGGATGCAGCCCCATCTCCCCCTAACGGCAGGAAGGATGTCTCATTAAAGTGACAATCTGCAAATCTTGCAGTAAACAGATCACCTGCATAGACTCTATGTAGCGGTCAATGGTTGGTGCTTCATATCCAACATAAATAGCTAATCGTCGTTGTGGACCCATCTTGGTATGCAGTGGAGGCGTGATAGGCACATATACGGCACAACCAAAAGTACGCAGATGCGAAATATCAGGCTTGTAACTAGTTACCAACTGGTACGCACTAAATGGTTGGCTATATGTGGGTCGTAGACGAATAAGCATTGTTGCATGTAATATTGCATATCCCCATGCCGAAACCGACAAGTTAGTGGCCATGACAAGAGAACGAGCTACAAGCTGAAGTCTCTTGATGGCAGCTTCTGCAAGACCGTTCTGAGAATGAACGTGGGGTACGGGATGTTCAACTTCAATCCCAACTGACATGCAATAGTCATCAAAACACTTTGAGGTAAACTCTCTAGCATTATCCAGTCTAATTGACTTAATCGGATTGTCCGGGTGGTGAGCCCGAAGCTTAATGATCTGAGCTAGGAGTTTAGCAAATGCAGCATTCCTCGTGGACAACAACGCTACGTGTGACCAACGCGTTGACGCATCAACCAGAACCATGAAATATCTAAATGGTCCGCATTCTGGTGTTATAGGTCCACAAATATCACCTTGTATTCGTTATAGGAACGGAATATTCTGTTTATTATCAATAGCAAAAGATGGTCTTGCTTAAAGTTTTGCTAGTGAACAAGCTTTGCAAAACGAACGATGAGCATTAGACATCGCTACAGAAGTATGAGAAGTAGGAGGAGGCCGAACCTCTCCTTAGAGCCGAGAGGCTGCCGGCAGCGGCATTGAGGCTGAACCAAGGCCGGACGCCTAGATATGGCGTCGGCTTGGGTTTGTCCAGTTTTCTGGTTTCCTGTTTGCTTCTGTGATCTGAAAAATGGATGACCGTGGGAGCATTTCAAAATACGGATCATCAGATCACGACCCGGATGACCGAGTCTCTCATGTCAAAGCTTGTAAGCATCTGAATCGCATAAGACAACAACATGAGATTCATTGGCTCTAATGGTTGTGAAATACATGCCATTTCGAACACGCTTACACTTCTCCACAATGCGAGTACGCAAATTCTCAGTGGAGGTGATCAATAAATATTCAGTTCCATTTTCAACATAAGTGCTGAGGTGATAGTCGTTGTCACGCACATCCATGAAAGCTAGCAAAGTTCTTGGCGCCTTAGGCGCATATAGGGCGTCCTCTACCCGAATTTCAGTGCCATTTGGCAATAAGAATTGAGCAGTGCCACGACCCTTAATTACGGGTCCGGTTCCTGTCATCGTAGATAACGATGATTCTCTTAACGAAAAATCCGAAAACAATTGCCGATTCCTCAGAATCGTGTGAGTTGTTGCACAATCCAACAAACACTCAATCTCGCCTTGATACATCTACAAAAAAACAATGTAAATTGAATCAATAGTCTACTTTTAGACTTTGGCGAACACTTTAAAGTAAGTGTACTGAAGCAATAGATCATCACAAAATGAAGTGCATTAAGGCCAATAACATAGCCATGACATCGACATAACTTGAGAGAAAGAGATAAGTCTTATTGTAATCACCGAATACCAACATTGAGAGTTAACATAGCCTAGGTCAGATATTGAGACCGGACACCGTCGTAGGTGGCGTGGCCGAGCCAAGGCCGAGGCCAAGGCAAAGGCCGGGGCCAAGCCAAAGCCGAAGCTGAGGTAAGGCCGAAGCTACCCTAACACCGAGCCGAAGCAAGGCGAGTGGTGAGTGTCGGTCTGGCATTGAGGCAATTACGATGCGATGGTTGAGCTAAATCCGAAGCATGGCGAGTCCGAAGACACGTCGTTACCGAGCCATTGATGCAAAAGTTGCATTTGTTCGATAGGCTATCGATGTTGGTTTCAAAAACCGGATTCGATGTTGAGCCATGCTGGCGAGTGGCCATAATGAGCGAGGCCTGGCGGATCGCGGCCAAGTTGGCGAGTAGCCATGGCGAGCGAGGCCTGGCGGATCGCAGCCAAGTTGGCGAGTAGCCATGGCGAGCGAGGCCTAGCGAATCGCAGCCAAGCGGCTGAGTGGCCTTGGCGAGCGAGGGATAGCGAATCGCGGCCAAGCTCCTGCCGATAGGCTGGCCTAATGTGCAATGCGATTTCTCGCGAGTCTCTCATTTGTCTTTGTGATTTTATTTCGGATTTGAGTTAACATCACCAGAATTGTGGTGAACTTAAAATAATTATGCCATTGTAAATTGGACTCATTGAACCATTTATGCTTTCATAGGGATGTAAAAATCTCAAATCATTCATTGAATAAGAGAATTTTTATTGATGACAACTCAAAAGTACATCAAGGTTGTTCTAAATAGAACGACTTATCGAACAAAGTCGTGTTTTATTGACTATATTATGTCAAAATAACAATCAAAATCAAACTTGAACATGTATCTCATGACCTAAGTCAAATACTTATTCATAATCCGGAGTATCATACTCCTGAGTCCTACGTTTCTTGGTAGGTTGGAAGTCATCGATGGCGAAGTTCGTATCTTCCTCATCGTATTCTTCTTCCTCAAAGTCTCCTCCATAGTGAGTTTCTTGTTCTATGTATTGTTTGTGTTTCTTGTAAGCGGCTTGAATCTCTCTACTTGCTGTGCAATTGCGTTGAAGATGATTCATGGAGCCACATTTAAAGCAAGGCGCCGAAGCAGAGCTTGAGGCGTGGCCACCACGTCGAGGGCCGGAACCGGGCCGGTTCCCTCCTCTAGGAGCGGCAGCGCTGCCACCATCCCTTGTCCAAGAAAGCTGTCGGCCACGGCCGGCGCCTCTTCTCCCTCCTCGTCCGCCACGTGTTGCTCTTGGCGTACGTGGTGGTGGTGCTTGACGTTCATGAGGTTGATGTTTTTGCTTAGAAGCTTTACCACGGGCTTGATGAGATTCCGCAATGAATTTTGGTCCTCGAGGCCTCTTATTGGTGGTAAGAATCAACTCATGGTACCTCTCCTTTCTTTGAAGCACATTCATCAAATCTCTGAAGGTTTTGATAGTGCCTTTCTCACGGAGATCGCGGTACTGATGCGACAATATGGACGCAGATTCTGGGAACGTCGTGAAAGTCTTCTCCATCATATCGTCATCGGTCTTTTCGACCCCACAAAAGCTGAAATCAGATTGCAAGTTTAGCATAGTCTGATGATATTCCTGGATGGAATCAAAATCCAATAAGCGGATTTGCTCCCAATCGAACATGAGGTCTGGGAGTTGTGCGTCATGCACATTGTCGAAGCGGTCCTTGAGGATGTCTCATAGCTCTTTGGGATCGGTTTTCCTCAGGTATTGCTTTTTGAGCGTTGGATGGATATGGCGCCTGAGAAACATCAGGGCTTGTGCTTTCTGTTCAGGAGAAGCTTGTAAGCTTGCATCCTCATGAGGGTTGATGGTGGCGGTGAATCTTTTACCAATGAAGGTGTTCTCTACATCTGAGATCCACCTCTTGTATTCCTTGCCTTGGACATCCAAGATGTCAAATTCTGGATGCTGAGTGTCAGCCATCTACAGAACACAAACAGGGAGACGTTAGTATATTTGAATACTAATCAAGTTTGATTGTTCTTTTAGAACAGTGCCAAGATATATCATGGTCACATAAATCGATGCTTAACGTGACTTCAAGTCACAATCGTATCTTCCCTTTGTTTTTTTTTTTAAAAAGAATACGTTATGGTTCACAGTGACATCACAGTGACAAGCATAACGGTGGCCGGTAACATCACAGTTACCCCAATAAACTTTGGCACCGGGGTGACTAAATCCCCGTATGCCGTCCCGAGAAGCGATAGAATCGGGATGAGGTAGCAGGGACACGGAAAGGTCCCGGAAGAAAACACAACCCAACTATTGAAATTTCATAAGCGGGAACGATTATAAAATATTTACCTCTTCAATTGAAACTTGATCGAAAGAAACTTGACTTTTGGGGAAGTTTGTTTTCTTCGATTTTTCTTGATGTCTTCTCAGCAACGAAGAAGGCTTCGAGGGCCACTTGCTTGGCTTGCGAGCAATTTTGGTCTTCGAGGGATGCGTGCAAAGAATAGCACGCAAGGGAGGGCTGCTGGCGAGCGGGTTGGGCTGCAGGCGAGCCGGTCTGCCGAGAGGCAGAGGAGGAGCAGCTCGTGAAGGTACGGCGCGGCAGGGAGGCAGGTCGGCAGCGCAGGTACTGCCGAGAATGGACCGACGGTGCCGGAGGTAAGGACGGCGGTTGGGATTAGGGCTTTGGAAAAAAAAAATTCGGAAATCAGGGTTTTAGGGTTTTAGGGCTATTAGACGGGAGGCTAGAGCAACGTGCTGATAACGTGTTCTAGGAGAAATAGATGATAATAAACTCTGTCTTTATTGATTGATAAGGAGGCCTTTATATAGGCATTACATCAAGTATCCCTGGTAAACAGGGATTCCCTATCTAATAAAGAATCTAGACTACTAGTCTTATTAGGACAAGACACACCACGGAAGTTACGAAATTAACCTTCCTTGAACAGCTACCAATTTATATATATAATTAATTTAACAATTTATATATAACAATTAACATATATATATATACAAATATGTGTATATATTAACAAATATATAACAATTTATATAATTAATCTACAAATTTATATATATAATTAATCTAACAATTTATATATATATAACCAATATATATAACAATTTAACACACACTTAAATATCTAAATTATATACATAAATTATACAATTAAAATAAATTGTAAAAAAAAAAAAATACCTAGCGGAGGAGGAGAAGGAGGAGGAGGAGGCCGGAGGAGGAGGGGAAGGAGGCCGGAGGAAGAGGGGAAGGAGGAGGAGGAGGAGGAGGAGGAGAAGGAGGAGAGAAAAAGTCGGGCTGCAAGCGACTTTCGGTTTTTATAGCAGAAAGAATAGCAGACGATTTAAAAGATTTCGTCTGCTATTCTTTGAATGTCGTCGGCTATACTTTGGAAGATCAACAGCCGTCGGATCTGAGCCATCCAACGGCAGACAATAAAAAGGCGCGGATAGCAGAGAGAATAGCCGACGATTTAAAATATTTCGTCGACTATTCTTTGAATGTCGTCGGCTATACTTTGGAAGATCAAAAACCATCAGATCTGAGCCATCCAACGGCGGACAATAAAAAGGCGCGGATAGCAGAGAGTTTAGCCGACGATTTACAAGATTTCATCGGATATTCTTTGAATGTCGTTGGCTATACTTTCGAAGATCAACAGCCGTCGGATCTGAGCCATCCAACGGCGGACAATAAAAAGGCGCGGATCGCAAGAGTTTAGCCGACGAAATATAATTTTCGTCGGCTAAACTATAGGTCAAACCACTAAGTCAAACATCTAAACGCTTAAAAACGGAAATTAGTCTAGTTAAACGACGGTTTCTGGCCTCACCTTCAACAGATTATAGTTTCAAATCAATGAGACGCAACTAATCATATAAAAAATTTACAAAATTGATTTAACGAACGTCAGGCTACCCATAGGAAAACGAAAGTAAAAAACAGTTAACCGCAACATTCGGCAAACAGATTTTATCAGAACCTTGTCATTTTTCAACCGTAGACGTATTTCATTATTTCGGTCATATCTTATTTCACAACATTTTTACATTTGAAGAGTCTACGTATAGTAACTATTTGAAACTATACATTCACTTAAACACTTAGTAAACAAGTTAAGGAACATTAGTGCATATGTTCTGATTCTGAATCTAAAAGTTTAGAAAATCTATTCCAACCGTCAGATATCACCGTTAAGATTAAATACAAGTATGAAAAAAAAATCCAACTACATCAGACAACGTTAAAGGCTCGATCGGGACGGTCAACCGGGTGAGTCAAACCTCTAAACGCTTAGAAATGGTAATTGGACTGTCTAAATGACGTTTTTTTGCCTGACCTTCAACAGATAATAGTTTCAAATCGATGAGATGCAACTAATCGTATAAAAATTTTCCAAAATTGATTTAACAAATGTCAGGCTACTCATAGGAAAACGAAAGTAAAAAACAGTTAACCGCAACATTCGGCACACAGAGTTTATCGGAATCTTGTCATTTTTCAACCGTAGACGTATTTCATTATTTCGGTCATATCTTATTTCACAACATTTTTGTATTTGAAGAGTCTACGTATAGTAACTATTTGAAACTATACATTCACTTAAACACCTAGTAAACAAGTTAAGGAACATTAGTGCATGTGTTCTGATTTTGAATCTAAAAGTTTAGAAAATCTATTCCAACCGTCAGATATCACCGTTAAGATTAAATACAAGTATGAAAAAAAAATCCAACTACATCTGACAACGTTAAAGGCTCGATCGGGACGGTCAACCGGGTGAGTCAAACCTCTAAACGCTTAGAAATGGGTAATTGGACTGTCTAAATGACGTTTTTTGGCCTGACCTTCAACAGATAATAGTTTCAAATCGATTAGATGCAACTAATCGTATAAAAATTTTACAAAATTGATTTAACGAACATCAGGCTACTCATAGGAAAATGAAAGTAAAAAACAATTAACCGCAACATTCGGCACACATATTTTATCAGAACCTTGTCATTTTTCAACCATAAACGTATTTCATTATTTCGGTCATATCTTATTTCACAACATTTTTGCATTTGAAGAGTCTACGTATAGTAAATATTTGAAACTATACATTCACTTAAACACTTAGTAAACAAGTTAAGGAACATTAGTGCATATGTTCTGATTTTGAATCTAAAAGTTTAGAAAATCTATTCCAACCGTCAGATATCACCGTTAAGATTAAATACATGTATGGAAAAAAATCAAACTTCAGCTGACAATGTTTAAAGGCTCGATCGGAACGGTCAACCGGGTAAGTCAAACCTGTAAACGCTTAGAAATGGTAATTGGACTGTCTAAATGACGTTTTTTGACCTGACCTTCAACAGATAATAGTTTCAAATCGATGAGATGCAACTAATCGTATAAAAATTTTCCTCAAAATATTTGCCGAAGGTAACGCTACCATTAGGGAAACGAAGGAATAAAACCTTTGACCGCATCTTTCGACACTCATATTTTATCGGAATCTTGTCATTTTTCAACCGTAAACGTATTTTTATCATTTTGGTCATATCTTATTTCATGACTTTTTCCTGTTTGAAGGATGAAGCAATGGTTTATCGTTAGTGATAGAAAATGGAATCTGGTCATTTTTTGTTTTGTTTTTGTTTTAAATCATAGCCGACGAGAGACATACTCGTCGGCTATTCTTTTGTCGTTTTCTGTCTAAAATAAAATATGTATTTTTCAATATAGTTATGGCCGACGAGAAAATGTCAATTTCGTTGGCCAAAATTTCAAAAGTTTTCGTCGACTAATGTTTCAGAGAAAGGCCGACGAAAATCCAAATCGTCGACTGAAATATGAATATAGCCGACGTTTTTTGTTTATACCAACGAAAAAACAGTATCGTCGGCTATGGTTAAACTATGGCCGACGATTTTATTTTTCCATCGACGAAAAATAAAATCGTCGGCTATTCGTTAGAAGTACCGACGAAAATTTTAATTCGTCGGCCGTTTTTTTTAATTTCGTCGGGAAAAGCCTTTTTTCTGGTAGTGTGGTAAGATATGTATGGCTTTAAATATCTCTAGCTTTGTTGGGTTTGATACATGGATTATTGATTCTGGTGCCTCAGATCATATGACTTATGACAAATCTTATTTTACTGAATTATTCCCTCCACCTGTACCTTATGTTACTAATGCCAATGGTGAGGCGTTCCATGTGTTAGAAAATGGGTCAGTTTGTATTACTCCCACAATAGAACTTCAAAATGTGCTATATGTGCTTGCTTTATTTCATCATTTGATATCTGTCCCACAGTTAAATACTGAAGCCAAATGCTCTGTGACCTTTTTTCCCATGTATGTGATATTTCAGGATCTTCTCACTGGAGAGTTACTAGGTCGGGGGTATCTGAGGGGCCGGTTGTTTCATATGGATCAGACATACGCATGGGAGAAACCAGGAGCACAATCCCGAACCACTTTGATCTCCACTTCTGACAAGCTAAGTGAAGTTTGGTTATGGCACCGTCGCTTAGGGCATCCATTTTTTAGTATTATGAAAAAAATCCATGCCTACTTTGTTTGTTGGTGTGGATGAGTCAGTTTTACGTTGTGAAACAAGTGTTTTGGGCAAGAGTCATCGAACTACTTATTCCCTTAGTATTTCTAATAAAAATGTCGTTCCTTTCGAATTGATTCATTCTGATGTTTGGGGACTTTCGAAAGAACAAACTGTGTCGAGTATGAGGTATTATGTGTCATTTATTGATGATTGCGCACGTTTTACTTGGATTGTTCTTCTTAAAACCAAGGATGTGGTCTTTCCGGCTTTTCAAGCCTTCTATGCCAATGTCCAAACACAATACCATGCTACAATTAAAGTTCTTCGTTCTGATAATGGGGGGGGGAAATGTAAACCGTGTCTTTCAGGAGTTTTTTAAAACACATGAGATTGTTCATCAAACAACATGTCCTTACACACCTGAGCAGAATGGGGTATCCGAAAGGAAAAATCGTCATTTACTTGATATGGCTCGTTGTCTTCTCTTTAGTGCCCATTGTCATAAATATCTTTGGGGTGATGCTGTTATAGCCTCTGTCCATCTCATTAATCGTCTTCCATCTAGTGTCCTCTAGGGACAAGTACCATATGAGGTACTTGTCTCTCATGTCTCTTTACCCTCATTTCATAATCTCTCTGCTCGTGTTTTTGGGTGTGTCGCTTTTGTCCATATTTCAAAGAGTCAGAGGTCAAAGTTGGATGCACGGGCTCTTAAGTGTGTGTTTGTTGGTTATGGAGGACATCAGAAAGGGTACATGTGTTATCATCCACCTACCAGGAAGTACTATATCACTATGGATGTTGCCTTTTTTGAGGACATGAGCTATTTTACCTCATCCGATACAGCTCTTTAGGGGGAGCTTTCATATTTTGAAGAGCTGTATCATGGAGAGGAGGAGATAGGCCAGACATGAGATATGATGATAAGATTATTTGAGATGACTGATGCATCCGCTTCACAAACATTACCAGATGATTCTGGTATAGTTGCTCCAGAGGTTCAGGTACCAGAAGCTGAGTCAACTACCCCTCTTACCTCGCCTGCTGTTACTGATACCCCTGACTAATGTCTTCCTGGTACAGAAGATCACTCATATGAGTTTAGTCATTCTATTGAGGTTAATACTAGTGAGACTAATAGTGGACAATATGTATTACCAAATAGGTCTACTCGAGATCAATCAGCAAAACAATATGAACCTACCTTTCAGGTCAAAGCTAAGTATTCTGTGGCAAATTTTATGTCCACCAAAAGATTGTCTAAGTCATATGAATCGTTTGTGAATCAAATATATGCTGTATCAGTACCTAACAAAGTGCAGGATGCATTGGGAAATCCAAAATGGAGAAAAGCAATGGAGGAGGAAATGGAAGCATTACAGAAGAACAATACTTGGGAGCTTATATCTCCACCATATGCAAAGAAGGTTGTGGGGTGTTGCTGGGTATTTACAGTGAAACATAATCTAGACGGGTCAGTGAGTCGGTATAAAGCATGCCTAGTAGCAAAGAAATTCACTCAGACATATGGCATAGACTATGATGAGACGTTTGCAGCTGTTGCAAAGATGAATATTATTCAGGTATTGCTTTCTTTTACTACTAGCTTAAACTGGCCTCTTAAATAGCTTGAAGTCAAGAATATATTCTTTCATGGAGAACTCAAAGAGGAAGTGTATATGGATATTCCGCCTGGGTATGTAGCTGCTTCTCTAGATAACTTCGTATGCAGATTGAGAAAATCGTTGTGTAGTCTTAAACAATCACCTCGTGCTTGGTTTGGAAGGTTTTCATTATTCATGAGGAAGATTGGCTACAAACAGAGTAATTCAGATCACACATTGTTTCTCAGACATCAACAAGGGAAAGTAACAGCCTTAATTATATATGTTGATGATATGGTAATTACTAGTAATGATACTGTTGAGGTGGATAGATTACAGAAGCAGCTAGCCACAAAGTTTGATATGAATGATCTAGGTACACTCAAGTACTTCTTGGGCATTGAGGTAGCAAGGGGGAATGAGGGAATCTATCTGTGTCAGAGGAAGTACATCATTGATCTACTACAGGTATGTTGGATTGCACTCCAATTGACACTCCTATTGAACAGAATCATCGATTAGCAGAGTATCCAGATCAGGTGCTTACCGACAAGACTCGCTATCAGAGATTAGTTGGACGCTTAATTTATTTGGCACATACCAGACCATATATTGCATATGCAGTAAGTTTAGTGAGCCAATTCATGTATAATCCAAGTTGGATCACATGGATGTTGTTGTGAGGATTTTAAGGTACTTGAAGTCAGCTCCAGGGAGATGAGTAATGTTTTCTAATCACAATAATATTCTTGCGGTTTGTGGCTTCACAGATGCAGACTGGGCTGGAAATATTACAGATCGGAGGTCTACATCAGGGTACTTTACATTTGTAAGAGATAATCATATTACATGGAAGAGTAAGAAATAAAAGGTGGTGGGTCGGTCTAGTGCTGAAGCAGAATATAGAGGTATGGTTCATGGAGTATGCGAGTTGTTGTGGCTTAGAAATTTGCTACGAGACTTGGGTGTTAAACCTAAGTGTGCTATGCAGCTGTACTGTGACAACAAAGCGGTTATTGATATTTTACAGAATCCTGTGCAGCATGATTATACTAAACATGTGGAGGTTGACCGTCATTTTATAAAGGAGAAGCTAGATGCTAAGATCATCAGTTTTCCTTTTGTTCATTCAGAAGAGCAACTTGCAGATATACTCACATATGGAGTATCTAAGAAGGCCTTTTATGACTCACTTAGCAAGTTTGGCATGGTTGATGTATATGCGTCAACTTGAGACGGAGTGTTAACGTGAGTCACAGGATATAAATCAGGAATGTAAATCAGGTTGTTAATACTTACTTATATGTAGTACGTAGTACGTAGAGTTATAGTACACCTTATATTCTCTTTATATAGCCTCCAATGTGAGATGAATAATATATTAAAAAATTTATTCTCTAAATCATATTATATTTGACTTTACTAAGCAAAAAAAAAAACTGATTTGATGGTGAGTACCAACAAATTATAGGGTCATTATGGTTAGCATCATAAAGACCAAAAATTTCAACTCATAAACTCAAATCCCATCATGGTGATGATACTCGTCCTCATGAAGAGCCAATTTCCCCAAATTTCCAACCACACAGCAACCATTCCAAATCACACACACACACATATATATATATATATATATATATATATTGATATATAATCTTGAAAACCCAGATTACTTAAACCAATTCACCATTGATTGTTAGTTTTCGATCTAATTTTTTTTCGACCTTGATAAATTTAAAGAAACATCGTGTTGAATCTGGTTCAATCGGCTAGGGAGTTGAGTTTGAGTGTGTAAGGTAATTTTACATAAGTTGATTAAGTCAACTATAACTTGAAAAAAGATAGAGTTCTAAGTGCTGATTTTAGAGGTATAAATAGAAATTTCCTTTCCTTTTTAACAGAGTTACTGCCTCATTGGGTACTGAGAAATTAATAATTACCTAATTTAAATCCTCTGTTTAATTTCAAAGAAATTATTATATATTCACTCTTTGAAGCGAAGATTTACAAGTCTGTATCATATTCCAACAACAACAGAAGTATCTTGTACTTCTTCTAATGAAGAAATCAAGAATGAATAACTCTTTACTTTCTTATATGAAATAACCAGGAAGCAACCAACATCCAAACAAAAACCTAATAGGAGCAACCAAACAAAACCTGAAACGCATACACGAAGCAGCCAGCTCCATCCCTTTTCACATGACCTAGTCCTAGTTCCACAAACTACATATGGCTCCCTCCAAAACCGAACCACCACCACCACAGCACCACCACTACACCCCAATACCCCACGACCAAAACGACAACGTTCTACCATCTTCTTCTTACTCCTCCCAGCAGCTCCCACAACGCCGCACCACCATTCTTCTCACTCTCCTCCTCCTCCTCCTCTCTTCCTCCCTCTACCTCTTCTGGCCCTCCGATCCCTCCCTCAAGATCGTACGCCTCAAGCTGAAGAAAGTTCACGTGCACACCCGGCCGCGCGTGACGGTCGACGTGTGCATGGCGGTAACGATCAAGGTCGGGAACGGCGACGTTTACTCGATGGACTACGATGAGCTGGAGGTCGGAGTTGGCTACAGAGGGAAGAGGCTCGGACAGGTGAGGTTTCAGCAGGGACATGTGAGGGCTTTCGGGTCGTCGTACGTCGATGCCGAGGTGGAGTTCACTGGGGTCGGAGTGTTCTCCGACGTGCTGCTCCTGCTCGAGGACTTGGCCAAGGGCGCGGTGCCGCTTGACACTGTTACGGAGGTCCGGGGGAATCTCGGCTTCCTAGTCTTCCACTTCCCTCTGCGGGTACGTACTTGTATTAATGCTTTGCTTGCACTAGTGCTTGATAGTTCTTTTTCTTGGCCAAAATAAAAGGTTAACATGTTTCTTCATTGATTCAAATCTTAAGCAGAGAGTGCAGAAAACCAAAAGAAAGAAAGAGAACTATTGTATTATGCAAACTAATTAACAATTTAGCTAACAAACAAATAATTTTAGTATGCAATTATCATGTTCACCTATTCAAAAAATTTGCTAATAGAGTATAAATATTTGTAAAATATGTACGTTTATTTTCAGATCTCTGCTTTAATATATATAGTAGTAGCTAGCAGCCAACATCCAAGCAATTTTAATGCATTTCATTGCTTAGTTTGCACATTAAGATTTGAAGTTGATGATCGAATTAAGTACTAGAAGTGATATATACTGTAATATTTTGGCTATTGAAACTTGGCAGGCAAGAGTATCGTGTGAAATTTTGGTAAACATGGTGAATCAAACAATTTTTCGTCACAGGTGTTATGAGGTGGGCACACTTAGCACACTTAACCTACACGCACAGATTTCATTTTGGATGTCGTAGCATAAATCAATCTTAAGCAATAATTTTTTTATTTTTCTTTTGCTTTGCCAGTCATGAGGAATTTTGCGCAGGTGCCCTATGCGCATTGCTACGAGATATATGGGAGGTTGTTATCTGTAACATGCATGGGCAAAGGAGCTAGCTTTTCTTTTTAGGTATGAAAATGGGTAAAAGAGCTTTGGGGATGTGAAATTTGCAACATATACACACAGTGTCAATCATACTGTATATATTCGTCTGTTAATTAATTTGTATCATCATTTGGAAGGTCTGCTTGTGTAACATAGACTTTTTGCTTTTGTTTCGTTTTCCAACTTGCTATCTTTAACATGAAATATATACCTCGGGCATGTTAGAAAAGAGAGATTCCACATAAGAAAAGTGACAATTAAAATACAACTTATAAGTGGGTGGATAATACCAAATTCTACCGAGACATTTTGTGATTAAAACTCAACACTTTTAAGGTGGCTAAGTTTGGACAGTATCGGTACAGTTGATCCACGGGCCACGCTTGTCACTGTTTGATATGGTATCAGAGAGGGTCCCTCTCCAGTTGCCTCTCTCAATCTTTCGTGGGCTCGAGTATGAGTTATTTATGTATTTCGCCCGTTCTGGGCCTTCATATTTCGTTCGTTGTTTGGGCTTCTTATATTCCTCCTGTTATGGGCCTTTCATATTTCTCCCATTGTGGGCTTTTAAATATTTCGCATGTTTGGACTTGTTATCTTACTATCGAAAAATTCTCCGATTGGTTGTCAATTCATTCGGAGAATTTTCCGTTGTGGGCTTTTAAATATTTCACGTGTCTACCTAGAGCTAGGTTGCACGTGAGGAGGGGTGTTGGAAAGGAGATCACACATTAGGAAAGTGACAATTAAAATATAACTTATAATTAAGTTGGTGGATAATACCTAATTGTACTTAGGCTTTCTGTGATTAAAACCCAACACCTTTAAAGTGACTAAGTTGGGAATGTATCGGTATAGTTGATACCATCTGTGATTAAAACCCAACACTTTTAAAGTGGCTAAGTTGAGACTGTATCGGTACAGTTGATCCACGGGTCACAATTATCACCGTTTGACAGGACAGCAACAAGCACCAAGGTGCATAGAACAAAAGCCAGATTATTAGGACGAACTCTCATAATCAACAAACCAAGGGCAGCGTAGAGCAAGATCAAAAGATTGGCTTTGCATATATCTCTTAGTTTGTTTGAAAAAGCTATACATGACAATATGAAGTATGAAAATAATCAACAACCATCTCATGAATATACTTTATATAAACAAAGGAGATTGAGAAGGTCTTGAGCAATACGAAGCTATTTCTCTTCTGGGGCAATTATAACTAAAATGACTTTAACAAAGATAACCAAATTTTGGTCTAACCGCTATTGTTTCTACAGACAAAGATAACTCGTCTGAACCTAAAAGGCAATTAGGCAAATTATATACACAATCCAAAACTTAATATTGGCCAATTAGGCAAATCTTAGTTATCAATTGGGCGTTAAGTTCCTTTGGTCAGTTGTATACCTCTCGATTATAAATGCAAAGAATAAAGAAGTTGCAAAAACATGTTTATAATGCTGTGAATAAAGGAGCTAGCTAGCTAGAATAGTCTTTTTTTGCTCCGATACATTTATTTCTTGTTAATTACTTGGGTTAAGAATTCTGGCGTATTCCCCACAGTACTACAAATAGTCCATATCGATCACCAATAACTATCCGCAAAAACCACCGTCTTCTTCAGAAACATTTCAGCAACTTTCAGCATCATCTATCACTTCCCTAGAATATTCAAAGATTATGCTTAAAATTAGAAGGAGAATGTTGTGGAGAAGAATAAAGAAAGAGAAGAAGAGACTGAAGAGGCTGTTGTTTGATTGTTCAGCAAGCACTCGAGGAGTGCGAGTTCCTTATGATGCCTACACTTACTCGCAGAACTTTGATCAAGGCTTGATGTGGGCAGACCCAGATTTCATCTCTCGATCTTTCTCGGCTAGATTCGCAGTTCTATCTAGAGCTTTTCATCATCAGAGTACAAAGGTTGTAGGCTGGGATAGCAAGAACATGGTCAGTGCTTGATTTCTGGTTCAGCTCGCTAGCATTGGTTTAATTTGAGCTTCCACCCGGCCATTTAGCTTTGCCCGAAACTTTGTTTTATTTCAAGTACTCCAATAACTTAATTTAGAGGTTGTGTAGTTGAAGCTTTAATTTCCACTTTCTGCTTATTCTCTGATGATCGATCATCAATAGCAACTTGATCGCCTTGTCTCATCGATCTCTTTCTTTCTTAACGAACTGAAGTTGAAGCAATACCCACTATTTACAATGAATTAATGTTACTCTTGAAATCCAAAGAACTCAGAGAAGGTGTTTGGGACAAAATTCCCTTTTTTCATTCATAAGAAGAAAAGAATACAAGAAGAAGACTTTATACAGGTATGAAGGAAAACTGAACAGTGTAAAAGGTAAAGGTCATACCTAGGTATGGACTAAAACTAAGGAGCTAGGTTTCCACCATACTGCCCATACTGCAGTGGGTGAACTCCATGCTGTACAGGAGAGCAGTAGGTGGAAAGGTGAACACACCAGGTGGACTGGCGAGTACTAGGAAACTCGCCATCCACCAGACTCGCCACAACCTGGCGAGAGAACTAAGTTCGCCAGAACCTGGCGATTCGCCACATCCTGGCGAATCGCCACAACAAGGCGAGACGCCATCCACTATGGTTGTGGCGAATCGCCACAACCTGGCGAATCGCCACAACAAGGCGAGACGCCATCCACTATGGCGAGAACAAACTATCTAACTAGCAAACTTCAACACTCCCCCTCAAGCTTGGTCCAAAAGATTGAAGGACCCAAGCTTGCATAGAATGTTTTGAAAATGAGCAGAAGTTAAGGACTTGGTAAAGATATCTGCTAGTTGATCTTCACTTTTCACATACTGTGTGGAGATGATGTTGGCTTGAACTTGATTCCTTATAAAATGGCAATCGACTTCAATATGCTTGGTTCTTTCATGAAACACAGGGTTGGAGGCGATGTGCATAGCAGCCTGGTTGTCACAATGCAGACATATAGGGGCAGAACATAAAAAACCTAGGTCAGTGAGGAGACCTTTGAGCCAAATCAACTCACAGGCTGCTGAGGCCATTGCTCTATATTCAGCTTCTGCACTTGACCTTGCAACCACACTTTGCTTTTTGCTTTTCCACGTAACCAGGTTTCCACCAACAAATGAGCAGAAGCCCGTTGTGCTCTTTCTATCAAGGGCATTCCCAGCCCAGTCTGCATCTGCATAGCCAACAATATTGTGATGGCCATTTTTCTTCAAAAGAATTCCTCTACCCACTGAACCCTTTAAATACCTCAGAATTCTCTTGACAATATTCAGATGAAACACAGTAGGCGAATGCATAAACTGACTGACAATGCTAACGGCATACGAAATATCAGGACGGGTGATAGTGAGGTAGATCAACTTCCCTACTAACCTTTGATATTCACCCATATTCCCAAGAGCATCGCTGTGAGTGTCCAACTGAATCTTACTATCAAGAGGGGTCTTGGCGGGCTTACATTCAAGAACTTCAGCTTCCTGAAGAAGATCAAGAACATACTTTCTTTGATTCAGAAACAATCCTTTTGAAGAAGAAGCCATTTCTATACCAAGAAAGTATTTTAGTTTACCAAGATCTTTCATTGCAAATCTCGACCGCAAGGAATCTTTCAAAGAACTGATTTCCTGATAGTTATCACCAGTGATTATTAAATCATCAACGTAGATAAGGACTGCAAGTTTGCCCTTGACGCTGTTTCTGAAAAATAGTGACGAATCAGCATTACTTCTGCAAAAGCCAATTCCCTCAAGAACTGAGCTAAGTTTAGCATACCAAGCTCTAGGGGATTGCTTAAGACCATAAATTGCTTTGTGTAGTTTACACACCAAATTTTGATCTGCAGATTGAGGGTGACCAGGAGGAAGCTGCATATAGACCTCTTCTTCCAAGTCTCCATGTAAAAAGGCGTTTTTTACATCCATTTGATGTAAAGACCAATTGTGATTTACTGCAAGAGATAAGAGAACTCTCACAGTATTCATTTTTGCAACTGGTGCAAAAGTTTCCTTGTAGTCCACTCCATACGTTTGAGTAAAGCCACGAGCAACCAGACGAGCTTTATGCCTCTCCACTTGACCATCTGATTTGAACTTGATTTTATAGATCCACTTGCTTCCCACTGCCTTCTTTCCTGCAGGGAGAGGGACAATGCTCCAAGTTCCATTTTCATTTAGGGCCTTCAATTCTTCCTGCATTGCCCGATGCCAAACTGTACTTTCGCTAGCTTCATTGAAACTTCTAGGTTCATTGACCTCATCAATGGCACTTAAGAAAGTTGCATGAGAAGTTGACAGCCTTTGATATCCCAAAAAATCAGAAATTGGATATTTCACATGGAAGCCAACATAGTCTTTAAATCTTACAGGAGGATTCCTATCTCTTGTAGGATTCCTTCTGGGAATTTGAGGTTGCATAGATTGAGGAGCAGCGGCTAAAACTGGTTCTTCAGTATGAGCATGCTGAGCAGGGCTATCAAAACCTGCATTATCATGCATTTCTTCTATTTCCTGATCATTGGAATTAACGTGCTCATTAATTTCACCAGAAGGTTTTGATAGTTCTGCACTTGTCAAAGGTGCAGGAAATAAATCACTGAATGACTCCCCCTGACCATCTGCATCAACAACTTTCTTAGGAAAAAACAGAACATCTTCTTCAAATTTCACATCTCTAGAAACAACTATTTTCCGAGATTCATGATTGTAGCACTTGTAACCTTTCTGAGTAGTAGAATATCCCAGAAACATGCACTTGACAGCTCTTGGCTCCAACTTATCCCTGTGCTTATCCTGAACATGCACATAGCATACGCACCCAAACACTTTCAGGTGATTCAAAACAATCTTCCTGCCCTTTAGTACTTCGAGGGGAGACATAGAGTTCAACACTCGACTTGGCAGGCGATTAATGAGGTAAGTTGCAGCAAGGACTGCATGGGACCAGAACTTCTTTGGGACATTTGCATGAAACATCAATGCTCTAGTTTTCTCAAGTAGGTCTCTATTCTTCCTTTCAGCAATGCCATTTTGCTGAGGTGTTCCAACACATGATGTTTGGTGAATAATTCCATTTGAGCTATAAAACTGTTTCATTTTGTTGGACATATACTCTGAGCCATTATCTGATCTAAAGATTTGAATTTTGGATGAATACTGAGTATTGACAAGATTGCAGAAGGATTTGAACACATCAATGACTTCACTTTTCATTTTCAAAAGATACAACCAAGTAATCCTGGTGAAATCATCTACAAATGTTACAAAATATCTAAAACCATCTACTGATTTTAGAACAGGACCCCATACATCAGAATGGATGATTTCAAACGGATTACTAGCTCTAGAAACTGACAGTTGGAATGGTAATCTAGTGAACTTAGACATATGACACACTTCACAGTTAAGCTGTCCATGACTCAAGTTTGGAAACAAAATAGATAACACTTTCTCTGAAGGATGAGCCAAGCGTTGATGCCACAGTTGATACTCTGAAACCCTACTGGAACTGACTTGAAGGACCTGAGACCTCTGGGACAGGTAATACAGTCCATTTTGAAAAACACCTTCACCAATCGTCTTCTTGGTGATCAAATCCTGAAAAATAACATTTTCGGCAGAAAAAATGACCGAACAATGTAAGACTCTAGAGATTTTTCCAACTGATAGAAGTTGAAAGGGAAATGAAGGTACAAATAAAGCATCAAGTTCCAGCTGATTTTGAAAAAGATTAACTTTCCCTTTTCCTAATACTGGGACCCCCTTCCCATTTGCAACGGATACAGAGGAAGAAAATTTTTCAAAGTTGTGCAAGTTTGATAACTTGTTTGTCATGTTATCAGTGGCACCAGAGTCTATGATCCAACAATCATCTTCAACACTAACAAGTAAAGCAGTTTCAAATGCCTTTAAGATACCTGGGAGATCACGATTGTTGACATGATCTGAATCTGCTAAAAAACTAGCAAACTGACTTAGGAGAGCTGTGTGACTTGAATCCTGACTACCCAACTTCTGCTTCTGTTGGAGGAAATCTGCAAATTCATTAATGAGATTACATGGATTTGCGGTGAAGTCGACAGGGACAGCTGGTGCCGCCGAGCTAGAGGTCATATTTGCTCTAGGAGTGAAAGAGCTGGTGCTCCTGGGGATTCCCTTGCCCTCCTTCCTTGCTTTCTCTTCAAGAAATTTTACTTTCAGCTCTGGGAACAGGATCCAGCACTTCTCTCTAACGTGATTTCCTCCACAGTGAGTACATTTGCCACCAGTGCGCTTCCATTTCTGATTCCTATCGTCCGACTGCTTAGAACTTGTAGCATAAGCACTTGACTCAGTATGGTTGGTCTTAATATCAACATTCATCACTTGCCTTCTGGTTTCTTCTCTTTGAACAGTGCTGCAAACCGCTCTAAAGGTGGGGAGTTCAGCATTCATAAGAATGTGACTCCTCAAATCTTCATAATCAGTGCTAAGGTTAGCCAAGAGCTGGAAAATTTTGTCTTCCTCAGCCCTCTTCAGCAGTATGGCTGCATCAGTAGTATGTGGTCTGTACACGTCTAGTTCATTCCACATGCTGGTTAGACTTCCAAGATATTGAACAAAGGAGTTACCTTCTTGTTCAAGGCAAGCGATGTCCTTCTTCAGTTGATAAACTCGAGCTGAGTTATTTTTGTTCCCATAAAACTCTTCAATATCCTTCCACATTTGACTTGCTGAAGTGGAGTAGCTGAAGATCTGAGCCAACTTAGGTTCCATGGAATTGATGAGCCATGCTCGAACCAGTTGATCAGTGCTTAGCCAGGAATTAAAGCTGCTGGAACCAACATCAGGAGCTTGAGTAGTACCATAGATAAAATCTAGCTTGGATTTTCCTCCAAGTGCCAGAGCAACTGCTCTTGACCAATGAAGGTAATTAAACGAATTGAGTAGGACTGAGCATAAACGTTGATTCGTGTTGCCATCACCATTGTAACTCGAATCAGAATTGGGGTTGTTGACAGATCCAAAAGGATTAACATCAGAAGATGCCTCGTCAGTCATTTTAGGCTGAAAATAAAGGCAAGGAACTTCACTCTTACTTTAAGCAGAGGATACACGAGAAATGGACACAAGAACGCAGAGGCAGCAGCAGGATACTAAATATCCTGCTCTGATACCATCTTGAAATCCAAAGAACTCAGAGAAGGTGTTTGGGACAAAATTCCCTTTTTTCATTCATAAGAAGAAAAGAATACAAGAAGAAGACTTTATACAGGTATGAAGGAAAACTGAACAGTGTAAAAGGTAAAGGTCATACCTAGGTATGGACTAAAACTAAGGAGCTAGGTTTCCACCATACTGCCCATACTGCAGTGGGTGAACTCCATGCTGTACAGGAGAGCAGTAGGTGGAAAGGTGAACACACCAGGTGGACTGGCGAGTACTAGGAAACTCGCCATCCACCAGACTCGCCACAACCTGGCGAGAGAACTAAGTTCGCCAGAACCTGGCGATTCGCCACATCCTGGCGAATCGCCACAACAAGGCGAGACGCCATCCACTATGGTTGTGGCGAATCGCCACAACCTGGCGAATCGCCACAACAAGGCGAGACGCCATCCACTATGGCGAGAACAAACTATCTAACTAGCAAACTTCAACAGTTACATACTTGGAGCTTAAAATTTCTTTTCCCCAATTGAAGCACTCATGTACGCAAGAAACGGTGGATTGATTCAATGTACGTCTTTCACATCTTCAAGATGAAGTTTGTTGTTTTAATATTATTATTATAGTGTAGGCTATCCACGAGTAATGCTAGGTAGCTCACATTTTAGAAATCGACATAGAACCCAACATTGTCCAAAAAAAAAAAGACATAGAACCCAACTTAACTACCTAGTTAGCATTACTCAATTACCTACAAATATAGTGATCAAGGCAGCATTAATGGTTTAGGGTAAATTTCATGTTTATATTTCTTCTCTTTAACCAAATAATATCTCCTAGGGCATGCCTAGATTACAATTATACACTGCTAGTGTATGTTTTGCATACTACATTGAATTGATAACGAACCTACGTACTGCTGCTGCTGCTTTTGGTCCGTATAGTTGTTCTGAGACCATCATTTTGCTTTGGTAGCAACCAACAAAAGCATTGAATTTCTTGCTAAATTTATAAGGGGACCATCTTTTCGTCTCCAAAAACAAACAAAAAAAATATAAAAGGGACCAGTAGTACTACTATATGATAAACAGTAGCTGTATGCCTGTGCTATTCTAATATATGTAAACACTCTTGGATTTGGCCTTCTGGATCAGTTTTATGTTTCATCGTACCTCCAGAAATGTTGAAACCAAAAGTGAAGAAGCTAACGGCTCTGTATCTCTAGGTAAATAATAATGGCCTCAACCACATACCTGTAGTTTTGCACATCCACCAGTTCTGTAGAACTGTAGATCCCAGTATCATTAAATCTTGAACTACTTGGCAGCAAAATTTAAAACTTGGAGAACTGAGAATGTTCTGCATTAATTTGAACTCAAGTGTATAGACGTATATAGTTGTGTACTAAAACAAAAGGAGTACGTAGCTAGCTATACAGCTGAGTCCAAAGGGTATCGGAAACGTACTCCTTCGATCTCGTTCAGTATCTGCATGCATGTAATGCTTTTAAGCGATCAATTTGTTTGGTCTACGGTACGGTACTGTACTGTCTACATCATTATAATTGGTCCCTCTACGCTTTTATTTACCCAGACTAAACTTACCCAGAAAGCAAAGGTAGATTCTTGCTCCCCAAGACATGAAAATGCAGACAGAGTACAACTGATGACTCCACTCCATCCTAGCCTTAATGATTTACGTAGAGTACTATTAATGGACATTTATTATGCATGCGGGTACCTAAGTCGACTCTGGGCATAGCAACGCCGATTCTTATCAGATGCATATGCATACTAATTATGAATTACTGAGGTCACGAGTATGTTAAAGAGAATTATGATGAGCGAGCTATTGAGGTCATGAGTACGTAGCCGAGTCCAAACCCTATCCAACTTGGCAAATCTAGCTAGAACGTCCCCAGTAAAAGTCAGATCGAGGAAGAAAGTGATACTCTCTGTGGAGGGATTTATGACCTCGATCTCTCGTTACGCAGGCCACACGTCACTGTATGGTAAGCTAACTTGGAGCCATCCTTTGTAATTTCTCTTTGAATCTACTAAAGCGAAAAATACACACCAGCTGCTAAACTCTCCCTTGCCCAACACTACTGCGGGTAAGCATCGAAGCGACGACTTAAAGTCGTCGCTTCGCATCAGAAGTCGTCTCCTGAGCATCCTGCCGACGGTAATAAGTCGTCGCCTCACATTCGTCGTTTCAATTCCAAGCGACCAATAATGACTCAAAAATCGTCGCCTCATATATCTATGCGACGACTCCAAAAGTGGTCGCTCAGAAGAGAGCGACGACTTTTGACGCGTCGGCAGAGATCTCTAGCGACCACTTTAGACGTGTCGCTTGCATTCTGTTGCGATGAAGTTTGACTCGTCTCTTCAAAACCCATACGACGTATTTTGGGTTGTCGCCCCCTACTTGTGGCGACAAAGTTTGGGTCAAAATTGGTCTCTTAAATTCATTTTAAAAAGACATGGAGTGACGTATTTTGTTGAATCTTCGTCGCCTCATTATAATCTAAGCGACGAACAATGATCAATGTTCGTCGCTTCAAAATTTGTTATAGAGACAGAATAACAGCATTCTGGTATTCTGAAATCTGCATTTCATTCATTTCTGAAACCTGCATTTCATTCAAATCACATATCCAACCAACATTTCATTCAAATCACATATCCAACATACCACAAACACTATAAATACATAGATTTCATTCAAAACTATAATGTGTTCTAACAATGATGTACATATGTTCCAAGTACAAAGTAACGAAGGGTCCTAATCTAAGTCTACGTCCATTGCCCCCATACCTTCAGCACATGATGATTTATCGGCAATTGTCGGAGGGTTTGCGGCGGCGGCGGCGGCGGGATTGGCATCCGGATTGGTCGACATGCCGAGGGCAGCCTCCATCCTTGCAATACGTTGCAGTATCTCTTCTTTTTCGATTCTGCTTTCTTTTTTTTCGATTCTTCTACGTTCTTCGTTGATTCTGGTACGTTCATTGGTGGTTGCTACTTCTGCCCTCAACTTCTCAACCTCCGAATCGTTGCTAGACACGCGTGCACCGCCTCTTGGTTTTGTCGGGTGTCTTAATGCACCTCCTAGCCCTGCAAAGATCGTAAAACACAAAAAATTATTCAAATTAAATTCTATTTCGTATCTAAAATAGAAACTGTTATTTTATGATTTGTATATACCTCGGACTCTCTTCCCCGGCTTCCCACCCAGACACTCGTCCACTACCGCTATCTGTTCTTCGACGGTAGCGGAGCCCGTCACTTGACTGCCGCTCGGCTAGCACAGAGTTCTTCCATCTTCCTCTTGACCGCTGCCTGCAAAAAATACCATATTAAGTTAGTTTATGTTTGTATAGTTATAAATTGTAAATAAATACAATCAGAAGCTAAAAACTATGAATTCTTGCATTTAACTCGTCAGGAAACTCACCACTTTCTCCTGCGCATTCTGCGATCGCGCATAAACATCGCAGATTGTCTGAAGTATAGGCGTCAAACTGCCTTTCCCCTCATTCGCAACGACCCGGTAGCTATAGAGAGTCGTGCCAGAGTGGTGGTTGGCTGCACACCCCTTCTCCTTTGCTTTGTTCCGGTTTGCGGCGTTCCGGGCACACATCCTCTGCAAAAATATGCACGAACTATTAGAATCAAAATCTATTATATGAAATTTAAAAACCTCTAATTACTTTCAGTTACCTTATAATCGTCGTCCTCAAAGTGAACTTTGAGGTACTCCCACTGCTCGGGTCGGTGGATGAACTCTGCAGGCGTCACTTTTGACACTTCGACGTAGTGGGTGTGGCAGTCATACTTCCAGTCCTTGTAGATTTTGACAGCGGTCTCGTCGATGTATCTCTACATGCCTATCTCGGTGGGAGGGAGGTCGTAGAACATCTAGTAAGACAAAATGGTGAGAAATCATTAGAAATAACATATTTCAATATATATGACTAAAAGATAGTTTTTTGAAATTATTATGAAATTGTGTTTTACCTCCATATAAGTGCTCAGTGCATCTCGGTGCTCCTCAGCCAGCTCAGCATATGAAGGCGCAAGCATGGGCACTTTGAAGTAGGATGGCGCTCCCGATGTCTCGGGACATCAAAGTCCTCCACTTCAAGAGGCTCGGACCCCTGTGCTTTTCCGAGTAGTCAACCTTCATAAGTTTCCCGCCGTTCAGCGACACCAAATATTGGGTCTTCGTACCGGTTATGATGCCAGGCTTGTCCGGGTTCCGTCCATTCAGCATCTGACCCGTTGTCATATCAACAAGCTCTGCCATATATATATAATTATAATGAAAATGACACTGAATATTATGAATCATAAAAGCACACAGACATGGCATATGGGGGGTGTAACAGCAGTTACTGTCTTCAGCACTGACACAAAAATTGTATATATGTGTGTGACATGGATTTAGAAAATACCATGTTATCTTGAAATAAAGATATGGTAGAAAAGAACACATTTCTTTTCAACAGAGGTGATATTAACATGGGAAGAACATGACTAAACTCTATTTGGAGGTTAAGAACAACTTGTTGGCTGCTGTTTTACCCTTTAGCTACTAACCAAGGTACTTCATCTGCTTTTTAGGATAATGATGATTACCTAAAAACGCTCCTTATATAAACCAGAGTTTAGAAAGAGATCTACCTGTATTGTCTTCTATCTTGAACTTACCCTTTGGTTTGGTTGTTTTAGTCTGGGTAGGCTTAAGAAGAGATCTTATGCTTCACTGCTTCAGTTTTATTGGGGATGCATTAAATTGCTATAACCAATGCTTGAATATCTTATTAGCTTGCTATTCACAATGCATTAGTCCTCTAGACTGAACTTGTATTTAGAGGCAATATCAATTTGTGGTTTATATCTCATTTTCCATCTCTCTTGAAGTACTATTCTATTATTTGCTAACAGTTGATAATTTGTGATTGACTAGGCAGCAGGGCAAGTAGCTACTGCAGACTCGAATGGCATCATGCTTCTTAAATCATTATTAGCTGCTCGTAGCATATTGCTTGAAGAGCTCCAGACACATAGCAAGGCTGTTGACCAAGAAATTGATTTGACTGATTTTATATCTAAAATGGATAATATCAATGATTCTATCCTACCAGAAAATTTGGTTGCAGCAGATGACAAAGTTTCAGGACAAGGCAAGCCACAAAATGGTCTTGAGGTCCTTGCTTAATTCATACAGCATAATGTTAATACATATATTTTTGAACTTTCAATGGCTCAACATCAACACTTTTACTAAACTATATATGTTTTTATTTTATTTTTATTTCACAGAAAGCAAATGGCGCACCAGATTCGAGAACTGGTGAATTGCCATGATTTTTATCAAGGGGTTCCGTATTGAGCTCGTTCAATTTATTGGGAGATCAACTTTTATATCTATGGAATACATTTTTGCAATTCCACAGGTTTGCTTCTGTCTGATACTAATACAATTATTTTCATTGTTTGATATATTGAAATACATACACCATTATTACTTTTTAGGCAAAAAGTTGCCCTGTGGTTAGTGTGATACTCGATGCTGCTTAGGTGGTTTAGAGAAGCTAATAAACAGCTCTATGGTTTGCACATTTGGCAATCTATGGTTTCCTCCTCCTTAATTCCAACCTCTCCGCTAACCTCACCTCTTATTCTTCCCCAACAACTACAACTACAACTACAAGTAATAACTCAATCGTTCGAACCGCAATGCATTGCATACCGAACCTAAAAAGTGTATTAATGCTCCTTTTTTATCGGGATGATCATTATATCTACATGTTAGATGTACTCTATACCAATCTAAACCAAGTCATTATTAGCACAGGAGCCACAATATGAAATCTAAAAGAAGCACATCAAAGATTCATAACGAAACTTAAAGATATAAAGGAAAAAGCACAGAAAGCATGATTAAGCTACTTGCGAAAAGGATAACATGCAGATGAAAATCGACAGAGTACTATTATCCATTTCATCCACAAACAACATGCGCAGGTCTGAAATTACAATAATTGTAAAAAAAAAATCTGACCAATATATCGAATCACTCACCCGGCTCTTGAGGACCCCTCTTGGTCCTAATGCTGAGGGGAGGAGGATCCTCGCCTACCACACCGGCTGCTCCTCCAAAGGCACCACCACTGCCACCGCTACCTCCATCGCGGCCGCCGCTCCCCAGGTCAGCGCCACTTCCACTAGCCCCCACATCCGCCGAAGGATCGGTTTCTTCCAGAGACGGGATGGGAACCATCGTCCCCGCCTCTGGCGCCGTCCTGGCCGATTCAGCTGCCACTGGCCCCGTCCTCGCCGATTCCGCTGCCGCAGCAGCCATTTGAGCGGCAACTTCCGCCGCCTTCCTCTCTCTTCTCACCTCGATCTTCTTCTTCCTCTTCTGGGCACTAGAATCGGGTGCCATTGATGAATCGAAGGGTTAGGGGTGAATTTAGGGTTTAGAGGTTTGAGAGAGATCAGGGGATTTCGGTGAGAAGGGGGTTTTTGGTGAGAAGGGGTTTGGGTTTCGGGTTGTAAGAGAAGGGGGTTTGGGTTTATCAATGGCACCCGGAGAAAGAGAATTTGGGGGAAGAAGAAGAAGAATTTGGGATTTGGGTGTTTTGAAATTTGGGGCTCGCGCTACTGAGGAAGGAGCAAAGTCCCGGTTCATTTAATCAGATACGAAGCGACGAATATAGACAAACGTCGTCGCTTCGCATATTAACCGACAAAACATGGCCAAATATCGTCACTTCATATTTAAGTTTACGACGAATATCAAACTTCGTCGCCTCGAAAAACTGAAGCGACGAAGTTGGACCTCCCTACATTACCTAGTGGGTTAAAACTTTGTCGCTTCAGATCACATGAAGCGACGAAGTTTTAACCCACTAGGTAATGTAGGGAGGTCCAACTTCGTCGCTTCAGTTTTTCGAGGCGACGAAGTTTGACAAAAATGGTCGCGTAACTTTTTCAAGCGACAAGTATTGTGCAATATTCGTCGCTTCAAGTTGACTGAACAGATTATGTTTATATGCATTTGTTTTTATTTAATTAGAATATTGTAAATATTGTTCAAAATTACAACAATAAATATATATCATCATTATCATATTACAATATGTACCATAATTAACTAGTAGTCTTCCTCTTCGTCGTCTCCGCCATCATCGTCTTCATCTTCCTCTTCTTCTTCCTCATCGAATTCATCGCCACTGTCATCTTCCTCACCGTTTGATTCTTCATTCTGTTCGTGTACTTCTAAATCGAGTTGGACATTAGATGCATCAATATGGTAAAATTGTATTGAACCTAGTATGTCCTCTTGGTAAGGCTCTGTGATTTGATTCCTTGAAGGAGGCCTGTTGTCTTCTGTTACAAGTACTTCGGCATTGTATACATTTCGATGCGACATTTCTTGCACCACCTTCCAAGTACCACCCGCCACAGGATCGTCCAAGTAGAACACTTGTTTAGTCTTCACAGCAAGACAAAATGGTGAACTCTCATAGTAACTAGTGTTAGTATCCATCGATATCAGACCATGATCTACCTTGACGGTGTCAATTTCTTCGTCATCCTGATCGTCAATGGTGTTGTGCCATATAACTTTGAACAATACGACCGACAAATTGTCTGGATAACATACCTCGACTACATAGTCAAGATGGCCATAGAAGTGTTGAGACAGGTTTCCAAGCTTCGTGCTTAACATTACCCCGCTATTTTGAGTCACGAGCCTTTGATCTCTATCGAATGAGACATAGTTGATACCGTTCACGTAGCACGCCTTATAAATCCGAGTGAATTGCGGACCTCGAGCCAATGACCATATTGCCCTGTTAAAATTAGGGTCCTGAGCATCATATATTCTCTTGGCCTGAAAAATAGATTGTGTTAGTTCTATACTATTCAGTTTTCGTAAAAATTTTAAGAACCATATATTTAGTTTTCGTACAAATTTTAAGAACCATGGATGGAAACTCCTCCTTCGATGGCGCTGGTCGTAATCGTCACCATATTTCACCGTGTACAGCTGCAAATGAGCGTCCATGTAATATTGAGCTTCTTCTGTATCCGTCAAAATTTGCCAGTGAGCCTCAACCGTTTGCTCCTCTGTTAACCTGATATTTCCGGTGGTATCCATAATACACGGTTGAACTAACTGAGAAACAGAACTAATATTCCATATTGGAGGATTGGGCTCTTCGTGTTCTTCCAATTGCATATACGACTTACAGTACGTCACCGACTCCCATGATATGTACCTTTCTGCAATACTCCCCTCCGAGTAACGTGTATTACTCATTGACTGTTTATAGTCACCTAATTGCCTGTAAAATGATGAATATGATTACTGCATATATAAGGTCGATATCAATTTAGTTTGGACATTAAGAAACATATTTGATTAGTGCATATACCTTTCCGTCGGATACATCCATGTAAAATGTACTGGGCCTGTAAGCATAACTTGTTCGGGAAGGTGAACCATGAGATGAACCATAGAGGTGAAGAAATGTGGAGGAAAAATCAACTCCAAATTGCAGAGAATGATCACAATCTCATCTTTCATCTGTTGGACATCTGTCTTCTTCAACTCCCTAGCACATAATTTTCGAAACCAATTTGACAATGCTATCAATGGCTTCACGACATTATTCGGCAAAAATCCTCGGATAACCACTGGAAGAAGACGTTGAAGCAGGACATGGCAATCATGCGTCTTCAATCCATATAACTTTTTCTCGGATAGTTTCACCTTATTTCTCAAACTTCCCGCATAGTCAAGTGGATACCTAACACCGCGAAACCATTCGAATACTTCTTCAAGACGATCCTCTTCAACTAAAAAGGGTGCATGAGGAACCTTTCCCGTCCTCTTTTCAGCTTCCGAACACCACTGACTTTTGCGTATTCCCCTCTTCTTCAAAGCTTCGCGAGCCCTTGGACCATCCTTGGTCTTCTCTCCAATTGAAAGAATGGTGGCCAGGATATTGTCACCCACGTTCTTTTCAATGTGCATGACATCTAAACAGTACCTGTGTAACAACGACGACCAATAGGGAAGCATCCAAAATACGCTCTCATGGGTCCAACATTGTCTGTTGTGTGCCGAGTAAGGGACATGAAAATACGGATGATGGCTAAGAGTGGCGTAACTGTGTGACCTAATTTCCTCCAAAATTTCATCTACGTTCTTATGAGCTGGTCTTTTTCCCCACTCTGGCTTCCCGTTAAATGCCAAACTGGATCGCATTGGTGAATTCTCGTCTAGCCATTTCCGATGCCCTTCATAAACAATTCTCCCACAAATATGCTTCGCCGTCAGCTCATCTAGACAAATTGGACAAGCCTTGTACCCTTTCACCGTTGAGCCCGCAAGCATCCCTAAACCAGGAAAGTCACTTATAGTACACATCACCGCTGCCTTCATCATGAATACATCATTGTCGACTCTGTCAAAAGTATAGACTCCATTTTCCCATAAATCTATGAGCTCGTCGATCAATGGACGAATGAGTACACTAAGGCACTTTCCTAGAGATTTAGGGCCAGGAATCAACACGGCCAGAATATTATATTCCTTCCTCATACACATATTAGGGGATAGATTATATGGCATCACAACCACGGGCCACGTACTGTGTTGGGTTGTCATTGTTCCAAATGGACTGAAACCATCAGTTGCCACTCCAAGCCTCACATTTCTTCCCTTAATGTCGTCGAAACCTGGAAATGTCATGTTAAAATGTTGCCATGATTTTCCATCAGATGGGTGCCGAAGGGTACTTTCATCTTGTCGCGTCTCCTTATGTCATCGCATATGCTTTGCTGTGTGTGGGGACATAAATATGCGTTTCAACCTTGGAATGATAGGGAAATACCATATTATCTTTTTTGGAAGGTCATCCGTATCTGGCTTATATCTTTGAGCACCACATATTGGACAAGTCCTACGAGTTTTATTTGCAGCCCCCCTGAATAGGTAACAGTTGAACTCACAAACATGAATTTTTTCATATCCAAGGGAAATATCCTTGATGATTTTTTTTAATTCTCGAATAACTCACAGGAAAATTATTGACTTTAAAAAACTTATGCACCCATTTACATAATTTATCAATACTCGTATCCGACCATCCGTTTTCAACTTTAATTTCCATTGCATGTAATGTGGCACTTAATACAGTTTCTTCACTCCCTTCATACCATGTCATTGAACTGAACTTCAACGTTTGGCACATAATCATCATCTACCATGTCATTGAACTGAACTTCAACGTTTTCTTCAACGACATTATGCGGTGCATCTGCATGGTATCCAAGATGGTATGGAAATACATCTTGTATAATCTCCACAGGCGGGATCACTGAAGGACCGGCAACACTAGAAGCCTGGACTCTGTCTTGAAGCCACTGTCTCCGTTTACTGATCATTGCCGGTTCACCAGAAACTTCCCCGTGTAGGTGCCAAACTGTGTAAGTCAGATCCAAACCATGGTGCAAGCAGTGATGATAAATCTCTATGAGTTTCTTATAATAAGGACCATTTCTGCAAACTGCTCACGGACAGGGGAGAAATTCGATTCCAGCAGTGCGAGCGGAAACAAAATCGATGAATTTAACTAAGCCTGTGTTGTAATCAGGGTGTGTAAAATGAAGATTCATCCAAGATTTGTCGGGGACATCATCCATGTTTCCTGTCATAACATAAACAGATAATATGCATAAGGTTAGCACACAACATTTATGATACAATCAAAACCTGTCACAACACTTCTTCTCCTTATGCCTCCGGGTTGGGTCCTATCTCCTTCAGGCGAACACGAGCTTGTTGATCCTTTTGCTATTCATGTGGTTTCAGCTACAGTTTTGAGAAATTTCGGCAGCATCTCCCTACAGTTCCTCAAGTGCACAAAAATCTAAACAACCTAATTTGCACTCGAGGAACATTGTAGAGAGACACTGTCGAAACTATATCCCAAAACTTAAACTTAAACCACATGAATAGCAAAAGGATCAACAAACTCATGTTCGCCTAAAGTGTCCAAAAATGGGACAATTCGAGAATCAACAATCCATCTCGATCAACTAGATGCGTTGTTGATTCTCAAACGGGAGTTCTAAGCTGATAAACACCACAATTATATATAATACGAAACAATAAATTTACACACGGCACCACACTCCCTCACTAAGCCACTCGCATGTTTCAGAAACCCTAACTACCACAATCCACACACAACACAAACCAATTACATCGTTAACTAATAATTTCAACCTAATCTGCCATAAAATTCACAAAATTTCAATAAATTGCACTATTTCAAGCCATTTTAGTTTCACTCAATTTGGATTTAACTAAATTTCACAATTTCACTAAATTACACTAAAGTTCAATGTCACTAAAATTTCACAATTTCACAAACTATCCTAAAAAATCTCAATTTCACCAAAATCAACACCAATTCTATCATATATTCAAACACCTAACCCTAAAAACAACAAAAAAACACATTATAAACCAAATCCAACTCAAGATATCAAACACTAAATTCAACAAATCAAACCCAAATATGGTGATTACAATGAAGAGGAGAGATTATACTAATCTACAAAACAATTGGAAGAGAAGACCCAAGAAATTAGACCCCGAAATTGATGAAATCAGTCGATCTGCCCTTTTTTTCGCAGCTCCGGAACAATTTTTTTCCTCAAACTTCAACTTCTGAAATCTGTTGAAGTCGAGGGCTTTATAACAGATTTTAAAACATGAAGCGACGACTATTGCTCAAAACTCGTCGCTTCGTTTCATATGTCAGCGACGAATATTGACGAAGGTTATTAACTTCGTCACTTCAATTTTAAGTCGGCGACGAAGATTGAATTTTCGTCGCCACACTTTACAGAACATGATCGGAGGCGACAACATACCTTTATTCGTCGCTGCAATAATTTATGAGCGACGACTATTGATCAATAGTCGTCGCTTCGATGTGTTGAGGCGACAAACTTTGGTTTTCCCTTTCCAATCTTCGTCGCCTCAGTCCTTGTTTCCAGTAGTACAAGATCAAAACAATAACAGAAGAAGAACAAACTAGAATAGAGACAATGACTGAATGAAAACTTCACTACTCAAACAAGAGCTGATACAGGAAGCAACTACAAGGTCTTGACTGTTTCTTATCTCTACACCAGACTAAAATACATCTAAATAAAGTTAGAGAGAGTCCTAGAAACAAAAGACTTCTAGATCTATCTAGCTAGAGAGAGTTCTAGACACTTGGACTTCTAGGGCTGTATATTTAGCTTCCCAAAACAACATTAAGATAATACATACAGTACACAAAAAATTCTTTTCAAATGCCAAAAACAAACTTTAATATTTAACATCTACCTAGCTACCTAGGGTGAGTCCCTAATTTTTAACAATGAAGCTCCCGGACTTCAATTTCTGAATTTCAAAATTTCCGACCATGCTTCTGAGTTCTAAATGGTTAAGGGAATGAAGCATTTGAAATCAAGTCTATTTAGGTTGCATATGGTTCAGTTAATCTAGAGCTCGAAATATACAGTTCGAATATTTGGCCAACCAATATATCGCTAAAGAATACTGTACAGAAACCAAACGTACCAACCCAGCTTATAATGAGATCGATGCGTCAACATATATCTCTAAATCACCTATTGAGAAAGATAATAAGACTACCGAGAGCTTGCTGAGCATCATTCTATGTTGCACATGATGCTAGACTTGCTAGTTGATCTTCCAACCTATTGATATTATGCCTACCCCGACTAACTACTAACGTTGGAACGAATGTAGGTCTAGCTAGGTTGAGTTTCGTTTGTGTGACAAGGTAAGAAGGATTATGACAAAAGTTCTAATAAGCCTCTCAATTTAAATAGGAACTATAGAGTATAGAAATAGCAAAACTCAAGGAAATTTTGATTTTGGCATGTAAAAGAAAGAAAGTGCGTACGGCTATGAAGGTTTTAGCCACTCAAGCCACCAGATCTGCAAGAAACATAGTACAGTACCATTAAAACAAAGGCTGTGAAAAAGAGTGGAATGAGTGGAATGATCCAATGATTAGGTTATGAAAAAGAGGCCACAAATAACAACAACGACATAAACACTGAAATCTATGAAAACCCCACGAATGGCTTGATACACAACCAAACCCCTCTCCAAAAGCCTAACTGCACCAGCCCAACTCTGTCCCTCATTCTCTTGACGTCTACTACTCACCACCCTCTCTTCTTCGTCTGCCTCCCTCAAGTACACTAATCGCGCCATCACAACTGTTACATCAGTCAGAAAAATAATGTATAGAGGCCTCGAGGCCACGACACTCTCCGAGTTCATTATGTTCATTCCAAACAATGTGAAATCAACGTAAGACAAGACTACCAACAACGCTGTTATGAGAGAACACACGATTCTACAATGCACAAGTTTAATCTTTTTGAACTGAACAAATTGGTCCTCCTATACGTTTATCTGTATTGGTTTGTGACTTCTGAACTAGTGTTGTGTCCACTTGTGTTTGAGTTTTGGTGCTTCCCTCCACACCTTCGGGTTTGTTAATCTCAGTAGTGTTCTGTATACAAACTTCATTGCTAGCTTCTTGTGTCTGCAATGTATCATCCTTGAACCGAGTTTCAACTGCAAAACCAAGAAACATTCAGTTAAGATACCATTTATCCTATGAATCAAATAACTTCATATGAACGTAATAACAGATTTAAGGGGCATATATAGCGAGGAATTTAGCAATGAGTACTGCGATAACAGATATGCAAGCAAATGCGCTTCAACATTCTCTTAGCTTATTGAGTACCAATTTGAGATATCGAATTATCATCAAACGCTTCGCTTTCCAAATATACAAAGGACAGTTAGGATCAACAGTGCTTCACTTGCAGAGATTGATGATATATACGGCCGGCCATACGGGATGCATTACTTGATAGCCAACTATTTAACAATCAAGTTTCTAAAATGCAACAGTGCTCACAATATGCATGCTCAGTAAGGTTTTATTCATCTGTATACATGCACATGAAAATGAGGTCATGTGACGGAGCATGCATGGTTACATGATGCACATCGTTGGCCAATTAATTTCCTAACACAAGCTCTCATGTGTTCATAATTGTTAACTTTCCTTTCTATTTTCATAATTGTTAACTTATGGGTTTTTCTCACTCGTACATAGGCTTCTAGCTAGCAAGCATATTGAAAATATGAACTTATATATGGAATCAAATCAATCAACACAAGGAAAGAACACGAGGAATAGTATGATAGATATTTCAGATTGATATAATATAAGTTTATACGTACCATTGATTGGAGTTCTTGATTGTGATGGGAGCGGTGAGGGAGGGAGAGATTGGATCTGACCGGTGATGAGGGCCATGCGATCCGATCCCCTTTCTGCAATTCTTCTTCTTCTTTCTTCTCTCGCCAATTTCTTTCCCATCTCATCTTCATTGGTTGACATATTCTTCATCTTTGAGCCTTTAAACTTGTATTTGCACACAAGAAAATTTTGGAGCTTTGCCCAGCTATCTTGTATGAGTTGTATCTATCCAAATAATACAAAAGTCAATCTCTCTCTGTCCGAGAGGTTCCGATCGAAAAAGGTTCTCAGTTATGAAGTAACTAGATTATGTCCTTAGCAGTAATTTACCCCCAGTGTCAAATAGCAATTTAAAATTATATTTCATCGTAAATACTTGAATAGAACATAAAGAAGTCACGTACACCTTTTTAACAAAAATATGATTAACATTAAATTACTCTCATCTATTGTTAAAAAAAAATAAACAATAAAAAACTCTATTACAATATGTGTGAGAGTCGAATGTTAATTACATGTTTAGATTTTTTTATAACCAGTCATATTGACATCAATTTCAACTGTTAAATTTCAAATTAATGACTGCCAACGATTATATAATATTGCTAATACATCCGTATACTAGTATTCTGAACATATAAGACGTTTGTCGTTAACTTACCGGCCAACATCTCACAGCTCAATGAAAAATAAGTTAGTAAATTGTATGTATATGTGAATGATAAAAAAAAAAAAAAAAAAAAAAAAAAAAGGGGAATTCTAGTTACTTTGTATACCTCCTTAAATTTTTTGTAAACAATAATTTTCCTCTCTCTCTCTACCGAACACCAAACACCATCACCCTACCCCAAATACCAGAATGATTTAAGTCGTTTAACAAACTCCATAATTGATGGTTTGGAGTCATTGATCTCCACCATAACTGCTCAAAGATGGTATAATTGAGAAATGAGAAATCAATTGTGTATTTGCTATGATTTTAGATGATTAGAATATTCAAAACCTGTCATAAAGATGTGGTGTTTTTATTCAATTGTATGATGAATTGCATATCCCAATTTGAATTAAAAAGAATAGAACATTATTTGTAGACTATAATTACAAACAATTTGGGAAACATATGGAAGAGAAGATGGAAGACGTAGATGGATTGGTGCAACAATTGCAGCTCTAGAGGGGTAAATTAGGAAATAAAATTGTTCAAAAACTAATGAAAATGTATTTAGCAAATGTAGAGGTGCAAATAGAATTACCAAAATTATTTTTTTGAGTCATTCCAACCCTACAGGAGCTCACTGCATAACTAATATTCTCTAATAAATTTGCAAAAACGTCTTTTTTTTTTGAATCAGTAGTCAATATATATTACTCAGCAAACAATACAATGAATAAAACCCTCATTTGAGGCGATAATAAGAATCACTTCCTATGACAACTAAGAACCTAGCTGCATCTAGGAATTCAACCATCAAAAGTATATCGACCTTCTGAAGATCGTTTATAACACTTTTATTTTCACAGACTCTAATTACTCATGAAGTAAGAATAAAAAGTAATAACCCATGAGTAGAATCTGCCCTTGATTCAAAAAAACATCTGACGATGGGCTATAAAGACTCAATCCATCCAAGTCCACACCAACGGACTAGCAATCACCAACGTACTAGTCCAACTCTAAAAAAAGTCAAAACAATTGAAACCGAAGAAAAGAGCCCATAAGTCTAAACTCTCATAAACCCTAGTAGACTCTACAACCCTTTGGAAGCCGCCGTCCTCAAAGGAGCTGCCGCTACCACAATTGGCACCACCACACCCTACCACATATCCCATCAAGACAAAGGAATTCAAGAACTCGGTCTTCATAGGTAGGTATCACCATTCCCATCAAAAATATGAAACCCATGATGATCTGTTACATCACCTCTATGAATTATTGCTTCGCTACCCTTCACTAAAAAATAATTCAGTTTCAAATCCAAAACTATATATGGATTTCCTCCAAGAGCACCATCGACGACAAGATTTGAATCCAAAAGCATGAAATCCAAGCTAATGACACAAGCAAAGGCCAAAACAGTCAAGAACAGAAGGCCAAAGCCGATAAGATTTGAGTACCAGTAAATCAAGTTGCCAACACCAGGATTTGGCCAAGAGAAAGGAGTGACTTTCTTCTTCTTGGTAGATGATTCGCAGCCACCATCAGGAAATCCTTATTTGTGCTGCCAATGAAACTCTCCAAGAGGAGAGAGAGCCATATGCGAATTTGTATAGATTCTTTTGTTCTTCAAACCCTAGCCGCGTAAAAACGCCTTTAATAAACATTAGAAAATGTTAATTTACCTCAGAGTTGTTAAGCGGAAGCTTAAATATTTTTAATAAACATAAGGGTCTTTCTTCTGTTGTTCTGTGTCTTGTTCTTTGAATGGATTTGACATCACTTTTCTTTCACTGAACTGCTAAGGGTTAGTTTGGTATTGCGTTTTGGAGTAAATAATTACTTATAATTATCATTATGAGTTGATTATGTATTTGATAAGTTTTTTATAAGGTGTTTATTTATAAAATTTAGTTGAAAAAATCACGGTTTTAAAAAGCAGGTGACATGTTGCTTATTTAAAACACAGTTTTTTCATATTTGAGTTTTTTCACTTCAATACCAAACTAAGCCTAAAGCTTATGTGTCGGTAATATATTAACAACTTAATTACTACTATTACGTACTATTTCTAAATACTTGGTGAAGTTTATATGACATTAACCACCAACAGCAAGTACAAAAGTTGACATATCGATCGAATTTCACATTTAGAAGCAGCCGATTCTTGTTCTTTAATTTGGTAATTTGCTGCTCATATAGTAAGATCTTACATGATCGAAGATCATAGATTTGTCATTGCTATCACTCTCTGAAAATTTAAAATTCACTTGTGCTTGAAGATAACCGATTACATGGATTTGCTTGTACTGCAGGTGTACGTTATGCCACAACTGAGTCTCCTTTGCGGGGAGCTGACAGATGAAGAGAAAAAAAGAGCTCAAGAAAAAGTTAGTTGGATGAGGCCATTACCGGCCTCAATTTCACCATAGATCGCCTTGCATTGTACAAATGTAACGATGAAGACAGAACTCAACACTCCTGGGAGACGATTCTTCCCCCTTCATTAGGTTCTAGTTCAATATTTGAGCATTGCGCTATACTAGTTGAGCCTAGCTAGCACTTTATTGTAATTCAAAACTTCAAACTGATCGATATTTAGTTGTTGGAAAGTCAGATCATATTCTAAAAACTAAGCTATATCCTGCAATTGGCATGGTAAACTATATATACTAAGCTAATTCGGTGACCCTCTCTTTCAAAGATAATCACTCGGATTCAAAAACTTCTTATATTCCAGAAGATAGTTGAGCACATAGCGCTGTTACTGCGTCACACCTCCTTTTAATATGTGCCTGTTACCTATGGTCCTATACAACATACATGACTATACCTCTCAAGTTGTACTGTATACAATTTCTCTGAATAAGGAAGTCATTATGAGGTTCATATGAGTCAAGATGGACTATGACTCGATCAGTAGTCGACCATATATACGAGTTTCTCCATATATAGTATAGTTAGAAAACTCCAAAGCAAAGGATCATGAATTACATAAACACAACTTTTATCTGGGATTATGGAGGAACAAAGATCCCAAGACTATATATAGGCTTTTCTTGAAAACTTTTGGTCGTCACATATACATTTCCTCTTGAAGTCTCTCTCACGACGGCAATCTCGATCTATGCCTGCTACGATCATCATCTCCGTGCTAGCTAGAGCAGCGAATCAGTATGAATATTTTCTGTATGTCCAACAATGGCCAATAACCTTATGGTACAACAATAATCAAGACTGCATTCCAGGTGCATGCAGTTCTCCCCATGGTCTTGTCCATCCATGGGATATGGCCGAGCACTTTCTCCTGCCAGATCTGTGGATCCACGAAGAAATTGCTTGGCCAAAACCATGGATGGACAAGACCTCAGGAGAGATGAACCTGGGACACGTACCGTCTTAACTATTTATGCAGAAGGTTACTGGAATTGCTGACCAAACTAAAGATAATCGTACATCACTGCTGTAGCATCTGATGAAAAAACAGAAATAAGCAGTGCAGCGACCACAGTTGTACTTAGTTAGCAATGTCATTTCCATTGCTGACAAATACATAACTCTAAACTAGTTGATCGATGGAATGGTGATGAACATTGAGTAGTGTAGAAATGATGATCGATCGAGGAGATTTATATAAGAGTAGAGTGGCAATATAATGCCATCTCCATGACTGAGACTAATAGTGTGTTAAACTGGTAGAGTGGTAGTAGGTGTGTCATGCATCTCATCTCGATCATCTCTAATCCTATACGTATGAACAAAAAGAAGAAACTAAAAACCAATTGACATAATGGCCTTACGCCCTTACCTAGCAGTTTGACTGTTAAATAAGGCTTTAAATTACCCACCAAATTTGCCAAAAGCAAAGATTTTTCATCAGCCAGCTAGCTGTAGTCTATGGTTTGATGATTTAGGGTTCCAAATGTGCATTTGGTGGACATTAAGCAAGAAAACTTAGAGAAGATCACTAAAAGTGGAAGGTGTATTAATAGGTCGACATTACAAGCAAGATGAGGTTATCACACCACAATTCGAAATGTTATGAGTAGCTGTAGAGATCGAATAGCAGAGTGTACAGTCTTTTCCTTCATTTACTAATGAAATTTCTTATTTTTCGAGAAAATTTTAGGGGTAGCAATATACTTGTAAACATAAGCCTATATATCTATTATTATTTGATTTAAGTATGTGATTTTATTAAAATACAAAATCGATGCTTTTTCTCGGAGCCAATAGCGAAACCAAACCCTAGCGCCGTCGCTCGGGTTTTCGATTCGGCTTTCTGGATTCGGATCGGCTTTCTGCCGATCAGTAGGAAAAGTCTCCCCCCTTTTTAACCATGAATATTCTTGTGTGGAACTGTCGTGTGCCATCGTGAACAGGAAAACACGCCATGCTTTGAAGATGTTGATCCAAAAGCACCAAGCCAACATGGTATTCTTATCCGAGACCAAAGTTCATGAGTCGTTCCAGCGAGCAGTAGTGATGCCTCATATTGCCCATAATGATCGCATAGAACGTGTTGGGGGTCTTGCACTTCTCTGGGATGACTCGGTTCAGCTCAATGTCAAGGATGTGCAATACTTCTATATCGATGTCAACGTCGTTGGTCCGTCTGATGTACAGTCGAGGTTTACAGGATTCTATGGACGTCCTGACACTGACATCGATATTCTTCGCTCTCTGCGACGTGGAGGGGATGAAAAATGGGTTGTGGCTGGTGGCTTCAACGAGATTCTCACTCTCGGGGAGAAATCAGGAGGTCGGCTGTGAAGTGTATCCCAGATGACAGAGTTCCGTCAAGCCCTGGATGACTGCAGTCTGGTGGATATGGGTGCAGCTGGAGGTTGGTTTACTTAGAGTGTCAATGGTACCAAGAGAGATTAGATAGAGGCACTTGCTCGAATTCTTGGTTAAACGCTTTCGGTTTCTCCCGAGTTCTTACTCTGCCTCCTAGCCGATCAGACCATGTTCCACTCCTAATTGAGGTTCAGAAAGAACACTCAAACATGGATAGAGAACAACGTATTTTCTGTTTTGAGGAGATGTGTTGCATAGATTCCTCATTCCCTTCGTTGGTTGAATATAGTATGCTCCACAGGATGGCAGTCCTATGGTACAGCTGTGTCGTAAAATCTGAGACTCCAGGAAGCATTTTCTTGATTGAGATCATACTGTATTCCATGGCAGACGGAAAGAGATTGATGGTGTTTGTCAGGCCTTGAACTCATTACTACAGAAACCTTTTGATCCGCAGGACCAACCGGAAATATTCCGCCTATCGGAAAGGTTGAATGAACTTATGTCAACTGATGAGATCTAATGGCGTCAACGTTCTCGAGCAATTTGAATGAAAGAAGGTGATCGTAATTCAAAAAAGTTGAAGGGTTTGTTCGATCACATAGGTACTTGGCAGACAACTCCTCAAGGTATAGAAGATGTGGTCATCCACTATTTTCAATATTTATTTGCTAGGAAAGCTCCAAACACATATGCTCACTCTCGGGTACTTTAGACTATTATTCCTCGAGTTACGCCAGCAATGAACCTGACTTTGCTTGCTCCATACTCTGCTGAGGAAGTTAAAGTCGCTCTTTTCCAAATGCATCCCTCTAAAGCTTTGGGCCCTGGTGGTATGTCCTCTTTTTTCTTTCAGAAATATTGGGACTTGGTGGGTACTGAGGTTAGTAATGCTGTTATTTCATTCCTCACCACAAAAGATATGCCTCATGACCTTCATTTTACTCATTTGGTCCTTATTGCGAAAGTGAAAGAAGTTCTGTAAAGACCCGTCCCAGGATTTCCCTCGAAAACCCGAAACAGGTCCAAATAGCATCCATTAACCAACCATTAAATCTCTTTCCTCCCATACCACACCTCCCACCACTGGGAACAAAACGGGTCACACATTTATTTCTAGTTAATATGATTCACAAATAATACATTTAATAATCTGAATCAAACAATATCATTTCCATCGGCCCATTCTCAATAATTTTCATAACCAAATATCCAGCTCCGTTGATTCAGGGATTATTAAATGAATGGAAGCCTAATACAAGGAAAAATGCATCCGAAGTTCAGATAACAAATAT
Organism: Potentilla sterilis; assembly: GCA_963682095.1. Classification (NCBI taxonomy): domain Eukaryota; kingdom Viridiplantae; phylum Streptophyta; class Magnoliopsida; order Rosales; family Rosaceae; genus Potentilla; species Potentilla sterilis. The sequence continues at coordinate 45,396,107 of OY821756.1, read as the reverse complement.
CTAAATCATTCTTATTAACTATAACATCATATTAGATACATCAGGGGAAAGTCAGCACCACCATATAACAGTAAACCTCCCAGACTCGGGTCGGAACCTCCCAGGACTACTAAACCAGCGTGGACAATAAGACGACCTAAGCCTCTTCTAGGCTAGAGATCGGAACCTCCCAGGGCTACTGAAACAATATTCCACGCTACCGCTAGCTAGCTAAAGACGACCCAGATGTTACAGTGAGCCCCCTAGGCTATGGGTCGGAACCATCCCAGTGGCTACTATGTAGCGTCCCACGCTACTGCTAGCTAGCGTATGACGACCCGGTCTCTCATAGTATCAATCACAGGCTTACTAAGGGTCGGAACCTCCCAGGACTGCGAAGTAGCGTCCCACGCTACTGCTAACTAGCTCAGACGACCCAGCCTCTCAGGCTAAGGGTCGGAACCATCCCAGTGGCTGCGAAGTAGCGTCCCACGCTACTGCTAGCTAGTTAGCTCAGACGACCCTAATATAGTGAATAAAAGTCTGAGCTCACGTTTCTCCCAATATGTCCAATATACAAATATCATTGTAAACATCTCCTCATTATGTACATGTATTTCACATAAATCATTTGCATATAATAATAAATATACTAAAATTAAACTCATATTTAATATTAATACTGTGAGGTTTACTCACTTTAATTTACCAGAGGTGGTAAATATCCAATTAGAGTCGCTTCGAATCGCTGCAGGATCGCGTCGGATCAAATCGCTGCACGGGTCAACTCGGGTCAACGGTCAAAACATGGTCAACGGTCTGGTCAACGTCAACGCCCGGTCACGGTCAACGCTCAGTCAATGGGTCGGTCAATATGGGTCGGGCCGAGCCGGGTCCGGTCTGGGCCGAATCGGGTCAACCGGGTCGGATCGAACACAGAACCGGGTCGAGGGAGATCGAATCGCCTCGATTTCGATCCGCTCGATTCGGCGTGATTCGGCATGATCCACTTACCCAAGGAGGTGCGAAAGGAGGAGACGAGCCGATTGGTGGGTGGCTCAAGCGCCGGCGACGCCTGGTGCGGCTGCAGCTCCGCCAGGAACGGTGGTAGTGGCTTGCGGGCCTCGCCACGCCGTGCACCGGCGGCGGTTCCAGCCAATCTTTGGCTCAAACGGAAGAGGAGGGAAAACCCAACCGACTGGTGGGTGGCGCTTGCGCCGTGGCGGCGGAGATCCGTGGTGGTTTGACCGAATCTGGTGGATGAACAGTAATTTTCGGGAGAGATAAAATGAACAGTAAATAGTAACTCTCCCAAAATGGAAACTTTCCTCCTCCTTCCCGAAAAATCCCCCCCCCTTTTTATAGTTATAACTTCAACAAGTCGTAACTTCTTCATACGAAGTCCGTTTCACGCGTGCTATGTCTCTACGAACTCGTATCGTCGCGCTCTACAACTTTCGTGAAGGAAACTTCTCAAAAATTACAACGGATCACAAAGTCACCTTTTTCCCCAATATAACTTAAAACGTTTTTCGAATTTAACTTCCGGACACACTTCCGTTGTCGCGTGACAACTAAATAAAAGCATACGAAATTCTCATACTCGTAAATCATGCTTCCAATCATTTACTAGAAAATTTATATAAATAACCCAAATAAAATCGGTTTATTAAAACTACCGCACTAAATATCGATATCAAATATAAAACTCAGTAATTCAATTAAATTGGGTTTGGGATGTGACAAGTTCAGTATATGACTCAGTTGAGACCTATTGCTTTATGTAATGTGGTTTATAAAATTGCCTTTAAAGTCCTAGCAAACAGATTGAAAACTTTTCTCTCTGATATTGTTTCCCCAGAGCAGAGTGCTTTTGTCCCTGACAGATTAATTGCGTATAATACTTTGGTTGCTTCTAAGCTAGCCTACTATAAGCATGTGCTACGCAGAGGTCCAGAAGGCTTCATGGCTTTGAAACTTGATATCAGTAAAGCCGATGATCGGTTTGGCATGGAATGAGATTTCTGAAAAGATCATGTTGAAGCACGGTTTTGATACCAATTTGGTTGATCTTATCATGCATTACCTCTCAATCCGCTACTCTGTACTCATAAATGGTCAGCCTCGGGATTGTGTGACCTTCACAGGTGTTTGAGACAAGGAGACCCCATGTCTCCATATCTTTTTCTATTATGTGCTGAAGGATTGTCGGCACATATTTCGGAAGCAGTCAATGGTGGCCTCTGGCATGGTCTACGCATTTGTGATGGTGCTCCAAGCATTAGTCACATGTTCTAAAAGTCGCCGACTAGGGCCGACTAGTTGCTAGTCGCTACCTCGCTGCCGCGACTTTGAGAAAATCGGTGCCTCTAGTCGGCCAATAATAAATCGGCCGACTAGTCGGTCCTAGTCGTTCCTAGGTTGGTCAGGCTAAAAAAAAAAAAAAAAAAAAATTCACAGCCAATACATAGGGGGTACTAGAGGGATATGGAGAAGAACTTGATGATCAATATGCAATTGGTATTGTAATGGTTATTTTGAGTTTGTTCACTACTTTTAAACATTATTATTTCACTGTTGATATTGTAATGGTTATTTTGAATATTTTTCTTATTTTTAATCATAATATTACATTTTAGAATTTTTTTATATTAATTCAATTCTTATAAAAATAAAAAATAAATATAAATATAAAAATTAAAAACGGACTAGTCGGGAGACTAGTCGGCTAGGCGCTAGTCGCCGGCCCTCCACCCTTATTATAGTATGTTACTTTTAGAACCTTACTTTTTGCTGATTATAGTATGTTATATGTTTGTGCTTCCATGCAAGATTGTGCAATGGTGAAGAGGATTTTACAGTTGTATGAGGATGCTTCCGGACAACAAGTGAACCTCCAAAAAAGCAGTGTGGTCTTTAGTGCTAATGTGAGACAGTCGAACAGGGGTTCTCTAACTGAGTTCTTAGGAATGCAGGTCACTGACAAGCATGAGAAATATCTGGGGATACCTACTCTTGTCGAACAATCTAGGAATGATATTTTTACTTATATCAAATATAACTTGGCAAAGAAGTTAACAGGTTGGAGGATTAAACTACTTAGTGCCGCCGGATACAAAATATTAATCAAGGTGGTAGCTCAATCTATGCCTCGTTACACTATGAATAATTATTTGTTACTACAGAATTTGATCCAGGAGCTTCACCAACTTTGTGCACAATTCTGGTGGGGAGGAAAGGATGAGAAAAAGGGGTATGCATTGGCGTGCTTGGGACTCCCTGTGCAAACTAAAAGTTGAAGGAGTATGGGTTTTCGCCACCTGTTTGCTTTCAATTTGGCTATGTTAGCTAAGCAAGGATGGCATATAATTTAGATTCCAGAGTCACTACCTAGTATACTTCTTAAAGCCATTTACTTTCCACACACCAACTTCTAAGAGAACGAAGCAGAGTTTGGTTCAGCTCCCTCATACGCCTGGCGTACGTAGCATCGTAGCCGGTCTTGACATACTGCGTCATGGTATTCGGTGCCGGATAGGTGACGATGCAACCACAAATATTTAGGAAGATCCATGGCTACCAAACTTTGATATTTCCTCCTTCAGATCTTCCAGAGTCCACACAGTCGCTGAACTGCTGCTCTCTCCAAGTTTTTGGAATATACCTCTGTTGCATGAACTTTTTCCTCCTCATGTTGCTCAACGATTTTTGTCATTACCTGTTAGTTTGAGATACCATGCTGACAGGTGGATCTGGAATGAGGATAAGAAAGGCAAGTTTAAAATTTGTGCTTTGAAAGCAACATCGAACATCCTTTTGTGGAACATGTGGATCAGCCTACCATCTTGCCCGGAAACGTGTCCTCCAAGACCATACTTCTCCTACCTAGAGCTCTCTTTTGTGGAACAAGATCTGGAAAGGTTCGGTTTCTGGAAAAGTTAAAATTTGTGATTGGAAAGCGACATCGAACATCCTTCCTACATGAAGTCGACTTAGTGAAAGCGGTATCGACATTGATACTCAGTGTCCATTTTGTGAGGAGGAAGTTGAGTCCCCTATCCATTTTCTCTGTGATTACGCTCACACCTCTAGCTGCGTACAAGAAGCTCAAGTTCCTGTTGTACAATCTGGTTCAACGGTTTATGACTGGCTAGTATCTGCCTAGGCTTCCAACCCTGCGGCTTTTGCTTTGCTTCTTTTGAGTATATGGGCGGTGTGGAGCAACTGCATGTAAGTCAAAGGTGTGTGATGATGAAGCCAAAACAACATATGTTTTGATGCCGAGTATTATTGGTTGGTGGCATATCCCTCGCATTGCACGAAGAAGCAGATGGACTCAACCATCGACAGGTTTTGTAAAGCTCAATACTGATGCAGCTTTCATTATGTAGGTCCTAGAAGAAGGGAGGGGGGGGGGGGGGGGATGAATAGAGCACTTTGCAACTTTTTAGTGTAAAGGTTGATATTGAGGATAGCAAAGAGTTGTACTATCCTGATTTACAACTTAACGAGTAAGAAAGAAAAAGTGCAGTAAAATAAATAACACAGATAGATTTTTTGTAACGCAGAAACCCTGCACCCAGAGAGAAAAACTGCTTGCCTTATCTCCTGAAGGACAAAACTTTCCATTATGTAATTCGTACACTTATATAAGATATAGAATCTGAGATGGCTACACCAGTTGTTATCCGGTTCCAGACTCTCCTAGTCTCTAGAACGACAACCTAGCTAGCTATTCTGTTCAGACTCTCCTAGTCTCTTGAACATTCAACTATCTTGTCCCCTAAGTGCTTACAAATGAAAGCTTAACAAGAGCTCCATCTCTAGATCTTAACTACTCCTTAGCTAAATCTCTTGTAGACTCTTCTTGGATTATTGCATCACCAATCATACTCTAATGGCATACAAATGTAAATGCAATATGAGTTTTGAAAGATTGTTCAAGCCAATGCTCTAAGATTTATAGTCATTAGGAAGACTTAGAGCAAGGGGGCTTTATGAACTGAAATACAAGAGATGATCTTCACAAATACAAAAACAAACACACACAACAACCACCAAACAAGAAAATCTTTGCTTGGTATTTATAGGCCAAGAGGTGCTCCGAAGAGAGCATCACACTTGTCAATGAATTCAGAAAGTTTTGAACTCTAGTCCTTGGCTTAGATGCTGAATAGAAAGGTGGTGCATAAAGCCAAGCACAAAAGACAAAAGTAAACTTTCTCAAAATGGCTATTTTTCAAAAAGAGGCAAAAAGGTTTTGCAAAGTTTTACAAAAAATATGTCAACACATTTATCTAGGCAAAACAGCTACTCCTGAATCACAAACACCCTACTATCATAAGCATAAATAAAAGAATCATAAACATATGCTAAAATAAACAAAGCTTGAAAGACAAGCTCACGGGTTTTGAGAAAATCTCTTCACCCAATGATAGTTTGGGCACCAAGATAGGCTGGGTGTTTGAATTTTCAAAAACCGGATTGACTGGAAAGATCTAACCTATATAGGTAAGATAAATGCACAACTTTCAAGATCATTTTGAAATGAGCCAAGAAACCCAAGAAAAATCATAATAGGAAGCTCTACTGATATCCTCAGTGAAACACACAAGATATGCACATGTATGATTTTACCTGAGTTGTCATAAGATTGTGTTAGACCTTCTTCTTGACTTGGCCACTTAACTTCACTTGGTTGGGCTTGATAACACAATTGGGCTGTGTTTTGTTCCATAGAGGATTGCCAATATATTTATACTTACAATCTCCTCATTTGGCATTCCTGAACAAAACACACATTAGCTATCCTAAGAACTAGTTCTATCAGACGATAACATCCAGCCACAAACCTACACAACACAGTTCTCACAAGAGCAAGTGAAGTATCATATGGACATATAGGATAGCAGCAGCATTATGTATCACAAGAGCATATTTCATAATAGAAAGAGCATGAAACTGAAACATAGCATCGCATAGCATAAACTTAACCATAACATAATGCCCTACAAATTAGTTCTCCCCCTTTTTGTCAGGACATGACAAAGGAAACAGAAAACATGGGTCCAGAATATAAAAACCGAGAATTCAACACAATTTAAAAAAAAAAAAAAACTAAAAACAGAAAAAATGATGGAAATGGACTCAAGCATCCTCATCATCATCACCATCCAGGTTGTCGTCATCCTCTCCAATGGAAATAGTTTCATCGGAAGACTCCCCCTCAGCACGAGCATCCAGATCCTCATCAACGTTAGAATCCACTTCTTCAGTGTCTCCGGAGCATCAGCAGCAGAGTTGGCAAGTTCTTCAATGTACTTCTTCAGAGTAGAGACTTCATTCCCAAAGAACTCCCGGAGGGCCAAGATTTCTTTCCCAATGAAGTCCTTCATATCCTTCTTCAGGGCAGTGTGCTCAAAGGTTTCAACATAGGCCCCTGCCTGAGCAGTGGACTTGTGAACGGAGATCAGATCGATTGGAGGGATAGGAGGAAGGATGGCATCCTCATCAGCTACATCAACATGAGCATCAAGGTAAAGGAGAGTGATCACACCAGAAAACACCAGTGAGATTTTGAAAGCAGAGCGGTGAGCCACTATAGCTTTGTGGATAGCTTGGAAGATGAAGTACTCAGCAGGAAAGATATGATTCTCCTCATTGGTAAGATAAGCAATGAACGCAGCCTGTCTACGAGAAATCTTGCTGGTTTGAGTGGAGGGAGTCACCATAGTATGGACCAAAAACCCCATAATCTTCATAAACTCAGTCAGGAACTGACAAGAAAGATGAGTACCAGTGATGGGGGTAGAAAGAGGGTCAGTATAGAGGATGGCAGCAATATCAGTAAGGGATGCATCAGAGACAAAGTCTCGGACACGAGATAAAGCATCCTTGCTAGCCTGAGGGAGAGAGAAGACACGACGGATGTTGGCTGGAGACACATCCACAAAGATACCACGAACCCAGACATTTAGGGGCTGACGAGATTTGAGTTTGACCTTAGGGCTCAATTTGGAGGAAAAATTGGCATAGAATTCTTGGACCATGGTCAGATTGACAAGAGACAGGGAGTCTAAAGCACGAAGCCAGCCGAGAGCCTCAACACGGGTTTTGACAAAAGAAGGCATGGTTTCAAGGGCCAAAAATTTCTCATAGACAACAGGACGAGCAATAGTACACGAAGCAAAAAGAGTACGGGTCTCAGCATCAACGAAACGATCGAGAGGAGGGATGGTTAAAAGAAGGGCAACCGTAAAAAAAACACTCATTCGAAAACTGATAGTGCATGTACTGAGGCAGCCATGTGGGCCTAGAGCCCAGAACCCAACCCGTAATGCAAACCCGAAAAGGCTGGGCTAGGAGCCGCCTTCTAAGACCTCAAGAAGATAGGCAGAGATCTCAAGGATGGGAACAGTGCCAAAAAGTACAAAAGCAACTAATACTTTTCAGAGAAAACAAAAGTTCCCAAAAACTCTCCACAACCATAATAGAATAAAACAACCAATGTATGGACCAGAAAAGAAGATTTTCTCCCCCTAAGCATATGCCAAAAAAAATAAAATTCCAACAAGAAACATCCAAAAGACTTACTGTTCAATCAGCCTCGGGATATGGTTATCTTTTCTGATCCCTGATTGCAGACAGTGGTCAAGGCATAGACTCACAAAGTGTGATACAACACAATCACTTGTTTAAATCACTTTTTCTAGCAAGCACATGTACATGTGACTGAAGATTGAGATATGGTCTAGGTTATTAGAACAAGACCTTAGAAGTGAGTGTGTGTGAAACACATATCAAAGGAATTAATGTATATGAGTCATTTGAGACAGAGATTAGGTATGCAAGGGATTTAGGATAACACGGATATGATCCATCCTTATAGCACCAAGATGGTTCACCCTTATATCTCCAAAAGACCAATCTTAGGCAAATTTTCCTACAATAGTGTATTCATATTTTACAGGCCTTTCTAGAAAATCGTCCTCAGAGTGAAATTTAGTGAAGGTCAATAAAGACACTTCCCACTCCATCGAAGGATAGAATAGATTCCAGAAATCCTCACTGATCTATTCAACAAACCAACTCACAGATGATTCCTAAATCAATTGACTTTCAGGATATTTTAGCACAACTGTAACATTCTGGAAAGTAAGAGGTTCAGAATCAAGTGAAGGACACGGCATATTTATCATTTTTCCATGTAAGTTGCAGGATATCAAGAGAGTAATACATCCTTCGGGGAGACCAAGTCATTCTCATTTCTGCCCACCCAAGAATCGTTGACGCGACCCAAGGAATGGTTACTTTGAGAATAACCTGACCTAAAGAAAATATACATAACCACCGTTGTGACCAAGCCATTCATATTTTTTCCCACCCTTGTATGATTGACGCGACCAAGGAATGTGTACTCAGAATAGCCTGGCCAAGAGCAATCCCCATACTTCCATCTCACAAGACATAAAACATTTGAGTATCCACAAGAAAATGTTTATCTGAAGCATATATTTTCTACGGACATGTCCTAAGATGGAGACCACAATTGATTCAAACGAAATAGATGCACAAGCACATAACATGCTGAAAAATGAACCAAACAAGTAACGGAGGAGGCAACACTTAGGTTAAGATCAAAGACCAACACAGGGATATCACCACTTTTGTCTATTGTGCTGAGACACAGAATCCCCGACAGCTCAAACACATTAAAACAGAAAAAAAAAAAAAAAAATGAAGGAACATGCATGCAAAAGAACTATGTACACGAGAGATACTTGTGGGGAGATCTTAGTGAGGGTCGTACACACCAATTGCCTTCCTAAGGCTAGAAAACCTAAGGTTGTTAAGAGGTTTGGTGAACAAGTCCGCCAATTGTTTCTCGGTGGGAATAAAAGTTAGCTCGAGCAGATTTTCTTCAACCAAATTTCTGATAAAATGATATATAATCTCTATATGCTTTGTCCTAAAATGAAGCACATGATTCTTAGATATATTTATAGCAGAAGTATTATCACAGTACAGGGATAGCACCTCTTGTTGAAATCTGTAATCTACCAGCATGTGTTTCATCTACAAGAGTTGGGTACAACATGTTCCAGCAGCAATGTATTCTGCCTCAGCTGTGGATAATGACACACAGTTCTGCTTCTTGTTGTGCCAAGAGACAAGGTCGTTCCCGACAAAGAAAGCTCCACCATAAGTACTTTTTTGGTCATTTGCATCTCCTGCCCAATTGACATCGAAGTAACCTGCAATCTCACAGTTAGTATCGAAGGTATAGCTAATCCCAAACTTAGTTGTACCTGAAATGTACTTGATGATCCATTTCACAGCCTTAACATGAGACTCCTTGGGATTTGCTTGATACCGTGCGCATACACCAATACTATAGCAGATGTCAGGCCTGCTAGTAGTCAAGTACAACAAGCTACCAATCATGCTGCGATAATGAGATTGATCTGCATCAACTCCATCGAGGTCAGCAGAGATCTTGCAGCTGGTTCCCATAGGATTGGGGAAGGGAGAGGATGTTTACATCCTAAACTTCTTCACAAGCTCCTTGGCATACTTGGATTGAGAGATGAACATGCCGTCTTTCTTCTGGTCTACTTGTTGTCCTAGGAAGTAGATCAGCTTCCCATAGTGACTCATCTCAAATTCCTTTGACATTAGATCTGAAAATTCTTTTACCAAGAGATCGGAAGTGGAACCAAACACAATATCATCCACATATATTTAAGCAATGAACATATCTTTAGAGGTAAACTTAATGAACATGGTCTTGTCTACTGATCCTCTAAGATATCCATGCTCAGTCAAATGAGTGGATAATCTTTCATACCAAGCCCTAAGTATTTGCTTGAGCCAATAAAGAGCTTTATCAAGTCTATAAACATGATCAGGATGGCTAAAGCTTTGAAATCCTAGAGGTTGAGAAATATAGACTTCCTCCTTAAGAATGTCATTTAAGAAGACACTTTTCACATCCATTTGGTGCAATGTGAACTTTAAATGACATGCAATGGCTAAAAGTAGCCTGACTGATTCTAACCATGCAACCGGGGCAAAGGTTTCATCAAAATCAAGTCCTTCAATTTGTCAATAACCTTGAACAACTAACCTAGCTTTATTTCGGGTTATCACTCCTTTCTCATCGGACTTGTTTTTGTACACCCATTTGGTGCCAATAACATTCTTTCCTTCGGGTCTACGTACTAGGTGCAAAACCTTACTCCTCTCAAATTGATTCAACTCTTCTTGCATGGCATTAATCCAATCAGCATCGTACAAAACCTCTTTCACATTCTTTGGTTCTATAAGTGATACAAAACCTAGATGTGTGATTTCATTTGTGGTATAACGATGTATTGTCAAAAAACTTTTTAACACTACATAGTTACTTACCTCCAGCCTTACCTTACTGCGAGTTACACGAGCCTCGGAGACATCTCCAATGACATCAGATGGAGAATGATCCTTCTGAACTTGACGTTTGCCAGTCCTGTGAGGAGTCTGGACAGCAAGGGTTTCATCTCTCCTTCTATCTGCTGGATCTTCCTCATCCTCATATGAGTCACCTTTCAGGCTAGCAGGATCGGCTTCCGTCCCCACTTTCGCAACAGTGGAGGATGTCTCCAGTTCAACTACACATCCAGCTTGATGAGTGCATCCAAGATCATCATCTATGGCGATATTTACAGTTTCCATAACCTTGCATGAAACTTTGTTATAGACCCTGTACGCCCTGTTTTTGAGAGAGTAACCGAGGAACACACCCTTGTCACAACGTGCATCCAATTTGGTTAAATACTCACGGTCCCTGTAAATGAAACAAGGACAGCCAAAAACTTTGAGATGAGCCACATTTGGCTTCCTTCCCTTCCAGATTTCATAGAGAGTATTTTGAGTTCCTGATTTGAAAATAGCACGGTTAAGAGTATAGCAAGCATTGCTCACAGCCTCAGCCCAAAAGGAATGCGGGAGACCAGAGGCATTAAGCATCACCCTAGTCATCTCTACTATAACTCGATTCTTCCTTTCAACAACCCCATTTTGTTAAAGAGTGATAGGAGAAGAGAACTCTTGATGCACTCCAAAAGTATCACAATAATCATCAAATTTAGAGTCATTAAATTCAGTGCTGTGATCCGTCCTAATTCGAACAATGTGTTTTCCCTCATGACTTTTCTCATTTGAAACCCTTTTGGGAAAGTTGAAATAACTATCAAAAGTATCAGATTTTGAAGCTAAGAACCTTACCCAAGTGAACCGCGAGAAATCATCAACAGTTACTAAAACATACTTTGTTCCATTAAGACTAATAGTTTCAACCAGTCCAACCAAATCCAAATGCAACAACTCAAGAATATATGATGTAGGAGTAGCATTAAGAGTAGAATGTGGAGAAAGAGTGAGCTTACCAATCTTGCATTCACCACACATACCTGAAGTTTTGCCGGAAAGCTTTGGAAGACCACAAGTAGCATCTTTGGAAGAGAGCTTCACAATGTCTTGATAGTTGATGTGACACAAGCGCCTGTGCCAGAGGTCAAGAAGGTCTTCTGCTATCATGGCACGAAAACAGAGTTGAGGATTGAACTTTTCCTAGGCCTTGACACAATAACACTCATCCTGTATTCGATCTCCTTTCATAATGCTCTTCCCTTTACCATCAAGCACCAGTCATTTGACTTTGTCAAACACAACAGAATCATGTTCATCAACAATCTGGCTGACACTTAGCAAGTTTACTGTTAAGCCTTCAACAAGTAGAACATTCTTCAACTCCGGGATGTCAGGGGCCTGTACTGTCCCTTTACCAATGATCTGAGTGTTTCCACCGTCCCCAAACGTGACACATCCAACAGGGCACTCTTCATCTCGAGATACGAACTATTTTGAATACCCTGTCATGTGAGCCGAGCACCCACTGTCTACATACCAAGAGTCAGATTTCCTGGCAGATAAAGCATAAGAGCAACATTGCAAAAAGCTCTTGTTTGGAGTTTCGGGTCAGACTTTAGAATAACCCTGCTAAGAAAACACACACGAACTTCCTCATCTGAGTCATTCTTGTTGTCATCTAGTCGTTCCCTGTCAGGTTTAGATTTAGGTTGATGAGGTTTAGGATTCTTTTTCCTCTTTGTCTAGATATGTTTCTTGGATGACTCCTTCGGCGGAGGGTTGGCAAGACGCTGTGCTATCCTGGATAGTTCCTTCAGAGAACTTACCAAAAAGTCTCTAAGAGAACTAAGTGAGTCAGCTTCCTTTGACATCTTAGGTTTGGAACCTTTCCTGCTCAGCTTGTAACAGTAAGGTCTTATGTGACCCATAATGCCACAGTGATGATACTTAGGGATGAACCTATCCTTGATCTTAGCAGGTCTTTAGTTCTCACCATCAGAAGACTTCTCACCCTTGATGAACACAGTTTCTGCACTGGATTTCGAGCCATCACCATCCTGAAAATCAAGACCACCTTTAACCTTGCCATGTTTGCCAATCCCAACCATTTCGGTGAGCTTTTCGGAGCCAATGGAAAAGTGCTTGAACATCTTCTTGCACTTGACCAATTCATCTTCTAGTTCAGTCTTTTCTGCAGATATGGAGGCAATTTGACTGGTATGGGAGCTCACAACACCTTCGAGACTGCTGATCTTCTTCTTAAGAGCCGACTCTTCAGCTTTCCACTTTGTCTTCCTAGATAGTAGCTTCTCTTGCAATTCCTTATTGATGTTCTCACATCTTGTCAAATCATTTTGACAAGGTCTCGATCTTGTTAAGCATGGACTTTGACGCAAGGTGCAGCTGAGAGTATTTGTTGTACCAGACATCATCCGGTTCGTCCTCATCAGAGGGTTCGCCGTAACCAACAGAAGCAATAAAAGCTACTGCCTCATTTTCTTCTTCATGCTCAGAGGATTGATCATAATCACTATCAGACCAAGTAGCTTTGTAGGTTTTATGGTTTAACCGATTTGCACAGTCTACAGCCTTGTGACCAACACCACCACACTCAAAACACTTATCCTCTTTAGGAAAATGTCTTGATTTGGAACCAGTTTTGGGATTCCTAGACGTACTGGTGTCACTGGGATACCTAGGGTTGGACGAGGAACCTTTTGAGAAGTTCTTGTGGGGACCTAGGGTTTTCCTATTTTTTAAGAACTTTTCAAACTGCTTGGTGAGAAAGGCAAATTCCTCAACACTTCTCTCATCAGACACAGACTCCTTTTCTTCCTCCTCTTTCACCGAAGCAAACGCCAATAATTTTTCCTTTTTAGGTTTTTTCTTGATGGCCTCACAATTTTTTAGGTTTCCTATAAGCTCTTCTAGGGAATATGTGTTCAGATCCCTAGCTTCTTCAATGGCATTCTGTTTTGACTCAAAGCTTGGAGGTAGGGCTCTAAGAAACTTTTTGACCATACGTTGGGGTTCAATGGGGCCATCTAAACTATGACACTGGTTGGTGATGGTGAGCATACGTCCATGAAAATCATCAATGGTCTCATCCTCACTCATTTGTAATTGCTCAAACTCATGATGAAGGGTTTGGAGCCTTTGCTCCTTTACTTTGGTATTTCCTTCATGAGTCGTGGCTAAAGCAAGCCTTGCATCTCTTGTCGAGGGGCAGTTTATGATTCTGCGATGAACATCTTCTGAGATAGTAAGATAGAGGTTGTTCAGAGTTTTAATATTCATCCTTGACAGAGCCTTTTCTGTTTCACTCCACTCCCCTCGAGGTTTAAGTTGAGGGATAGCAGAGCCTTCTGCTGGCAAGGTGAGAGGATTCCACCCATCTTCAATCATTGCCCACTGCTTCCCATCATCTTGGGAAATCTGAAAGGCGGTCATCATGACCTTCCATTCAGAATACTTTTTCCCATTAAAGTAGGAAGGAGAATTCAGGAAGGATGAGACTTTGTGGTCCATTTCCCCTCTATAAGGATCTCTCACCAACGAGGCTGGTGGCTGCTCTGGTACTACTTATAGGTCCTAGAAGGGGAGGTGAATAAGACACTTTACAACTTTTTCGTGTAAAGGTTGATATCAAGGATAACAAAGAGTTGTACTATCCTAACTTACAACTTAACGAGTAAGAAAGAAAAATTGCAGTAAAATAAATAACACAGAGATATTTTTTGTAATGTAGAAACTCTGCACCCAGAGAGAAAAACTGTGTGTCCTTATCTCCTGAAGGACAAAGTTTTCCACTATGTAATTCGTAAACTTACAAGATATAGAATCTGGGGTTGCTACACCAGCTACTATCCGGTTCCAGACTCTCCTAGTCTCTAGAACGACAACCTAGCTAGCTATTCTGTTCAGACTCTCCTAGTCTCTTGAACATTCAACTATCTTGTCCCCTAAGTGCTTACAAATGAAAGCTTAACAAGAGCTCCATCTCTAGATCTTAACTACTCCTTAGCTAAATCTCTTGTGGACTCTTCTTGGGTTATTGCATCACCAATCACAATCTCATGGCATGCAAATGTAAATGCAATATGGGTTTTGAAAGATTGTTCAAGCCAATGCTCTAAGATTTATAGTCACTAGGAAGACTTAAAGCAAGGGGGCTTTATGAACTGAAAATCATACAAGAGATGATCTTCACAAATATAAAAACAAACACACACAACAACCACCAACCAAGAGGAACTTTACTTTGTATTTATAGGCCAAGAGGTGCTCCTAAGAGAGCATCACACTTGTCAATGAATTCAGAAAGTTTTGGACTCTAGTCTTTAGCTTAAATGCTGAATAGAAAGGTGGTGCATAAAGCCAAGCACAAAAGACAAAAACAAACTTTCTCAAAATGGCTATTTTTCAAAAGGAGGCAAAAAGGTTTTGCAAAGCTTTACAAAAAATATGTCTACACATTTGTCTAGGAAAAACAGGTACTCCTGAATCACAAACACCCTACTATCATAAGCACAGATAAAAGAATCATAAACCTATGCTAAAGTAAACAAAGCTTGAAAGACAAGCTCACGGGTTTTGAGAAAATCTCTTCACCCAATGATAGTTTGGGCACCAAGAAATGCTGGGTGTGTGAACTTTGAAAAACCAGAATGACTGGAAAGATCTAACCTACATAGGTAAGATAAATGCACAACTTTCAAGATCATTTTTAAATAAGCCAAGAAACCGAGGAAAAATCAGAATAGGAAATACTACTGATATCCTTAGTGAAAAACACATGATATGCATATACATGATTTTACTTGAGTTGCCATAAGATTGTGTTGGGCCTTCTTCTTGACTTGGCCACTTGACTTCACTTGGTTGGACTTGATAACACAATTGGGTCGTGTTTTGTTCCATAGAGGATTTCCAATATACTTATACTTACACATTACTTGTACTGGTCATACAAGGTTAGGAGGCATATTTCGGGATCATGAAGGACATTGTGTTGGAACTTTCTACAAGTTCTTGGACACTTCCAGCTCTCCCTTGCATACTGAGCTTTTAGCTTAGCTTGAGGGTCTGAAACTAGCACGACGGCGCTCCCTCAATCCTCTTGTGATAGAAACTGATTGTCAGGTGATTGTTAAAGCTATTCAGACGAACCCTTTAGAGCATTTAGAGGTAGGCTTTTTAATTGCTGATTAGTGCTGGAGTATGAAATTAGCTTCCTCACCTCGTTGAGTTCTCATTCGATGTTCAGCATATGTTGCAGCTTATAAGTTAGCACAGTTAGTTATACATAGTAGGTTGTCTTTGGATTTTTCCATTGTACCTCCTCCATCTTTGGAGGAGCTTATTAACTCTTATTGTAATTATTTTTTATCAATGAAGTTTTTCATTCTCCTAAAAAAAGTAAAACTTATTCAATGCGTGACTTAAGCATGTGCTTGAGTAAAAAAAAATGGAAATCTACACCACTAGAGCTTGACATGTGGACAATGCATTTCTTAATGCGATTAAAGAAGCTGACGGCCGTCTTCTCCTATCTGTTACTTTTGCTAAAAAATCAATGATATAAGTGAAATCGAGAACAAGGGAAGGAGAGTGAATGGGTTTGTGATGGACTGATGGCAGATAAATTTTTTTGTGGGGCTTCAGTTTCTCTTATATATACTATGGTGCCGATCGGGTTTCTGGGTTTTATTAACCACCAGCCTCACCAATGTATTCGTCAGTCCCCAATGCAGGTAGCGACGGCCAGCTTCGGCGATGATCACCCATCAACTCGACTATCGTCTTGAACTTCTCGCTAGCTTTCGGGCAGGGTGTCAAGCTCGGCGACGACAGCAAGGACGCCTGGGTTTTCAATATCAACGAGACTCTGCTATCCAACTTGTCGTACTATGAGAAGTATGGGTTCATGAAAGCCTAGATGTGATTCTGAGTTTATTTAGTAAGCCTTGATTAGATGCAATTCTGAACTTATTAGGTTCGGCCGTTTCAGAGTTCGAGCAAAATTTTATTAAATGAATTTTACAATTATGAAATATTCTGAAAATCATAAAAAATAGCTAGGGTACTTGAAAATTTTATTAAAAATTATCACTCTCACACACTACAAAAAAGAATTCAGTTAGCCACTGCAAGTCACCACGGTGAGCTTTTGTCATCGCCAATAGTCCAAGTTTTTGCGATTGCGCTGCAACGGCATAACTACAGTCACTTAATATGTGACGGTATAGTGTTTTCGTGGTATAATGTTAAGAACTTTGCGACGGCAAGGTGTCGCCGTTGTATAATGTTACAAACTTTGCGACAGAATATTTTTACCGTGGCAATAAATAATAAATCTTGTGACGGGAGGTCCTACCGTGACAAAGTTTTTGATTTTTTTTCGACAACACTTCTAATGCCGTGGCTAAAATTGTGTAAATGAACTGTTTTCCTACTACGGTGTTATTTGTTGTCACTAGTTATTTTTAATTTCTTTTAATTGGGTCAACTAAATATATTTGGTCCATTAGTAAGCATGTTATCATTATAATGACTAAATTCCCAAAATGAAAATTTTGACCGTCTGATGTGATCGTTATAGTTAATTAAATATGAGTAGAGTAGAAAAATCAACTCGTTTCGTGAACGTTCAATGCTCGATCGAAACGGTCAACCATATTTACATAAAACTCATCATACAAAAACGTTATTACGTACCTTTAGATGACCTTATTTCATTGACTCTTCCAAACATTAAACTCTCAAAAAAAATGAGACATAATCAGCCATATAAAAATTTATGAATGTTTACCTCCCGATATTGTGGCTCCCCATAGAAAGAGATAAGTTTAAATAGTTGACTGCATCGATCGGGGCTCTAATTTTGTCGGATTTAAGTGTGACTTTTTCATAATCCTCATATTTCATCATAACGATCAAATGCTATTTCAAAGCGTTTTTCAAAATTTGACTTCTTTTATATAGTTGTTTCGAAAAGTTTTACATTTAAATATAATTTACTAATCAAGTTATACCGCATTAGTAAGCATGTTGTCATTATAATGGTTAAATTTACAAAATAAAAATTTTGACCGTCTGATGTGATCATTATAGTTAAATATGAGTAGAATAGAAAAATCAACTCGTTTCGTGAACGTTCGATGTTCGATCGAAACGGTCAACCATATTTTCGTAAAACTTATCACACGAAAACGCTATTACGTACCTTTAGATGACCTTGTTTCGTCGACTCTTCCAAACATTAAACTCTCAAATAAATGAGACGTAATCAGCCATGTAAAAATTTGGGAACGTTTACCTCCTGATACTATTGCTCCTCATAGAGAGAGATAAGTTTAAATAAGGTTGACCGCATCGATCGGCGCTCTAAATTTTTCGGATTTAAGTGATTTTTTTACCATCACCATATTTCATCATAACGATCAAATACTATTTCATAGAAGTTTTCAAAATTTGACTTCTTTTATATAGTTGTTTCGAAAAGTTGTACACTTGAGTATAATCTACTAATCAATTAGTAAACATGTTGTCATTATAATGGCTAAATTCACAAAATGAAAATTTTAACCGTTTGATGTGATCGTTATAGTTAAATATGAGTAGAATAGAAAAATCAACTCGTTTCGTAAACGTTTGATGCTTGATTCAGTCAACCTAATACATCATAAACATACACTAAGATGATTCATATCGTAAATACCATAAATAATTAATTCTCTAATTAATGCACATTATAATAAAGTACGCAACATAGTGAGTGTCTGAGAATTTTCGGTACATTTTTTAGACACCTGAAGTATTTATTTTTGTTTTTCAAAGTGTGTTGTTATTGTTTAAGGACTTGTTCAAATTTTCTCAACTTTTTCTTATTAGTGAATATACAATTTATCAATTCAGTAGTAAAGTATGCTTCGCGAGTGGTTTGCCACAATTTTTGAAAAAAAATTTGAACACCGAAATTATGATAAATTAAAATTTGAAATTTTAGAAATATAGTAATTTATTGAAAAAAAAAATCTTAATTAGGTGGATAAATTAGTAGCCAGAAACGCGCCACGTGGCCCAATTTTTACATTATTTCTATTACTTAAGCAGATTTCCCTTATGGAACTACTCTTCAGCTGATACCTATATTGCCTTCCTTCTAAAATAACCTACATAAAGCAAATTTAATACAACATGGGTAAGAGAGTAAATATACAATCCCACAAATGCATATTGTATGTGAAAATAGGAATGAGTTTTCAGTTTCACACAACTCCCACACGTTGCTCCAGTTAACGCAGTCCCTCGACCGCTCCCTATCTGAAGTCATACGAAGATATCTGAAGCCTTTATTCAATTTCAAGATTTCGATTTCCATTGATTTCAGAATTCTTTTTTATGTTATGTTGGATTCTTTCGTAGAAGCTTTAAAGCAGTGGGCATGACTAAAGCAGAAAAAGGATGTCTCGAAATAAATACGGTCGGAATTATATATGTGGTTTGACGATTATTGGGTTTTCAGTAGGTAAGGATTATTGGGATATCATCTCCTCTTCCATCGCCTTCTTTGATCTTAATTTGGTGAGTTTTTTCCAATTTCTTCTTATTCTATTTTATGGGATACTTGGGAGCTTTGAATTGCAGCGAAGAGAGAATCTCAGTTGCCCTGTCAATTTTGGGATGAATGATTTTCATATTGTACTATTTCGTACGGTTACGGTATCAGTTATTCAAGTTGTGGTCCGGAAGACAAGGGGATGATTACATTTTTCTTGGCTTTGGAGAATGATCAGTTCATCTTTTTCTGAGATATGGGTAATGCTTTCGATTTCTGCTATTTCTGTTATTCAGAGACACCCAAGGGCACAGTCTTTCTTCTTTTTCTGGGGAATAATCAAAATTAGATTTTTCTTATTCCCCAATCATCAAGATTTGATTTTTATTTGGAGGAGCGATGTGGGAGTCGATCTTTCTGACATTGGCAGCGACGGCCGGAAACAACATCGGCAAAATTCTTCAAAAGAAGGGCACCGTCATTCTTCCGCTTCTCTCTTTGAAGCTCAAGGCAACTCTTCTTTTTGACATGTTGTTATGATTGGTATTGATTCACTTTTGTAATTGTGTGTTTGAATCTCGAATGATCGGATTTTTGGGTTTATGGAATTGGATTCTGGATGAGTTGCCAATTGGGTTTCTGATTTTGTTGCAAGCAAATGTTGGTGTTGCATGTTAAAGATTTGGAGAGATGAGTAATTTGGGTATGTGGTTTTTTTAGGTGATAAGGGCATATGCCTTGAACGAAGCTTGGTTGATTGGTTTTCTTATGAATATATTTGGAGCCTTGCTCATGTTGAGAGCATTGTATCTTGATCTTGTAAGTGTTTCACTTTCAAGCTCCATTTGTTTGTTTTGATCTTTACATTTTCTTGAACATTCAGTTTGTACATAGTTGAGGTTTATAATATGTGCTGAAGTTAAGTTTAATTGAAATGCATGTAAGAAAGTATCTGAATTTGAACTTTTTCTGAGTTATTTAGATATATATTCTACTTCTAATTGGCAACTATATCACTGAAATATATGTAAGGTTTCACTCATCTTCAGTTTTAATCGATTAATGTGTGCCTTGCTATATAAGATGATCAATGTTGCAGCTGATGGTGTCTCTGTTATAATTTACACAGGAAATATTATGATCACAGGAAACAGAGAATGGTTCTTTTTCAGGTATAGTTTGGTTTTTTATTCTTCTACTTTCAGTTGCTTCTAAGTGATTTTAGTTTTGGTTTGTCAGTAAAAATTTATGTAGTGGAACTTAAGAGTTAGAGTTTAGTTTTTATGGTGATGATTTCTGTACTGTTTTTTCCTTTGGTTGTTTTAGTGATTTTGGAGCTGGCTCTTTGGCTTTCTGATTTTTGTTTGGTTTTGTTTAAAATATCAGTTTACTGATAAGATGTCTGGTACACATATGATTACTCCAAACTAAGGACTAACATCCAAACTTTCTCAAACCATTATGGGCGTAGGAAACTCTCTCTTTTCTTATTTAGATTACTGAATAGTTTTGCATCTTTTGTGTTGTACGTGGTGGTTTCAGTGTACCATTTGAATGTTATTTATTCAATTACAGTTAAGTGGAAGGACTGTATTAAAATGGGAAACTAATGGATGTCCGAACAATCATTTTAATTTGACGACAGTAATATAATGTGAGTAATATACTATGTTTTGGAAAGATTGATGTACTATGATTAAGTGATTTCATAGTCCATAGTCTGCACTATGGTTAATCTAAGTTATTTTTAGTTGCATCTCTAATCTGCTCCGATTTTATTGTTGTTACAGAATAGATAAAATCATATCTTGAAGCTTAAACACTACTTCTTTGGGAATTGCATTTAGGCAAATAATAATTAGGTAAGTCTGTTTAGACGTTTCTTTTATTCTTCTTCTTCTTATTCAGCACTCACAGATTATTCGTCATTCTCAGTTTTGATACGTTTCATTTCTCCTTTCACTTTTGATTCAAGAGAAAATTTGATTATTTTCTGTCACTTGCTTTTGAACATAAGACTTGATATTATGTTTGTGATGCTATAAATATCGCATGTTTTGAATACGAGATATTGTGGTCGCTAAAAGCTTATATATTAATGAGCACCTTTTTTTCACACATCTGCTTTGTTACAAATCCATTTCATATATGAGGTCATGAGTGATTACCCAATTATAATTAATTGAAGTGGATGTATGTTAATGGAGTTATAGAGTTGGTGACAAACTTAGGGTTAAATGTACAAATGAGTTTGCAATGGCAGAGAAGGAATTGGGTACCTAAATATTAGATGACTGAGATTGTATAAGGTCTTTTTAGCTTATTACTTCTGTATTTTGGTTCTTGGTTTTGCTATTTTTCTAGGTCCACTTTTTTTTTTTTCTTAAGTATCCCTTTATGGAACAAATAGGGGGTGTTTTATATAGAATCTTGAGTTAGGAGGAGACTACTAGCATTCGTGATTGCAATCATTTTCATGCCAATTAAAATATATCGTTTCAATGTGTAACGACCCGAACCTTAAAATACCCCCTAAAAGTTTTAAATTTATTTTATTTTATTTTGACATTTCGGAGATTTGTTTACAATTCATAGGGGTCCAAAAGTTGATTTTTATAAATTGAACCGATCGAGAATTTTATTTCTCGACAGGATAGAGGACGGTAAAATGAGTTCGCGGACACGTAGCAGGGTTAATTTGGTATTCGTAAGAAAAAGTTATGACGTAAAATCGGAGCAGAGGAAATTTCTGGAAAACGAGGGGAAATTTCTAGAAAATGAATATTCTAGACTTGGGGAGAATATTCTTCCTCCCTTTTTTTTTTTTTTCTTTCTTTCTTTCTTTTCTCACTTTTCTCTCTCCTCCCATTTCTTTCTCCCCCAATCGGGCTGGAGCCCGAGTCCCAACCACGGAGGCACCGACTCTCGGTTCTCCGCCGTCCGGCCACCGATCGGTGTGCCACCGGTGCCGATCGGTTCGTCTTCTTCTCCTCTTCACTTCTGGGGTGGGTATTCGGGGCGGATCGCCGTCGTTTGACCGGTCGAAGCTCGAGAAGGCTCGACTGTGTCGAATCGAGTTCTCGCTCCACCAGCCACCAATCGACCCTATTCCGGTCGGGAATCGATGGTCTCGGCCGGTGCAATCAACCCACGGAAGGAATCGAACCAATTTAACCCAGGTAAGGAGAAACTAAAAATTTAAATTTCTAGGGTTTTCGGGTTCGGATTGGAGGGTGGTGATTTTGATGTTGTTGATGAAATTAGAGGCTAGAATTAGATTCAAAACATTGTTTGGAGTCGTTTGAGTGTGATTTGGGGTTGGATTGGTTGAAATTAAGAGAAAATTAGAGATTAGGGAGGTGCTGCCGCCGTTTCGGCCGTTCGCGACGACTGTGACGGTTTTTGGCGGCAGGGGACGACGGGGAAAACGTCCTGAGGTTATGGCGGTGATTTTGGGTTGATTTGGAGACTGGTGGTGGTGTTCTGGCCACTGTGGAGGAGCTGCCAGTGGCGGTGGCGGCGGCACTGCTGCTGACGGCGGTGAAAAGTAAAAGAATGGTAAAAAGGTGAAAAGTAAAACAGTAAAAGTAAATGGTAAACAGTAAATTATATAGTAATTGGTAAGTTTGACTTTGACTTTTACTGTTGACTCGACTTACCATTTGACTTTATAAAATGTTAATGTTGACTTTCCGTAAAAAGTAAAAGTTGGTTAAAAATAGGGGTTTACGTCAAATTAAGAAATAAAAGAATGGAGCGGACTTTGTTCCCAGTGGGTGAGTGTTGGCGGTTGGGAGCAAAGGATTTTTAGTTGGTTTAAGGAATTATTTCGAATCCGTTTCGGATTTTCCGAGGAAATTTCTGGGACCGGTTCTTACAAGTGGTATTAGAGTAGGGATATGATCTCTGGCTATGATCTGGAAGAGGAATCATGGGTTAATTTTTGAGTCGAAGATAATTGGACGAAATTCTGAGTCAAACAAAAATTTCAATCATCTTTATTGATTTGTTGTTACCGAAATATAAGCTGCCATCTTCGAGCTTTACTTTGATTTTAAGCATTCTATATATATATATATATATATATATATATATATATATATATATATATATATGTTTTGTCAACGGAAAAATGGTTTGTTTTGATTCTCATTGTTGACTTGCTAGCTAGATTCGATATTCAAAATATGAGTATGGAAAACACTATTACATGTTATCCTTCATAAGAATTTATGTTTAATCAAAGTAATTTGTTGAAAAGATCATAAACAGAAATTGAACTTAAATTACATGATGGTAGAGATTGTTTTGTATTCCATTAAGATAGTGGGAAATTAAGAATTTTAATCTTATTATTTGAAATTATCATATACTGACTTATGATTATCGCCAAATATAGTATGCACCCATCGTACGTGTAAAGGTTTTATATTCAAGGCTCTATGAAGAGTTTTATGAATTTAAATCAAATGGGAATTTACTGAAAACAAATATTTGAGAACCCACATTTAACCATAAATGAAACCAACAAACGTTACAGGTTCAAATTGTTGAAGCTGGCACAAATTTTCTCATCCCATTGGACGATTTAGCTTAGAAATATATCTAAATTTTATGCTTAATGGCTTTAATCACCGAGCATTTTTTTTTCATCACACTTGCAAATTAAAGCTTTGATTAATTGGTGTGGCCACGCACGAGTTATATATATATTTGATTTATGCGTTTCACAAATAATCTGTATGATCATATATGTTTTACAAACGGAGAAAGGAAATAATGCATTAACCTCTTATGTGAAGATTTATTAGTTACATATGTTCAGTATATAATAACTTAAAGGTAAGTTTTCATGTGGAACAAATACTTATAAGGTTAATGCTCCTAGGTTGTATTCCAGTTAATTACTTTCTTTTGATCACAATTGGCCAGAAAATCTTTCATATTGTCAACATGATATTTAATTGTATTGTTGTGTTTCGATTTAAATTTCTGCTAAAATTTAAATTGCATTTATTACCTCTGGAGTTTGGGAGGATGGTAATAAATTTTTTTAAATTATTGGTAATGTTATGTATATTGTGGGTTTCTTTGTTAAATGGAGGAATCAATTATGGTTGATTTGTTTCCGGAAGCTGATTTAAGAGAAGTACAGAAGTGAGAAGGAGTTGGAGGAATGATATATTTATTAAGGTAAAAACTTGGTTTAAGATATCATTGCATCAAATTTTATTGGTATGTAACCTAACATGGTCTTCAGATAAGTTTGCATTAAATAAATTCTCATATTTTTATGAAGTGTTATATGTATTAAAAGGAAGTTATTTTCATTATGTGATTCTCAAGTGAGAGAAATTATCATAAAACTATATGAATTATAGGGCCCAATGATTCATATTGTTTTATGTGTTCAAGGAAGGTTAATTCCGTAACTTCCGTTGTGTGTCTTGACCTAATTAGACTAGAATAGTAGTTACCTTAGTAGATAGGGAATCCCTGATTACTTGGGATACTTGATGTAATGCCTATATAAAGGCCTCCTTATCTATCAATAAAGTAACGCTTTACATCTATATTGTTTCTCCTACAACACGTTATCAGCACGTAGTTTCTAACCCTGTGCTTGATAGCAAAAACCCTAGCTTTTTGCCGGAAAAAAAAAAAAATTTCAGCAACCCTAGCTTTTCTGCCGGCAACTGCTTGTCGGCAAAGAAGGCCCTCCCCAGAAATCACTTTCTGCCGGCAACCCCTTCGTCGGAAGAAAGAAAACAATCCCAGGGCACCAGGTTCTACCGACAACTCTTTGTCGGAAAAGCTAAGAAGCCCCCAGGAACTTTTTGCCGACAACCAATTCGTCGGTACATCATATACTATTGAACTGCCGACGACATCTTTGTCGGCAGAGGCTGAAGAAGCTCAGGGCACCCAGTAATTTGCTCTGGGCACCCTCCGATGGTTCGACGGCGTCCTCTCTCATCGCCTCCCCGCCGCGATGCAATCCAGAGACGACGCCTGCTCGGTCGACGCCTCAGCCCGAAGCCGCTCCAATCCGGCGGCCCACCTCGATGCTTCGACGAAGCCCTAGCGCGCTCCAACCTAGTCGTCGCAGCCTCTGACGTCGCCGCCTCTGTCGACGCAGCCCAAACGACGTCGATGCCCGGATTTGCACGCCTGTACGCAGCTTAGCGCCGCCGACCCAGTCCTGCTGCCCCGATTCGTCACCGTTTCAGTCAGATCCGGATCTCCAGATCTCGACCCGGACCCTTGGGCCTGACCCGACCCGTGTCCAACCCGACCCGATTCGGCTGTTAAACGAATTCTACTGTGCAAGGGGCAAAACGGTAATTGTACTTACCTCAGTTAAACAGTTTTTACCCTACGGGTTAAAAACAGTTACTGCAGTAATTCTTTTTATTAGTTTTACTGCTCCATATATGGTGAATATGACTAACCATATGTTTTTCTTTTCCATGAAACTTATTGCACGACGCATCGCGATGTAATTGCGAGGATTATTTCGTTGCACGTACATGGAAGAGCATCTTAATTTGCACAAGGATCAGAACCGAGTCCTTCAGCGCAATTTTTAAACGCAGTTCATTTGGCGAACTAGCATGTATGATTTAATAAAAGTTCCCGTTCTTTCGCAATTTCAATTACTTGAACTTGTGTATATGTGTTGGAACTTGTGTGTTTTTCAGGACGATACAAAGGGGCCCCACCCACCCCTGCGTATCACAGTATTTATGGGGTAACTGTGATGTTACCGTCCAAAGTTGTGCTTGTGGCTGTGATGTCACTGTGAACCACAACTCTTCGTGAATATTTAATCACGATTCCGACATAATATTGTCGATGCTTGTGACGATCCTAAGGGAGTCACAAAGGGGACAAACTCATGATGTGTGACGGAAATTGTCACTGTAACATCGATATGTGACGGAAATTGTCACAACCAATTGAATTGAGTAACCAGAATCTTGGTCTCGACCATTCAATTCCTTCCCTCTTGTTCTTTTGATATAAAGAAACAATTGACCATAAAATGCGCCTAGAGAATGGCCATTGAAAAAAGAGAGAATCATGTCATGGATATGGTTCTATCGGTTCACTAATTGCAAAATTGCAATCATATGGTCAATGTATACAAGAGATACATGGAAGAAGATGAGAGTATATCCTCATGATTACGGATTTCAACAGCAAAAGATAATTTGCAATAAATATGAAGCATATGACTTCAATTTCATAGTCAAAGTGACTACAAATCCGTTGATTTTGTGCAGGCATAGACCTCACATGTGTGACTAATGCTACTTAGTCGATACACTCTTTATGGTCAAGATCTCGATATAACCGTTGGCATTTTGATGCATATATGGTTCGATTCCCTAAAAAAAGCTATATGTGAATGCAATGAATCGCATTACACATTTACATGGCATGTTGATTGAGTTCACCAACCTAATTGGTGATGTTAACTCGAAAAATCACAAGAGACAAAATGAGTGACTCGCGAGAAATTGCGATCCGCCAACTTGGCCGTGATCCGCCAACTCTGCGATCCGCCAACTTGGCCGCGATCCGCCAACTCTGCGATCCGCCAACTTGGCCGCGATCCGCCAGGCATCGCTCGCCATGGCCATCCGCCAACTTGGCTGCGATCCGCCAGGCCTCGCTCGCCATGGCCATCCGCCAACTTGGCCGCGATCCGCCAGGCCTCGCTCGCCATGGCCATCCGCCAACTTGGCTGCGATCCGCCAGGCCTCGCTCGCCATGGCCATCCGCCAACTTGGTCGCGATCCGCCAGGCCTCACTCGTCAAGAAACAAATTGACATGCTTGCGTACATAAGCGGATGCATGCGCATTGCCCGGCCTCGGCCTCGGCACTCTTGCGCCCACCATAGCCCGCCTTGCCTAGCCTCGGTTTCGGCCTTGGCTTAGCTTACGCGTTGCTTGGACTACAGCTCCGCCACAACCACATGCTGCCGCCCCCTCGGTCTCCGGACCTTGGCACGCACACGGCCCGCCTAGCAGCGCCCCGGCCTCGGCCTCGGCGTTGGCCTGAACACGGCCCGGCCAGCAGCCATCTCGGCCTTATAAGCCCATGCACTCACCCCGGCACGTCTTGGCTTCGGCCTCGGCATGCCTTTGGCTCTTTAGCATGGCATCGGCCTCGTCAGGTCCTTGTTTTATGCCTCGGTAAGCCTTCGCTTCGGCCTAGGCTATCCATCGGCAACTCACATGACCTCGACTCCAACATCAAGCCTCGGCCCCATAAGCCTTTGCTTTTGCCTCGACACGCCTTGGTTTCGGCCTTGGCATGCCTTGACATTTGCTCGGCCTCGGCCCGCCCGTGCACCACCTCGGCTTCGGCCTTGGCTAGGCTAGCACGCGCCTATGCTTGACCCTGGCCCTTCCTTGCCTTGTTTCGGCTTGGTTCCCATTCTAGCTTGGCTTCGGCCTTAGATAGCTAGCTCATGGCCTCGGTCTTGGATACTTGGTTTAGACATTTATGTCTCTATAGTATCGATGTTGGCTCATTCTGGTTGTTTTCCGGCTCTATTTTTGAGCGTTAACGGATGTATCTAGTACGCCTTTAAGCATACCTATGTTTTATCTTGTGATACTACACGCCATGTTGCACACTCTATAGGAATTGAGTATATATTCCGGTTTATATGTCTTGGCATAAAACCCTTGTCTCTACACTCTTATGAATGTATCATAGAGACATTAAGTGTGTAGCTAATCTTCATCGAACCTTGATCACCACTTCAAGATATTGGTGCCAACGTTTATCACCTTGAAACTCATTGTGAAAATTGAATTGATTTCTTATGTATCGCTTCTACTGAATGCGCACAACTTATGAGTCAATATTGTGAATGTATTTCACGTATACTATGATTCGGATTCTTTGAATCGGCGACTCATGTAGACTCTTTCATACATAGTCCGGAATTTTGGACATGTTTTGATGAATCCATATATGCAAGAAAGCTATGGACATCGTTTCTTTTGAGCAAATAAGCTATTGGGATCAAAGATTACCAAAAGAATTTGGTAGCGTCATGAGCAATGCTCAAGGCTCAAGGATGACATTAACGTCACCCAGGTCTTCCTCAAAGTCAATGGAAGCACCATCTATGCATTTAAACGTGCATATGATCCCCCTTATGATCCTTCATTAGCTATGCTCAACATATGGAAGCTTAATCTTTAGCAAAGTTTAGGAGTAACGCCCTCCTACGCTAAAGGCAATGATACATAAGATGATGGCTTTGATGCCTTCTCATAGTTCAATTTGAGATACAATGATACTATGGTGATATACCTCATGGTTAAACTCAAGCCATAACACTTAGATGTTATGAAGCACCTTCACAATGATTGAAAAGTAGCAAAAACCTAAAATTTCTGGTTTTTCAGCTCGCGGACTCGTCATTGTGAGGACCGGTTTACCTACTTTTAGGCCGGTTCTTGAGGTGAAATTTGGTCCACCGATTCCTAACATCCATGGCTACCTGCTCATAAAATTTCAGAGCCATTGGACACCTGGAAGGTGCTGAACCATTCGACACAAACGTTCACTGACCTCCGGCGACTATTCCGACCGGTTCGGTATGTTTCAGACCGGTTCCGGCAATGAGCCCGGCGGCGTTGGAATCCTAACACACGTGCCTACCTACTATTAAAATTTGGTAGCATTTGGTGTTCCGGAACATAGTGAAACGTTTCAGGAAGCATACATGCATGTTACATTTTGTAACGGAATGCATCTTGTTAACGTATAAGTGTTAACGATCAATACCCTATACCGTCCACATACTTTATGTGCCATATTGCGCTACCACAAGCGCTCAATGATGGGTTATTTGATTATGAATAACGTCTTTGAATAAGACGTCAGCTTCCACCTATAGTCCGCTATATATAAACCTTAACAGGCGATCTCGTTTATGTCACTTTTTGATGAACCAGTCTCCCCGTCGTTAGGGGGAGAGAAGAACAAGTTTGTTCAAGTAGAACGACTTGGCATTGCCGTGGTTTGTCCCCACTGTGCCTCATCATGTTCCCAAAGTCCCATAAATCAAAGTGACGAGATTTGATATACATGCTGCAAAGAGTAAACTATTGATCTTTCAAGGAAAAGATCGGAATAGTACTCTTGTATCAACATGCCTGTAAGGATTGATGTCCAAATCAATGGACATATTGTCATTCATAAATGGTGACATGGTGACTCCACAAAAGTGGTAGATGGTGTCACTAGGCCGTGACTCTCACAAGAAGTGTAGAGAGGGCACTTTGTTCGATATACACTCGCCGAATGCGAGTATGGCACAACTTGATCCTTCGGATCAATGACAACTCATTCGTCTCATGGATTTTCTGGATTAAGGTTATTATTGGGGGACGCCTCAATGAGAAGCCAATCCATATAGAGATCTCTACAAATGCGAATTACACTAGTGTACATGAGTACGTGGTCTATGAGTTAGATATCGAACACACTCACTTTGTTGAAGCAAATACCAACGTTGTGAATTGGCCTACACGGAAAGATATGCGATCCAGTTTATACAAAGAGATAGGTCCTTGGTCAGGTGATGCCGACACCGCAAGTGTAAACCCTATCGATAATCTTTGATTGAAAGCGTAGTGAGAAAAAGAGCCTAGACTCACCTTGTGGCGCAAGGTCTCTCACAAACGCCCTGGAATCGACTACGATGACATATGCTCTCGTAATGGAGTCATATCACACTCCACTACCTTGTCAGTTAGGTAGTTCCGAAAAACTGATCATGCAGCTTGTATCATCTCTATTGGGACTAAGTAAAGAGATGTACATAAATATCATGAATGGATCAGTTTTCACCCAAGTCAAGTAAGCAAAAACCTCGAAGTGCGTATGCTATCAGATTAGGATGTTCTCTATATGGGTTCAAATCTTCTGGTTGGATATTGTATAACGCGGTTGAGCAACTACTTGATTGGAGATGAAATGTAATGAATCATGCCTATTTGCGTGTAAATTACGGATGAATTGTGATTGAGATATCACTAATCCGACGTTAAGAATGAAAAGATCTTGGGAATACTTGGTCTCAAATGTGAGAACCGTTAGTGATGAACTTGTTCATCTATCGGCTTATGGCAAACTAATGGACGTTAAACCAAAGCCTATATGTATCCCATGATTAGTCGATGTCTTGAGAAGACTCGTTTCGTCTATGTGACGAGAAGTCTTGGGAGATGAAACTCTCTATCTAAGTATCATGTGCGCAATCATGTGCTTGTCATAATATGCTCGACTCGACATCTCATTCGCTATAAACTTATAAAGCCAAAGTGATGGCTAGACGCGCCCACGCAATGCCATGGTATATGGCGGTACTTTCTTTTAAGAGAGAAAGGTTTAGGCTCATTCGATCCCATCATGAAAGACATATCAATAGGCAATTCCAGATTCTGCCTAGTTCTGTACGTCAACTTCCCCGTGACCTACATGACAACTCACTCATCGGAAAATGGTAAACTTAGTACCGTTGGAAAGCTCTATGTGTCTACTTTCCAGGGACACTAACCATTTGATCATAGCTATCATATTGAGTGAGTTATGGCTGTTTTAGCAAAGTAGGACGAATCTGTCCAGTAATTTGCAGATCAGTCACCTTCGACAGAGCTTTGTGATCAGCTCAGAACGAACCACGTTGTGTACTTTATACCACTGGAAAGATATGGGTGTCTAGTTTCCAGAACATTTTACGGTTCGTTCATACCTACTGTATCGAAGGAGTTATGACTATTTAAGTACACGAAGGTCATGCTGCGCGTGAATCTGATTTTCAACGCGAACTCTAGTTTTGAGTTGTTAAGCGACCTTCTTCCTTAAGACCAAGTAAAGCTAAGTGTAGCTGGTCTAATACAAGGATAATGTGGCTGTATTCAATGACTCGATCATTGGCCACACCTACTTTTGAAGCTTGTGAGGAGCGTTTGTATACGCCATTAATCTGAACTCCAAGATTGAGTTACCAATCAGGGGGAGTTGTCTTGTAGACATCAGGGGGAGTCTACCTCACATGTAATCTTCAATTGTAGTTGGTGCGTTGTGCTCTTTTCCCTTCGACCAAGCTTTTTATTTTTACCCAAGAGGTTTTGTTTTGCTTGGCAAGGTTTTAGCGAGGCAACATGTTATGCACCGTGTCACATTAGGTACGCGACACAAGGGGGAGTGTTCAAGGAAGGTTAATTCCGTAACTTCCGTTGTGTGTCTTGACCTAATTAGACTAGAATAGTAGTTACCTTAGTAGATAGGGAATCCCTGATTACTTGGGATACTTGATGTAATGCCTATATAAAGGCCTCCTTATCTATCAATAAAGTAACGCTTTACATCTATATTGTTTCTCCTACAACATTATGATAATTATCTATTTGGATATATTGGGAGAAGGGTAGTATGGATTTTATTCATTATATTAGGGTCGTCTGAGCTAACTAGCAGTAGCGTGGGATGCTACTTCGCAGCCACTGGGATGGTTCCGACCCTTAGCCTGAGAGGCTGGGTCATCTGAGCTAGTTAGCAGTAGCGTGGGACGCTACTTCGCAGCCCTGGGAGGTTCCGACCCTTAGTAAGCCTGTGATTGATATTATGAGAGACCGGGTCGTCATACCCTAGCTAGCAGTAGCGTGGGACGCTACATAGTAGCCACTGGGATAGTTCCGACCCATAGCCTGGGAGGCTCACTGTAACATCTGGGTCGTCTTGAACTAGCTAGCGGTAGCGTGGGACATTGTTTTAGTAGTCCTGGGAGGTTCCGACCTTTAGCCTAGGAGAGGCTTAGGTCGTCTTATTGTCCACGCTGGTTTAGTAGTCCTGGGAGGTTCCGACCCGAGTCTGGGAGGCTTACTATTATATGGTAGTACTAACCTTCCCCTGATTTACCCGATATGATGATATAGTTGATGAGATGAGTTTTGTTATTTTATTTCATGATGTCGGAAATTTTATTTTTATGAGATTATTTATTTAAATAATAAATTTTCGAATCAGCGAGGCTGGAGTGTTATTATGAAAATAATTGAGAATAGGCCGATGAGATTGGTCGGTGATTCATCATTGGGTTTTATCATTATTTGATTATTCATTATAGCGCGGGATTGATTTGTGCTATTATTTTCTAAAACGTGGGATGTTAGATTAAATACATGCATAGTGATTAATTGTATTGGGAAGGAAATATAATGTTTCTTGTTTCTTTCCAATTTCTAAATTTTAAACACTTCAATTGTTAGTGGGCCGATGGAGGTTATATGCATGATTTAAATTGTGGAGTATGTTGGTTTGTGAAACATAATTATGTTGATTAAAGTATTTTATGAATTATTATATTCCTTAGGTTAATATGAGAAGTTGTGGTTTTGATGAATAGTATAAGGCAGGGATTGATTTGATCGGTTGCGTTATCTCTACAAGTGGGTAGCATGAATTTTGTAGCTTTGAATGTTATGTTTTGTGACGGTGGTTGTACTTTGGGGAGCAGATGGCTCCAGGAGTGGATGAATTATTATAAGAAGTGTTACTTTTAAATTTTCCGCAGGTAAGGTTGTCCATTTTTAAGGAAAGTTATGCCAAAATTTTCGGGTATGATTTTCCCTCAAAGTGGAATCTGTAGAGTTGCTGGGAATCTGTAATTAAATTGGTGACTTAGGATCTTGTTAAAGAATTGGTTGTAATTTTTAAGTAATTTGAAAGTTCCAAGGTTGAAAATGGTTGTCTGGAGCTTATTTGACCTTTCTAGTCTTCGAAAATGAAGCGACCGAATAAATTAAGATAAGGTTCACTAAGCTATAAGTTGTATTTTAAGTATCTAAATGACGAGTGGTGGCTAAGTGACGTCATATATAACCATAGACTTGAATTGTTCTCCCTTTTGTCGTTAGAAATTAAATTGGGCATTCTTAGAAATTCCCAAATGGAATCAGTATGCGGTAAATTGGTTAAAAGCGGTCAATCTTGGGTGATCAGGAAAATGTTAATTAGATGTTTTATTGATCATTGATTGGTTGTCTTGGTATGGGTTGAGGCTAATGATTCTTTTGATTCTACATCTTTATAAGTTGTATTCCAAGAAATTTATAAGCATGGAGCTGTGAGACGTTTATATCCTCGCTCTATTCTTGACGGATACACAAATTTCGAGCATGAAATTTTTTTAGGGGGTGAGTTTGTAACGACCCAAACCTTAAAATACCCCCTAAAAGTTTTAAATTTATTTTATTTTATTTTGACATTTCAGAGATTTGTTTACAATTCATAGGGGTCCAAAAGTTGATTTTTATAAATTGAACCGATCGAGAATTTTATTTCTCGACGGGATAGAGGACGGTAAAATGAGTTCGCGGACACGTAGCAAGGTTAATTTGGTATTCGTAAGAAAAAGTTATGACGTAAAATCGGAGGGGAGGAAATTTCTGGAAAACGAGAGGAAATTTCTGGAAAAAGAATATTCTAGACTTCGGGAGAATATTCTTCCTCCCTTTTATTTTTTTTCTTTCTTTCTTTCTTTCTTTTCTCACTTTTCTCTCTCCTCCCTTTTCTTTCTCCCCCGATCGGACTGGAGCCCGAGTCCCACCCACGGAGGCGCCGACTCTCGGTTCTCCGCCGTCCGGCCACCGATCGGCGCGCCACCGGTGCCGATCGGTTCGTCTTCTTCTCCTCTTCACGTCTGGTGTGAGTATTCGGGGCGGATCGCCGTCGTTCGACCGGTCGAAGACGGCTCGACTGTGTCAAACCGAGTTCTCGCTCCACCGGCCACCAATCGACCCGATTCCGGTCGGGAATAGATGGTCTCGGCCGGTGCAATCAACCCACTGAAGGAATCGAACCAATTTAACCCAGGTAAGGAGAAACTAGAAATTTAAATTTCTAGGGTTTTCAGGTTCGGAGTGGAGGGTGGTGATTTTGATGTTGTTGATGAAATTAGATTCAAAACATTGTTTGGAGTCGTTTGAGTGTGATTTGGGGTTGGATTGGTTGAAATTAAGAGAAAATTAGAGATTAGGGAGGTACTGCCGCCGTGTCGGCCGCCGTTCGCGGTGACTGTGACGGTTTTTGGCGGCGGGGGACGACGGGGATAACGTCCTGAGGTTATGGCGGTGATTTTGGGTTGATTTGGAGACTGGTGGTGGTGTTCTGGCCACTGTGGAGGAGCTGCCGGTGGCGGTGGCGGCGGCGCTGCTGCTGCAGGCGGTGAAAGGTAAAAGAATTGTAAAAGATGAAAAGTAAAACAGTACAAGTAAATGGTAAACAGTAAATTAAATAGTAATTGGTAAGTTTGACTTTGACTTTTACTGTTGACTCGACTTACCATTTGACTTTATAAAATGTTACTGTTGACTTTCCGTAAAAAGTAAAAGTTGGTTAAAATAGGGGTTTACGTCAAATTAAGAAATAAAAGAATGGAGCGGACTTTGTTCCTAGTGGGTGGGTGTTGGCGGTTGGGAGCAAAGGATTTTTAGTTGGTTTAAGGAATTATTTCGAATCCGTTTCAGATTTTCCGAGGGAATTTCTAGGACGGGTTCTTACACAATAACCTCAGATGATTCGTGTTAATCGACAGGTAGTCTCGTACAATTACCCCTTTCATCGTACTGGAGGCCTAGAAGATCATCACTCTATAACACAGAGAGAATAGAGACAGAGGCCAGTTGGCCATGGCAAAAAGTTAAGAAACTTTCCAATTCACCTTATAGGTTTAACCAATGGATTTCTCCCATTGAGGATACTGGAGATAGAAAAAGATACTGTAAAATATTGATGGTAAAAAAATTAGCAGACCTGGACAGTGAGGCACCATTTATATATACACTTATTTTTATTTTTAAATAGATCTATTATATTCTTTCTGAACATAACTATAACACTGTTGTTGTTATTGCCATGCAGATATGTGGACAAGTAGATAAGCATAAGCCATGAAAGAAAATTGAAGTAAATGCAAGATGCAAAATATAAAATGCAACTTAAGTGTGAATTTAAGTGTGTTAGAAGCCAAACAAATGATTATTTTTTAGTTCTTGCAAGTTCTATGTCAGCTATGCCTTATCATGTTTCTTTGTATATAAGGCCAATAATTTGGAAGAAAAAACTCGATCAAATATGTCTATTATGTTTTATTATTATTGAAAGACCACATAATTGATTTTTTTTTCCATACCAGGAGTTTCATTTCATGTTTTTATGACCATATGAAAAGAGGTTTTTTGCATATCAAATCATGGTACTTTTTTTTTTATGCTATGTTCTATCAGAACTCTTTAAAATGGTACAATACATTTCTATTTTTGTAAATGTTGAAGCAAAGGATCACATATTAAAATTTAACGCTAGATCTCTATAAGATATATGTGTCTGTTTTTAAGAATTCAAAAATGATAATACTAGATCTTTTGCGTGAGCGCGGCACTTCCGGACGTGCATACAAACAATTTTGGTTGGTTTGAAGACAATTTGTTTTTACACGATGATCAATGTGTTAATTGCCAAAATTTAAAGACAATTTTCGACCACTCAAATGGATCTGCAGGGGCACAACCATACTGACATCAGACATTGTCTTCCTCACATTGTCAGAGGTTTCCCCCTAACTAGGATATATACATATACCCGACCTCAAAATAGCTGTAATGGAAACATAATATTTGTATATAATTAGTAACAAAAGATATAATAATCGCGAAAATAAAAAAAACACGAGTGAGCGCAGTCCTTTTCCATACAAGTATGCGCGTTGGAAAGCTAAATAAACTTAGCTCTCCCAAGAAATCACTGGTAGATTGGGTTTGGGTATCAACCGTTAGTAGTGGCTGAATAACAACTTGATCTAAGAAGAGAGCAATCATGCATAGTAACATAAGACTGTTTTTATAGGTCCACAATTAAGCTATTTCTCAAGAGGAAGCAAAGTGCGAGCACTTAATCAATTTACACACTTAAGAGGCATTAAAACACATAAAACAAAAGAGAATAAGCGATATGTACACGTGTGAGCGCGGCCCTTCTGCACGCACGAGGCTAGTTAATTATAAAACATTTATAAAAAAGAAAATTAAATATTAATTACATTAAATTACACATAACAATCTAATCTCTAAACTTTAAACAATTTTTTTTATTAAAAAAACCAACCCCAAGCTAATTCCCAGTTCCTAAATTCATCACCTTAACCCAATTTTTGTCTCTCTCTCTTCTCCTCTCTACACCCTTTCTGCAACTCGTCATCATCAGAGTACCAGCATCACCACCCGCCGACGCCGGTAAACGTAAGCGAAGTCCCAATTGTAACTACTCCCTAATCCCCGATCATCCCCCGCACCGATGCCATCCTCCTCCACAAATCCTTCAAGGGCTTCGGCTGCGACACCTCCTCCGTCATCACCATCCTCGCCCACCGCGACTCCGCCCAATGCGCCCAAATCGCCCGCGAGTACGAAACCATGTACTCCATCTCTCCGACATGGAGCACGGTCAAAATCGATGAAATTAGAGAAAATGATTTCCTATAAACGAGTTGCATCCCCCATACAAGCCTATGAACAAGCACCTAGATCTCATCTCTTGACGTGAGATTAGGAGCACAAAGTGCTACGATATTAGTATGTTTATGCCCTCGTTTATGTTTTTCTTAGCCCTTATTTATCTAAGATCGAGTCATAATATAGAATAGTGAATATTTGGTAGAATTTTGTAAAAATGTGTTTTAAAATTGGAAATTTAAAGAAATGTGACAAAGTGCTGAAAATCGAAGTCATTTTATATTTCGTTGAATCTGTAAAGCTTTCATGTTACTTTTGATGGAATTTTCTTTTCTTATGATGAGTACACACATATATGATCGAGCAATAGAAAGAGTTAGAGTAATTTGAGCTAAAGAAACTGCCGGAAATTGCTATCCAAATTCGGATACAGTAAGTTCCAGGAATTTCCTGGGCACATCATTCAACTTTCAGAATTTCTCTAGAACGGCTCACTTGGAACTAGATGGCATGTCATATATGCATGGAAAGATCTCTGAGTCTAGTTTTTACAAAATTTAGAATCGCATCAATAGCTATTTTTTGGAAGAATTTATGCTCGATTGAAGACACAAACGTTAAATCTGCCGAGAAGAAACCAAGTATCGGACACAAGGAGTGCCAGCGGGCACACTTGGGCGTAGCATAGCCGCGCAGCGTGGACACCAATCCACCAAGACGTATCGGACACGGACATCTCGTGTCCGACTCGTATCCAAGACAAGCCCAAACGTATCCAAGGATGTATCTCAGGCGTATCCGCCGACGTTTGGCCTACGATGTGCCGTATCTGATATTGGCATCTCGTATCGGATACGATCACTCACTCTGCACTTGACCCTCGCCTGCCTACCACTGTCGCTGCCTCTTTATCGTTCATGCCAAGAAGCCTCCCGCACGCTTGCGCCAACCTGCCTAGCACCATGCGCGCAGCATGCGCGTATCCGGAAGCTACCGAGAAAGCGCAG
Source organism: Potentilla sterilis (assembly GCA_963682095.1). Lineage (NCBI taxonomy): Eukaryota > Viridiplantae > Streptophyta > Magnoliopsida > Rosales > Rosaceae > Potentilla > Potentilla sterilis. Next base: position 45,358,603 of record OY821756.1, on the reverse strand, counting down.
GCCAGCCCGCACCAGCCTGGATACGCGCGCGCACGCGCCAGCACAAGCCCTTCACCCGAGAAACAGAGCCTCTGCCGAGAGAGCTTCCAAGAGACTTCCAAGCCCTTTCCGGCCTCTCTAGGTGGCTGCTCATGGCTGCAAAGTATCCTAGGACTACTAGGAGGAGCTGAAAACGTGTGAAGACCAAAGAAAGTCAACGCAGCCACACACAAACCGAGAAGACAAGGAATCCTGCCTAGAGGAGGAAAGGTGTTCCCGGGAGAGCTACGAGATCATGCATCCGATTTTTGGATCTTTTATCCATCAAGTATGAGCTGCCGATCCATGAGAGGAGTCTAAGAAGAGATGCAGCCGGTTCACAAAGGAAACGCACGGAAGATTCTTAAAGAAAGAAGGAGTGGCCGGCAAGATATCTAAACCTACTCGGTATAGGTTTTGCATTCCTTATTGAAGCCGGTTTTGCCCTAGCTTTCCTCTCACTACCAGATCGGACAGAATAGTCGACGAAAAAAATTTCGTCGACTATGCCAAATTTTCGTCGGCTATTCCTTCTGCCGACGAAAGTCGTCGGAAAAATGGCGTGGGTAAAACCAATAGCCGACGAAAATAACGAAATCGTCGGCTATATTTGAGTATGGCCGACGATTTTACTGACGAAAATTCATTTTGTCGACCAAACCTGGGCAAAATATCCGACGAAATTCGTCGGCTATTTTCGAGTATGGCCGACGATATCGTAAACTATAGCCGACGAAATTCGTCAGCTATTTGTTCTGAAATATAGCCGACGATTTCATCTATTTCGTCGGTTATTTCGTCAGAATATATTAATATTTTAATAGGCATTAATTAGTTATAGCCGACGAAATAATGCCAATATCGTCGGCTATTCTTACATTTTGGGGAAAAAAAATTAAATTAATTTCTAAATTACCATTCCAAGCAACCTGCAATTCACAATGACAATCAATGCATTTACACCAACAAGAAACACGTCTAAATGACTTATTATTTAATTTGTTCCAATATACATAAAATATAACCCTAATCATCACCTAAACCACTAAAGTCCACCACGTCATCCCCAGCATCCTGCTCTCCATCATGCTCGTCATCCTGCTGAACGAACTCGGAAGGTTGAGGCATTGGAGGTTCAACTAACGGCTGAAACGGGGGCGGGGGTTCAAGGCTTTGTTGTTGTGCCGCGAACATATCATACCACCAGTTTTGTTGGCCGGCGTAGTTGTGTCGCCGAATTCTCTCGCATTCAGCATACCAACTCGACATATCCAAATGATACTGTTGTGTTCTGCGGTGTTGCTCCTGTGATCTCTGAGACTCAGCCGCCAATCTTGCGGCCAATCTCCGCACTTCCCCCCTCATCTGTTGGCTGTCCCCGCCTCCCTTCTTTTGACCTCCCTTAGTGGTCTTCAGGAGCCCTATTCCAGAACTTCCCAAACCCCGGCAGTAGTATTGGTTTGACCGGTCTGGGAAGGCTGCGTCGAACATCCTCGCTGCCGTTTGGACATCCGATCGGTCGACCTGGCGCAGGGCTTCTTGCAAATCTGCCTCTGAAATGTTCGGTTGTGTCTCCCAAACTACTTGCTCATACACTTCTTCTTCGGCCCGGTTCACCCTCTCCTAATTGAACGGGAAAAAAAAATAATTAATATTCTAACAAATATATAATTAAGTAAAATTAATAATTAACATTTTAAAATCGTAATCAATGACTTACGAGCTGTTCTGTCGCTTGTGGATAAGACTTCTTGATCGTCTCCACGTACGGGTTGCTATCAGGATAATCTCTAAGCGCCTCCTCCTGATATTGTGAAAATGGCCTAGAACCACCATGATGGGGGGTTGTGTTACGGCGGCGGTTCGCAGAGTTTATCCGAGACCGTTCCTTCAAACAAATAATAAAATATTAGAAAAATGCATCAAAAAATATTAGTGTAATAATTATAAAATAATTAAACTAATAATTAAAATTTTAAGAAAATAAACATTTATAGTTAAGTTTAGTATTTACCAGCATAAGTGGGTTGTTGAAGTCTACTGTCTTCAACCAACGCCACTCGTACTCCCTGAACATGAACCCTCTTGGAGTACCCATACGACCACAGTTGTCGTATTCGTTAAAGTGGGTACGGAGCTCGTTCTTCCACTCTTTAAACCTACGGAAAAAACAAAAGTGCATTAGAAATATTATTAATATCATAAAATATTTCAAATTATAAGATGAGGAATTCCTAACGTACCTCGAGTTTTGAATCGCGTCCGCCCAATCCTGCTTGTGTTCGGCAACCTCGAAGTATGTCTGAAAGATAATATTTTATTAGTTTTACAATTATAACAATACCGAAAATTATTAAATATTACGATAAAGAAATTAAATTTTTTAAATTACTCACCGACGCCGCGTTGTTGACCTCTCTCTTTATCTCTTCCGGCACATCAGCCCACCGTGTCCACAATATAGGGACTCTATCCCTAATCAGTGCCCCTACGCAACCCGTATAATCGCGACGTTGTTTCCCCTGAACCTCCTGATTAGGAGGTTCGTTGATCTGGATCCTCCCCCTGCTGTCAACAGTTCTCCTGAGCGTGTCAAAACATATGACACCTCTCGTATTCCTCGTTGAACTGCTAGCAGCTGTCCCTATCACATAAACGATGATTGGTTAATAAAATTAAATATTAGTGCGTTAATTTTAATAAAACATTTAATTAATAAAATCAAATGTTACCTGAACTGGATGACCCGTCTGTCGACTTTCCTTTTCTCCTCGCCGAAATCAGGAGGTCAGGTCTCTCAAATGGCTGCTGATGGTATGCCTCCGCAACACTCACGTACTGAGGCATAGCAGGCCATATGGGCACACCACGAAAGTCGACCTCGGGTATCGCAGGAATGTTGTACGGGAGGTAGAGCTGATTTGGGAGAGTAGGCCCCTCAGTCGAGTCAGCAGCAGACGTTGCCGGACTCGTCATCGGCTCCCGATGAACCTCAGGCATACGGACCTGAGGAACGTCTGCAGCTATCTCGTGCTGAAATAGCTGCCTACTGAACCTCGGAGCATCTGGCCCGAGAGGGGGACGTGAACTGCTCGACGGTCGCCCCGCCTGGAGAAGGGTCTGGTGCCGAGAACTCACACTCCTCCGCGGCTGGGATGAATCCACAGTCCTCCGCAGCTGGGAGGAATCCACACTCCTCTGCGGCTGGCTGGTGGTCCTCTCAGGCTGGCTAAGGGTCCTGTCGGAGTCTGCGGAACCGGCGGAACTTCCAGAACCCCTCGATCTGGAACGACGGCCTCCGAATAACTGTCTCAATGCATCGGCCATCTGTAGGTTGACGCATTAATACATTAATTAATATTAAATTATATTACATTAAATAATAAATTCTAATTAATATAATAACCAATAATACTAACATATTTCAAAACATACTAACAAATTAATACTTAAATTTTAACTAATTTTAAATAATACTAACCATTAACCTAAATATAACTATTTATATACAAATATAACTATATTTCATTATTAACATATATATAAATACAAATAACCATTTATATATTAACAAAAATATAACCATTTATATAATTAGACTACCAATTTATATATATAATTAATTTAACAATTTATATATAACCACTTATATAATTAAAATTAAATATATAACAAATATATAACAATTTATTATATAACAATTTATATAATTAAAATTAAATATATAACAATTTCTATACCTAAATTATAACAAATATATAACAATTAAATTTATTAACAAATATATAACAATTTATATAATTAAAATTAAATATATAACAATTTCTATACCTAAATTATAACAAATATATAACAATTAAATTTATTAATAAATATATAACAAATATATAACAATTTATATAATTAAAATTAAATATATAACAAATATATAACAATTTATTATATAACAATTTATATAATTAAAATTAAATATTTAACAAATATATAACAATTTGTTAAAATTAAATTTATTAACAAATATATAACAATTTATATAATTAAAATTAAATATATAACAATTTATATACCTAAATTATAAAATTAAACTAAATTGAAAAAAAAATAACCGGATCGGAGGAGGGGAAGGAGGTCGGAGGAGGAGGGGAAGGCGGAGGGGAAGGAGGAGGAGGAGGAGGTCGGCCGGCCGATTTGAGGAAGGAGGAGGATCGGAGGAGGAGGGATGATGGCGCCGCCGATTTGAGGAGGAGGAGGAGCAGAGCGGCGGAGTAGAGCAGGAGAGCGACGGATTGGAGCAGCAGCAGGAGGAGGAGGAGGAGGAGGAGGAGGAGAGCAAAAAGTCGGCTAGGGTTTGCGAGTTTCTGATTTATAGCAGAAAGAATAGCCGACGATTAAAAAAGATTTCGTCGGCTATTCTATTTAAAGAATAGCCGACGAAATCTTTTTTAATCGTCGGCTATTCTTTGAATGTCGTCGGTTATGCTTTAAATATCGTCGGCTATAATTTGGAAGATCAGCAGCCGTCTGAACTGAGCCATCCAACGGCGGACAATAAAAAGGTGCGGATCGCAAGAGTTTAGCCGACGAAAATTATATTTCGTCGGCTAAACTTTGGAAAATCAGCAGCCGTTGGATCTGAGCCATCCAACGGCGGACAATAAGCGGATCGCAAGAGTTTAGCCGACGACATATAATTTTCGTCGGCTAAACTGTTGGTCAAACCACTAAGTCAAACCTCTAAACGCTTTAAAACGGAAATTAGTCTAGTTAAACGACGATTTCTGGCCTCACCTTCAACAGATAATAGTTTCAAATCAATGAGACACAACTAATCGTATAAAAATTTTACAAAATTGATTTAACGAACGTCAGGCTACCCATAGGAAAACGGAAGTAAAAAACAGTTAACCGCAACATTCGGCACACAGATTTTTTCGGAATCTTGTCATTTTTCAACCGTAGACGTATTTCATTATTTCGGTCATATCTTATTTGACGACATATTTACATTTGAAGAGTGTACGTATAGTAACTATTTGAAACTATACATTCACTTAAACACTTAGTAAACAAGTTAAGGAACATTAGTGCATATGTTCTGATTTTGAATCTAAAAGTTTAGAAAATCTATTCCAACCGTCAGATATCACCGTTCACCTTAAATACATGTATGAAAAAAAATCCAACTACATCTGACAACGTTAAAGGCTCGATCGGGACGGTCAACCGGGTGAGTCAACCCTTTAAACGCTTAGAAATGGTAATTGGCATGTCTAAATGACGTTTTTTTGCCTGACCTTCAACAGATAATAGTTTCAAATCGATGAGACGCAACTAATCGTATAAAAATTTTCCTCAAAATATTTACCGAACGCCAGGCTACCCATAGGAAAACGGAAGTAAAAAACAGTTAACCGCAACATTCGGCACACAGAATTTGTCGGAATCTTGTCATTTTTCAACCGTAGACATATTTCATTATTTCGGTCATATCTTATTTGACGACATATTTGCATTTGAAGGATGAAGCAATGGTTTGTCGATAGTGATAGAAAATGGAAGCTGGTCTTTTTTTGTTTTTTTTTTTATCATAGCCGACGAAATCAAACCTAGTACTCGTCAGCTATTATTTTGTCGTTGTCTGTCTAACATAAAATATGTATTTTTCAATATATGAATGGCCGACGAAATCACGCATTTTTCATCGGTTATTATGAGTATAGCCGACGAAATAATGCATATTTCGTCGACTATTCTATGAAAAAAAAATAAAAAAATCAGTGGTTTTACACCTCTCGTATTCCTATGTCATGTTCATATATAACCAAAATTGAACATCAAAAAAACAGAAACCCAACAGTCAACATATTTCAAATTTTTTTTTTTAAAGGGTTTGGAACCCAGCCTAGCTGGGAGGCTCATCCCCACGCCCGTTCATTAGAAATGAGTGGATTACAAATGAAAGGATTACATCATCTAAATTACTTAATCCGTCGGATTGTAATCGGAATCATCGGATGAGTCTTCTTCGGTTTCTGAATTGCTCGATAGGGGTAATCTATGTCTTTCCTCACAACTAGAGTCCTCGTTAGTTTGTTCATTTGGATCAACATCAACAAGCAGTGGCTCTTCACGTCGAATTCGCACCGGCGTGTCTAGGCGAATAAAAGAGGAGTCAGGAATACCGTTTGAGTTGGGCTCTTGATACGCGGTGCCACCTTCCTCGTTCTCTTCAGCCACTCCAAGTGTAGACGCCCGATAAATGTTGCGATGGTGGATAGTGTTGACTACTTTCCACGGGTCCCCCTTGGCGAGATCATCAAGATAAAACACTTGTTTCACCCATGTGGCTAAAACGAACGGGTCATCCTCATACCATGATGTAATAGTGTTCACAGAAGTTATGCCGTATTGATCGGTTTTCATGCTCTGCGGCCGTGTGTCAAACCATCTAAACTTGAAAAGGTGCACTTTCATGCCTTCCCCATAATGCAGTTCCACAACTGAATGGAGACACCGTAATAGTCAACTCCATCATCCCCACCATGTGCCATAACCCCTGAATTTTGTGTTTTCAGTCTGACGTCTCTCTCTTCACATCAAAATAACACACCATTCACCTTGTACGTCGCATAAACTTTTGAATAGACCGGCTTCATCGCTAGCAGTCTGAGTTCGTGCGACCAATTTGGGTGATTATCATTTTTAATGAGGTCCATCTGCAACCATCAGAATCAACTATAAATATGAATAATTATACACAATAATATATAAATACGTATAGAATAATGTTAAAGTTACGTACCCAGCGGCCGAAATACTCTACGAATGTCTGGTTGTGGTAATCGAGATCACCTCCTACTTGTTCACAGTTTAGATGCATGTTCTTCCAAAACTGAACTTCTAAACAGTTAATTAGTACCCACCAATGTGCAATGGCTACCTCATAATCTTTCAACTTGTAGGAAACTGGCATGTTTCCACCGAGTACAACATCGTCGGAGAGTATGGAAAGATTGAACTGTGAAGGTATATCTTCCGGTATGCTTTCCTGTAACGCTCCTAAATACAGCTTCATGTAGGTGACGCACTCGTGCGCAATATATGCTTCAGCTATACATCCTTCAGGTGCCGATCTGTTTTGGACAAAATCACCGTATTGTCCAAGTTGCCTATAAATGAAGTTTTTAAAGTGTTATGATAATACATTAATACTAAATCACATATATTGATGAGGAAATTAACATAAGGTTTAAAATACGTACTTTTCCATCGGATACATCCAAGTGAAGTGCACAGGACCGGTAAGCAACAACTGCCGAGGAAGATGGATCATGAGGTGAGGCATGATGTCGAAAAAATTTAGAGGAAATATCATCTCAAATTTACACATGATATGAACGATGTCTTGTTGCATTTCCCGGAGGTCAGATTTTCTCACTTCCCGTGTGCATACCTTCTGGAAAAATCTTACCAACGCTACTAACGGCTCCACAACGTGACTGGGAAGGAACGGTCGAATGAAAACAGGGAAGAGACGTTGTAGCAGGATATGATTGTCATGACTTTTCAACCCGTAAAGATTGTTGAATTGTCTGTTCACACACTTGGCTATATTTCCAGCAAAACCTGAAGGATGCTTGGCCCGACTTATCCAATGGAAAATTTCTGATTTATGCTCAGGCTTGACAGTGTAAGGAGCTTGAGGCATTTTTCTCTTCCCTTGTTTCAACCATAGTTGTTTTCTGATATTCATGTTTTGCAGATCAGTGCGAGCCTTAGGACCGTCTTTCGTCTTCCCCTCCAAGTTCAGCGTTGTGCCCACCACACTTTCAGAAACAGTTTTTTCTATGTGCATAGAGTCTAGGAAGTGACGGATCAGCAACTCACACCAGTACGGGAGTTCCCACAATATGCTCTTATGTGTCCAGAATTTGTACTCCTCAGGTCTTTCAGGTATTTCCGCTACAATATCGGGATGATTGTTGAGGGGCCCAAAATCGTACTCATTAAGCACTGCTAAAATTTCTCTTCCCGTCCATCTTCTGGGAGGACCACCGTGTTCTTCGGTTCCATCAAATGCGGCGGACTCGTAACGCCAGTGGTGATCTGCCGGAAGGAACACACGATGACCCATTCTGCATATCTTGTTGCAATGAGGGGTGCTCCCATAATCGCTGAGGCACTCTTGACAAGCCTTGTATCCCCTAACAACGCTGCCCGACAACATCCCACAAGCAGGAAAATCACTGATGGTACCAATAACCATGGCATGCATCTGGAACGTCTCCTCATTGTACTTGTCAAAAGTAGGATGACCAACGTCCCACAATACCTTAAGCTCTTCAATCAATGGTCTCATATACACATCGAGACATTTTCCTGGGTAACCAGGCCCCGGAATCAACAACGTCAACATATTATATTCCTTCTTCATACACATCCACGGAGGAAGGTTGTAAGGTACCAAAACCACCGGCCATATACTGTATGAAAGACTCATGGTGCCGAAAGGGTTGAACCCGTCGGTTGAGAGCCCGAGCCTGACGTTTCTGACATCTGTCGCAAAATGAGGAAACTCATTGTTTATATGCTTCCAAGCCGCTCCGTCAGAGATGTGTGTCATGATATATGCGTCTACCGCGTCCCGCTCACCGTGTCATCTCATAGCTTTTACGGTGGTTTCTGACATGTACAACCGCTCAAGCCTATCTCTCAACGGAAAATACCGAAGCACTTTCACAGGTTTCCTATTGCCTGCTCCCGTCAATTTATATCGGTCAGACTGACATATCGGACATGCGTCAAGGCTAGCAAGTTCATTCCCTTCTGCATCTTTACCCCAGAAGAGAACGCAGTCAAATGCGCATGTATGGATCTTAATGTAGGAAAGCCCTAGATCTTTGAGGATACTTCGGACCTTACGGTGATTGGTAGGATTACGATGACCCTCTTCCAACAACGAAGAAGTGTACTGTAGATATCCATCCACTTGCCTGATAGTCGATTTTGTCTCAACTTTAATCCTCATTACCTCCATCACACTTTGAAGAACTGTCTTCTCAGAACTTGAAGACACAGGGGTCTGTTACAATGCAATCAGTTTGTTGTACTTGTCAAAGGTAGCAGTGTTGACAACTTGTGGGAAGGGCAGTACCAGGTCATGCATATATTGTTCCCCACGTACACCGCTTTCAAAAGGAAACACGTCGTTGACGAATGCCATTATTGGATCGTTGGATGTACTACTACTGCCCGTCTCAAAAAACTGCCCATGATCATGCGATCCATCTAATGATGGCTCACCGTGATATATCCAAAACCCATTACTCTTTAGGTGCTCCCATACTGTCCTAATCGGAAATCGACACATATCACTGCGACACTTACATTTCTTGCACGGGCAATAATGGTAATCATTCCCGTTTGCATTTTCCTCGACGAACTGCAAAAAATTCACAACTCTTGTAGTGTATCGTCGGTCATGCCTTAGAAGCGAAATCCAACTCTTATCCAGATCCATATATAGCCTGATAATAATATATATGTATAACTTTAATTAATAAGAAATTAATTAACACATACATATATATATATATATATATAAATCCTTAATAATTAATTACATTACAATATATATTATTATCAACATCAACTCATATATATATATATATCATTAACAACCATTATTTAAGTTACACTATATATCAACCATTATTTAAGTTAATTACACTATCAACAACTATTAATTAACATATATACGTACCTATATATAGCTCCATAATATAAGAGAGGACGGATTTCAACAATACCCACAGATTTTTCACTCTTTCTCCTGTTTTTCCCTTTTTTTTTTTAAATGAGCAGTTGCTGCCCAAATCTGAAAATATATAGACTTATAGCCGACGAAAATGTCAACTTCGTCGGCCATACTTCCAAAAAATTTCGTCGGCTAATGTTTCTGAGAAAGGCCGACGAAAATATAAATCGTCGACTGAAATATGAATATAGCCTACGATTTTTTTTTTTACCGACGAAAAATAAAATCGTCGGCTATTCCTTAAAATTACCGACGAAAATTTTAATTCGCCGGCCGTTTTTTTTTTTTTTTTCATCGGGAAAACCCTTTTTTCTGGCAGTGTCTATATATAGGGGCCGGCATCCTTACAGAAAATTGGTCACATTCTAAAGCAAAAACCCTAGCAAAAGCTCTACCAATATTCAGCCAAAAATCCTATATAAAATCACAAAACAAAAACCACCACCGCCACCATAGACTTTCTGCCGATTCCTTCACCTACTGTCCAGCCTCCATTCCGAGCCTCTCACCACGCATTGAAGATCTTCTCAAGGTGTTTATAATGTGTGATCCTCTCTACTTCATCTCATTTTCGGTTTGTAATAGATTTTATGTAGTTATATGTAGTTTTGTCTATGAAACTTATGTGTATGTTTGGTTATTGTGTTTTTATGTCTATGTGAAAAACAATTGTGAGTTTGGTTTTATAAAGATGCATGTCGATTTTATTCTTATGTTGTTAATAAGGTTTTTCAAAGATAAGTTTCAAATGGCATGATAATTTGTAAAGAAAAGATGTAACAAGATAGTAAATAGGATAACCGGCAAGCATGTTAATTTGGTTTTATGATTCGTACTTGCAATATGTTTTGAGTATCGATCTTGTTTCTGCCGAAATTAATATAGGTGTTTCTGCCTAAACCCGGGGGTCTAGTAGATACTTGATGAATCCAACTCGATCTCCTGCAATCCTGCTTACTAAGGGGAATACCGGGCGGGCCGGCCTTCACATCTCCGATGCCTAAGTTAGTATAGATGGAATATATATAACCAAGGCACGTATGTAAGCGGGGAGAGAGACAAGTTACCTCATAAAGAGGGTAGTTGGGGCCCATATATAGGTGGTTGGGGCTAAGGACTGGCCTTACTCTTCGATGTGGGACTGGTTCCCTTCTGTTTATACTTTCTGGTGCCCTCTTAGGCAGGCTGGCGCCCCCGGCCCCTGGGTCCCTGGAGGCAGGATAGAGTGCCAGGCCCCGAGGCCGGGTGCTGGTGATCCGGTCCTGACCCTTGGGCTGGGCCCTGGTGCGCTTGCTGCCGGTCTGTGGGCCTGCTGTAGCCTCTCTGCGGCTACTGTCAACAAGTCTCCCAAGTTCCCGGTCAAGTGCAATCTTGAATGGGGACTTAAATCTGTCTTGTTCTTGTCCCGCAGACCCGCAGGGCTACCAACCTACCGGTGCCCAGTCCCCCAAGTCCGCGTTAAAGATTGGGCGTGACCGAGGTGAGAACCTCATAAAGAGGGTAGTTGGGGCCCATATATAGGTGGTTGGGGGTAAGGACTGGCCTTACTCTTCGATGTGGGACTGGTTCCCTTCTGTTTATACTTTCTGGTGCCCTCTTAGGCAGGCTGGCGCCCCCGGCCCCTGGGTCTTTGGAGGTAGGATAGAGTGCCAGGCCCCGAGGCCGGGTGCTGGTGATCCGGTCCCGACCCTTGGGCCGGGCCCTGGTGCGCTTACTGCGGGTCTGTGGGCCTGCTGTAGCCTCTCTGTGGCTACTGTCAACAATAGGTTAAGTCAAACGTTTAGTTGTCTTAATTTGTATTATTTCACTAGGGTTAGACTGGTCTAAAGAATTTACTTGGTAATAAGATGAGTGACGCCTTGCTTATTAACTTGTCTCCGACTAAAAAGACTTTGTGCTTAATTACTTGTTGCGTTTGTCTTCATCGTTTAGAGTTTTCAAATATAACTTGTATAACTTTAAGGGTAGGCGTTTAGTCACTTAGAATACATAATGAGTCTTAATCGATTAGTGACCCCGTTTAAGAGCTAATTAGATTGGAACTAAGTTGAGTTTAGAACACCTTAATATGTTGCCATGAGACTTGTTTGCTAAATTGTTGTGTGTTTTGATTGCTTACGTGCTAGTGCTTTGTGAAAGAATGTCGACCAACTTGTAAATAGTAACTTAGGATTTTATTTCATGTCTTAAATTTCGTACCCTAGGTTTAGGGGCAGCCTTGTGTTGCCGATCCAATTCTTCCCCAAAGTGACGATTTAAATATGTATATATATGTGAATATTTATCTAATATTCTCATGTTTCAGGTACTTTTAATCTCCGGCTAGAACGATCTCTACTTATTGTTATACTACTAATGTCTTTTGTAGGGTTATTATTTACGAAGTGCTTAGGCAACTCGTCATGAGAGCAAGCCTATTGAATTTAGAACAGATACCTCATGGTCTCTGTGGACAGTAGGAATCCCAGAAAGCATAACGGCAGTACAACAAATATGGTGGGTCTATTGCTGTAAAAATCGAGTTACTTAGGTCTCACACATTTGATTAACGCCAGCCCTTCGCCGTTTCCCTAAAATTTTAACGTTTGTTTGCCTCACGCACGTACTTGACTCACGCAGGGAATAAGCTCTCAAAAAGATATGTGATTTCCCTAAAATTATAACGTTTGTTTGCCTCACGCACGTACTTGACTCACGCAGGGAATAAGACTACCAGAAAAGGGGTCATAGCCGACGATATGAAAAAAAACGGCCGACGAAAGAGTACTTCGTCGGCTATAAGGGGTTATAGCCGAAGAATTACTCTTTCTTCGGCCACATCGTCGGCTATAATATTATAGTCGACGAGTCGTCGGCTATTACTTGACGTCGTCGGCTATAACTATAGCCGACGAAAAGTTTTTTGTTATAGCCGACGAGGAGGGTCTTCGTCGGCTATAACCCTTATATCAGATCTATTCTGCACCAGCGAGCTCACTTAGTCGAAATTTTTCGAAAAAATTTCGAAAACGCTCTGAAATCGTCCAAAACCTCAGTCATAAGCTTGAAAGGTACGTATATTGCTGTGTGTGTTGATTTAGTTGGTTATATGCAGAGGTGTGTTAATTTAGAGTTTAATTAGAATAAATGTGTGATTAATTTGATATATATATATATGTGTTGAGATGAGATTATTAATTGAAGTTTTGTTGAAGATATGTTGGTTATATAGAATTGAAGTTTTGTTGAAGATTAGTGATTGATATGTTGGTTATATAGAATTGAAGTTTTGTTGAAGATTAGTGATTGATTGTTGATTTAGAGGTGATTTTAGATGAATTTGATGAAAAAATGTATATATATATATTAATTAATATAATTGTAATTAAAAATATATTGTTGGTATATATAAAAAATATATTGTGTTTTAATTAATTAGGGAGATTGACGATGTTTTAATTAATTTAGGGATGTGTATATATATATATGTATATATGTGTGTGTAATGATGAATTTTTTAATTAATTAGTACGTACGTACGTACGTAGTACGTGCATATATATATATATATACATATCTATATATAATTATATTTATTTATTGAATTTACAGGATGGACAAGAGTTGGATTACCCTTGGAAGATGGGATCAGGCGTATCATGATGGAGTTAGGAGTTGTTTCTGCCTAAACCCGGGGGTCTAGTAGATACAGGACAATAAAGATAGAATATGAACACAAGGGTTTATAGTGGTTCACCGTGCCATCGGAGGGCACGGCTACGTCCACTTGGAATTCACTATAGCCGGCTAATAAGCCATCGGTGGTACAAGGGTGGAATGCCTTGGAACCAAGATCCTTAATACTAAGGGGGAAACCTCCTATTTATAGAGAAGGAAGGCTTCCTCCTACATCATGTTTCCAATGTGGGACACAAACCCACATTACTACACATTACACTACCCACGAAGCTACTTCGAGAGCCCGGTGCCACGCCCTCCGGGTGCGGCACCGGTGATCTCTGACATTGGGAATATAGCCGGGGTTGCAGTCTACCCGCCGGATGTCGGAACTCGGACCCATGACACCGGTTGCACGGTCCACGAGGTCGCCGAACATGCTTGGCGGTGTACCATATATGCCACCAACAAGTCCCCCAAGTTCCCGAGTAAGGGTGCAATCTTACTTGGGGACTTAATCATCTTGCGCCTCCAAGCATAGGCGGTGACCGAGTCACCCCTACTACCTCCAGTCCCCCAGTCCCCCAGTGAGATTGGCCCTTCTCGAGGTTATCGCCTTTTGCCTCTGGATGATATGTACCTTATAAAACAAATAAGAATAAAAAATAAATGATTAGAATTTAAGCCACTGACAAGAATCAAGCACCGGGTTTGTTATTCGTTACCGCTCGGTGATACGAATACTGCCCGGGGTTACCAATGATATGCACACAGATATCAATGGAACACATAAATCATGATCACGTATAAAATGAAGGCATGTGTAGCTTGAAGATGGCATGCAAAGTCTTTCGTTAGTGTTGGCTTAGCCGTTGGAATGCCCCAGAGCCGGCTGAATGGTACATAACCGGTAGAATGCCTCAGCCGTTGTTACTGGCTTACCGTTTCCCGGAGGAAAAGATCCCGGAGGATAGAACTCGGCCAGCCACACATGAAAGACTATGCCATGCACAACAAAGCTAAATATTACCGATGTAACAGGTAAGCATGCACATTCATTATCATGCGGGAAAAACAATTCACATGCTCGCCAAATATATAGCACAGTACTCGCATAGAAGTGGAGTAAATATAATTGTAAGGATCAAAGAACTTAGCTTTGCTGGAGATTGCTGCAGGTTGATTTGCTGTTGGAAGCAGTGGGTGCCCAGAGAAAATTTCTGGGTGTCCAAGCTGCTGAAACTGAACAAATGGAGTGGCCCAGGGTTGCTGGAAGCTGCCCAAACCAGGATGCTGCTGAAGACCCGGCCCGGCCCAAGATGCGGATCGGCTGACCGGTCCTGAACGGGGCTGACCGGGTTTGAACACTGCTGCTTTCCCGCCATTTCTTCCTCTGCTCTGCTTCTCTCTGCTTCGGGCTTCTGCTTCCTCGGCCGGACACGCTCGGGCGGTGGACTCTCGGCCGGTACCACCGCTCGACCGGCACCTTCCTCGACCGGCATCTCCACCCGGCCGGCATCCTCCTCGGCCGGTGGCTCCACCCGGCATCACATACAGCTCGGGGACTTCTCTCCTCTCGTCCGGCGCTCTCCCGTTCTCCCGGCCGGGGAATCCCGTCCGGCCCATCTCGACCTTGGCTCTCCCTCGATCCTCGTCCGGCCCGGACCATGCGCCGGAACTGCTGGAAGATGCTGCACCGGGGACGCCGCACCGGAGAACGAAGCAGTGTCGGGGATGCCGCATCGGACGACGAAGCAGGGCGGTGATACTGCACCGGAAGCCGAACCCGGGACGGACCTGCCGCACCGGAGCTGCTACGCCGAAGACGAAGCCGCACCGGAGCCTTGCACGCGGATCGGCCGAGCTGCATGGCTGCTGACCGGACTGCATGCTGGGCCGGTGACGCCGCACCGGAGGGCTGCTCGGGGGACGGAGACCGCTAGCCGGTGAAACAAATGACGCCAAGTCCGAAACCGCACCGGAGCTCGCGCGTGGAATACTTCAGGGCTGACCGGGCGGGCCTGCTTCTGTTGACCGGGCCTGCTGCCAACCATGAACTGGGCTGCCAGGGCTTCTTCTTCACTTTTTTCTTTTTCCCGATGGAATAAATAAGATCACAACTACCGATCTCTACCCAGCTGGTAGAGCAACACAACTTTTTGAACTGATTCCCACAGACGGCGCCAATTGTTTCTGCCTAAACCCGGGGGTCTAGTAGATACAGGACAATAAAGATAGAATATGAACACAAGGGTTTATAGTGGTTCACCGTGCCATCGGAGGGCACGGCTACGTCCACTTGGAATTCACTATAGCCGGCTAATAAGCCATCGGTGGTACAAGGGTGGAATGCCTTGGAACCAAGATCCTTAATACTAAGGGGGAAACCTCCTATTTATAGAGAAGGAAGGCTTCCTCCTACACCATGTTTCCAATGTGGGACACAAACCCACATTACTACACATTACACTACCCACGAAGCTACTTCGAGAGCCCGGTGCCACGCCCTCCGGGTGCGGCACCGGTGATCTCTGACATTGGGAATATAGCCGGGGTTGCAGTCTACCCGCCGGATGTCGGAACTCGGACCCATGACACCGGTTGCACGGTCCACGAGGTCGCCGAACATGCTTGGCGGTGTACCATATATGCCACCAACAGGAGTTTCCTGGAATTTGTGATGGCTAACTGTGGAGACACTACACTTCATTATTGCCCGTGTAAAAACTGCAAGTGTGCCAGCCCACGACAACGTTTTTCCATAGAGAAAGTGGAGCAACACCTGGCTAGATATGGATTTTGGGTCATATACACTAATTGGATTTATCACGGTGAACCAGAGTTTGCGGGCGGGTCCTCATGATCATGGACAATTTGCCGAGAGAGGGAGTTCGTCCAATGATCCAACAACGAACTGGATCAACGATATGTTTCCTCGTGAGAGCGGTGTCTTTGATGAAGCACCAGATGTGCAACTCCCTCCTCCGGAGATGGAGTGTTTCCCTGATATTGAGCCACTCGAGCCATTATCCCGATCACCGGTCAACACGAGTGGTATGGAAAAGTATAACAACCTGATCGCATTGCAACAGACTCCGTTGTACCCCGGATGCAGTAAGACTGTCCTTGAATCTGTCATGGGAGTGATGAAGATCAAAACGGAGAACAAAGGCACTGTCAAATCGGTTGATGATTGGCTGAAGATATGGGGTGGGGCGATGCCCCCCGGACATCGGCTTCCTACCAGTCATCATAAGGTGCGACATATCCTTAAAGATCTCGGCCTTTCCTACATCAAGATTCATGCATGCAGATACGATTGCGTTCTGTTTTACGGGGAAGGACTTGCAGATCTTGAATACTGTCCAGTATGCAATACAGAGCGGTATAAGTTCACTCCTAAAGGGAACAAGAAAGCTGTGAAGATACTTCGGTACTTCCCGCTGATTGATAGGCTTGAGCGGTTGTTCATGTGTGCTTTCACGGCCGAAGCTATGAGATGGTGGGCTGAGAGGAATGTGCCTGACGATGACACCCTTCCCTTAGACATCCCGCCGACGGAGAGGCTTGGAAGAAGAATGTGTTGGAGTTTCCTGAATTTGCATCAGAGGTTCGAAATGTTTGGCTAGGGCTATCATCCGACGGTTTCAAACCTTTTGGCAAGAAAGAGCTTCAGTACAGTGTGTGGCCAGTTATTTTGATTCCGTACAACCTTCCACCGTGGATGTGCATGAAGAAGGAATATAACATGCTCACATTGTTGATTCCAGGCCCAGGTTATCCGGGAAAGTGTCTCGATGTGTATTTGAGACCCGTAATTGAGGAGCTTCGGTACTTGAGTCTGAAAGGCCACCTGGTCTACGACCGGTTCAAAAATGAGATGTTCCGGATGCGTGCCATGCTTGTTGGCACGATCAGTGACTTTCTTGGGAGGGGTATGTTGTCGGGCAGCGTCACCAGGGGTTACAGGGCTTGTTCAGAGTGCATGACTGTTGATTGCTCCAGTCCTCATTGCAGCAAGATTGTCCAGATGCGTCACCGTTGTTGGCTTCCGCATGACCATCCATTTAGGGACGATGCACAGGCTTTTGATGGGACTGAAGAAAGGGGCTGGGCACCGGAGCGATGGACAGGGGAGGAAATATTGGCAGTGTTGAATGAGTATGACTTTGGTCCGCTTAGCAATCATCCCGATGTGTTGCGCACGATTCCAGAGAGGCCCGATCGGTATAGGTTCTGGTCACACAAGAGCATCTTCTGGGAACTTCCTTATTGGTCCAGGTTGGCTATCAGACACTACCTGGATGTCATGCATATAGAGAAGAACGTGTGTGAAGCCGTGGTTGGCACAGTTTTGAATTGGGAGAAGAAAACAAAAGTCACCCCCAAGGCACGCGTTGATCTGAGAAATATAGGACTGCGGGACCATTTGTGGTTGAGAGAGGGCAGGAGCAAAATGCCCCAAGCTCCTTACACCGTCACCAGGGACCAGAAACATGAAATCTTTGGATGGATGAGTAATGTCAGGTAACTTTTTATTAGGCATGTATTCCAGAAGCATGGGACTGCATGAAATCTAATTGTTGTTAATGGCTATGCAGGTATCCTTATGGCTATGCGGGTAACATAAGCAAGTGTGTTAACTACCGAGACAACAAGATGTACGGATTGAAGAGTCACGACTGCTATGTACTGCTTCAACGCCTCTTCCCTATTTTCATTCGAGCGTACTTGGAGGATGAAGTGGTTGAGTCGTTGGTGGCGTTGTCAAGATTCTTCCAGAAGGTATGCGCTAGAGAAGTTAGAAAATCAGACCTCATGAGAATGCATGAGGAAATCGTTTTTATCTTGTGCAAGTTCGAGAGGATATTTCCCCCAAACTTCTTTGACATCATGCCTCACCTGATGATCCATCTTCCCCAACAATTGTTGTTTACCGGTCCCGTACACTACACTTGGATGTATCCCATCGAAAGGTACATGTTATTCATAAATTTTATTTATACATGTTTTTAAATAAAATTTGCATGCTCTTAACATGCACTTGTTAACCTTGCAGACAACTTGGAGACTACAAGAAATATGTGCACAATAAATCTGCGCCTGAGGGGTATATTGCTGAAGCTTACATTGCGCATGAGTGTGTAACGTACGCCAAGTTGTACTTGGGAGCGATGGAGGACCCCCCACAACATCCAAGTCGAGATGACCACGAGTTCAACCTATCTATCGTCGCTAACGATGTTGTACCATACGGAAGCTTCAAGAAGAAGGGTGTGGACAAGTTGCCTGACCATGAGGTAGGGATTGCCCACTGGTGGGTTCTAATAAACTGTCCGGACGTACAATATTGGAAACGAACCCATCTTAACTGCAAGGAAGTTGGCGGTGATCTCCAGTACCACAACACGACGTTTGCAGACTATTTTCCACAATGGGTAAGTGTATAAATATATATATTAGATGGCTTTCTTTTACAGTTCCCTATTCTTTAATCATAAACACACCAAGTGATTTGAGTTATATTTTTCAGCTGATGCACGTGGCTGCGAAGGGTGGTCATAGAAATTACTCAGAGGAATTGAGGCTGTTGTCGATGAAGCCGATATCTTCCACAGTCCGCCCAATGTGTGATGTCAACGGCGTTAAGTATATATGTGAAGCTAGAGATGGGGAACGCAAAACACAGAATTGTGGGGTGATGGTCGATGGTGCAGAGGGGGGCGAGGATTATTACGGTGTCCTACAGTCAGTTGTTGAACTCATTTATGGGAACCGCATGAAAGTCCACTTGTTCAAGTGTCGATGGTTTGATACTAGGCCGCACCGCATAAGGACCGATCAGTACGGCATACTTTCGGTGAATAGCGCCACTAGTGTGTATGAAGATGACCCCTTTGTTTTCGCCACAGCGGCCAAAAAGGTCTTTTATCTTGATAATCCATTGAACAAAGGCACATGGAAGGTAGTTAACCATGTGTCTCAGCGAGACATATACAGTGCTACCACACTTGGTGTGAGCACAGAGTGTCAAGAAGCGACCGCATACCAAGAGCCGGACGCCGTCGACATTCCGGAATCCTCCACCATCCGCGATAATAATGTGACGCCGGGCAGAGTGGTTCGACTTCCTAGGGGTCAGGTGCCCATGTATGATGTTAATCCGAATCGTCTATCTCAGGCAGACGATGACTCAGACGACGAGTATGAGCACCGGTTGCCAAATATTAGCTACTATACTACGTCTGACTCAAGTGATGAGGATGATTCTGATTATCATCCTTAGTATACTATTTATGTATTTGTGTACGATGGTGCATGCATGTATGAATACATTTTTGTCCTTAATTACCGTTTTCGGAGTTTATGGGAAATTGTATTGAATTGTTTGTGTGATGTTCAGGAATTTATCAGGTGAAATAGGCAATTTTCAGGCCCTAAATGACAAATTTTCAGAAAGATAAGCATTATAGCCTACGAAATGGACCATACTTCGTCGGCTATAATGCCCATTCTGGGTAATTTAATATGCAAGTCGTCGGCTAACGACAAAACGTTGAAGGTCATCGGCTAAAGTATAGCCGACGACTTGCAATTCGTCGGCTAAAGTATACCCGACGACTTGCAATTCGTCGGCTAAAGTATAGCCGACGACTTGCATTTCGTCAGCTAAAGTATATTGACCTAAACCATTGCTTCATCTTTCAAATGCAAATGTGTCGTGAAATAAGATATGACCGAAATATTGAAATACGTTTACGGTTGAAAAATAAGAAGATTCCGACAAAATCTGTGTGCCGAATGTTGCGGTTAGCTGTTTTTTACTTCCGTTTTCCAATGGGTAGCCTGACGGTCGGTAAATATTTTGAGGAAAATTTTTATACGATTAGTTATGTCGCATCGATTTGAAACTATTCTCTGTTGAAGGTCAGGCCAAAAAACGTCATTTAGACGGGCCAATTGCCGTTTTAAAGCGTTTAGAGGTTTGACTTTGCAGTTTGACCGTCCCGATCGAGCCTTTAACGTTGTCAGATGTAGTTGGATTTTTTTTCACACATGTATTTAATCTTAACGGTGATATCTGACGGTTGGAATAGATTTTCCAAACTTTTAGATTCAAAATCGTAACATATGCACTAATGTTCCTTAACTTGTTTACTAAGTGTTTAAGTGAATGTATAGTTTCAAATAGTTATTATACGTAGACCCTTCAAATGCAAATGTGTCGTGAAATAAGATATGACCGAAATATTGAAATACGTCTACGGTTGAAAAATGTGAAGATTCCGACAAAATCTGTGTACCGAATGTTGCGGTTAGCTGTTTTTTACTTCCGTTTTCCTATGGGTAGCCTGACGGTCGGTAAATATTTTGAGGAAAATTTTTATACGATTAGTTGCGTCGCATCGATTTGAAACTATTCTCTGTTGAAGGTAAGGCCAAAAAATGTCATTTAGACGGGCCAATTTCCGTTTTAAAGCGTTTAGAGGTTTGACTTTACAATTTGACCAAGGAATAGCCGACGAAATATTTAACTTCGTCGGCTAAACTCTTGCGATCCGCGCGGTTTCATTGTCCGCCGTTGGATAGGGGAGATCGGACGGCTGCTGAGCGCGTGCAGTATAGCCGACGATATTAAAGGTATAGCCGACAACATTCATATTATAGGCGACGAAATGGCTAAATTCGTCGGCTATAACCGGCCCGCCCACCGCACAGCCCAAGGCCTGGCCCGTACCTCGGCTCGCAAAGCCCAACTTCGGCCCGGCCCGGATTTAGGGTCATAGTATAGCCGACGAATTAAAATGGACATCGTCGGCTATAGTCCTTCGATTTAAAGCGCAGCAGACCGTTTTCCCTCATTTTCGGCTGAATCCCCTCAAAACCCTAATCGCCGCCCGACCCTCCCCGACGCCGACCGACCCTCCCCATCCCTACCCAACCCCTCCCCGACCCCTCCCCGTCCTTCCCGACCGCTGCCGATTCCAAAACAGGTGCGAACGCAGCCGCCGCCCCTAGCCCACCACCGGACCTCGTCCCCGTCGCACCACCATGTCAGGTAGTCCCCTGCCCCTCTTGCAATTTTTGATTTATGATTTTTGTGGAATTTTTGTGATTTATGATTTTTGTGGAATTTTTGTGGAATTTTTTATTTATGATTTTTGTGGAATTTTTGTGGAATTTTTGTGGAATTTTAGGAGGATATATATATATATATATATATATATATATATATATAATTAGGTATAAATATAATTAGGTATATATATATATTTAATGAAGTTTTTTATTTTTTTGTGGAATTGTTGTGAAATTTATGGATTTTATATACTAATTGTGCAGAAAACCGCCGCGCTGTAGACCGCTGGATTGCCAGACCGAGCGAGAGCGACCCCGAAGCTCAGGTAGGACACAGCCGTGGGGGGGGGCGGACCCAACGGTCGTCGGGGCCTACGCCGGCCAATGAACATGCGCGAGGAGACGTTGATGGGATTTACCCCGAGCGATACACGTGGGGGCTCATCGTATGAGTCGACGGGAGCGGGCCCAATCTCGAGCGTCAGAGGAGGACGCACAGCCGCACCCTCCAGACCCCACTGCACTTCAGCACTGTTCCAGGATCGGCAGCCGACCCCACCGCGCGACGATCAGGACCCTCCAGGATGCTCCATGTCCCCCCACAGCGACAGCGTCCACAGCGACAGGGCCCACCGACAGGGGGATCAGGCCCCTCAGGGTCCACGCCCCGTATGTCTCCGCCATCGGGGATGTACATGGTCCGGTTCCTCCCTACCATCCCCGAGTACGACGCTAGGGGGAGGCAGATTTGGAGGCACGACCGGCCGCACAAGATTCCCTGGGAGGAGGCCTACGTCCACAGGAATTTCGACTCAGAGGACTGCCGCGGCCTGTGGTGTGTTCGTGAGAAGGACAAACAGTACAACGACGCAGGTAATTAGTTAGTTTAATTAATTATTTAGATTGTTTAATTAATTATTTAACTACGTCGAAGCTTAGTTCATAATTAGTTAGTAAATTAAATTAGTTAGGTCGTTAGTTAGTTATTAAATTAAATTAGTTAGTTAGTTAGTAAATTAAATGTGTTAGTTAGTTAGTAATTTAAATTAGTTAGTAAATTAAAGAATTTAGCTAGTTAATCTAGTTACTAAATTAAATTAATTAGTAAATTAATTTAATTTAGCTAGTTAGTTATTAAATTAAATTATTTAGCAAATTATTTAGTTAGTTAATTACTAAATTAAATTAGTTAGTTAGTAAATTATGTACGTAGTTGGTTAGTCAATTAGTTAGTTAGTACGGAATTTTTATTAGGCATGTATTCATTTTAATTATGAAACAGGCGTCCTCGTAAATAAACCCGCGGGGACGAGAAGGACCAGAGGGCCAGCGAACATGTCGACCCTGGAGAGGGAACTCGCCGGTGGGATCAGGGAGATCCTGCCCGGTCCCGGTGAGGATGGACGCCCGATCGAGAGGAGAGAAACCACGACCAAGTATATCAACGCGACGGGCATGATCGTGCGGGACAGGGTCCCAATGTTGTGGCCCGACTGGGGCTCTGTGCCCGATGACATCAAGGCGCGAGTGTACAATGCACTGTCGGTGAGTTAAATCGTATTTTTATTATAGAAAATAAACATTTATGAATTGAGTCCTTATAACTATATAAAAATATTTTCTAATTAATTTATAATATTGCAGCAATAGTTTAGAGTCCATTCTACCTTGGACTGGTGGAGAGACGAGCAGCTGAAGAACAGGTTATGTGTTTCGCGTTATTTTACTATCATTCGAGTTAGATTGAAGACGATTAAAGATGTACGAATATATCTAACAGTTGTGTTCTGTTAATATAGGTACTCCGAGTGGAAGAACGAGCTGTCGACGCACCACAGGACGTACCATGTGGAGAAGGGCTTGGGGCGAGGTGCAACCCCCCACGAGTTCCGGTACATGGAGTATGAGTGGCTATGGCTGGTAGCCTACTTCGGGAGCGACAGGGTCTCGGTAAGAAAATTTAGCCTAGTCTATAACTTTTTAATGTTATTTAGTAATTAAATTATGTAGTTACTAAATTAAATTAATTAGTTAATTAGTTAGTTATTAAATTAAGTTAGTTAGTTAGTTATTAAATTAAGTTAGTTAGTTAGTTACATAGTTAGTTAGTTCGTTACTAAATTAAATTAAATTAAATTAAATTAGGTAGTTAGTAAGTTAGTTAGTTACTAAATTAAATTAGTTAGTTAGTTAGTTACTAATTAAACTAAATTAGTTAGTAACTAAATTAGTTAATAATTTTTTTTTGGTTAGTTCCTAATATTTTAAGTTACATACTAATTTATATTTGCGTTTATATGTTCGTTCTTATAATAAAGAAAATCTCGAAGACGAACAGCGACAACCGCAAGAGGAACGAGCACCCCCACCACGGCGGCGCCCGCTCCTGGAGGCAGTGGGCAGAGATTGCAAGGAGGGACCGACCGCCGAGCCCGTTGTCGTGGATTCATGCGCAAATGTATCCGGACCGTCCCGACCAAGTGGTAAGTATTCGCCCATCTTCAATACAAGTGTTTCATTAAATTAATTTATATTTTTTTTTATTAATTCGTTTATTATATTTTCTTGTCAATTAGGCGAGAATAGATGCGGAGACCGACGCGATCACCTTGAGGATCGCGCGAGAGACACTGGGGGAAGGGGCGTCCGACCAGGCGATCGTGCAGTTTGCCTCCACGATCGACACCCTTGAGCCGCGCTTGGCCTCTCAGATCATGCACGCGGCGGTAGGGACTGGCAACAACTACTTCTACCAGAGAGGCCTAGGCGCGGCGGGAGATGGGGTTCTGAAGTACACGCCGGCCAATCCCAGCACGCAGCGTGCGGCTTCGACGAGGAGAGACTTGCAGACAGAGCTGCAGAGGACGCAGGCGGATTTGGCGAGGGCGGTGGAGGCGCTCCAGCAGCAGGCTTCGGTGCAGCTGGCCAGCAACGCGGCCGCGGCGGAGATGTACCGATGGATGCGGCAATCTTGGGAGGCCCAGCGAGCTGGAGAGGAGCCCCCGCCTCCGCCACAGATGCCCGATTTCGTCGTCCCCACTCCTCCCCCGCATCGGAGTACGCCAGGCGATCAGGGTAGCCATAGCCACCGGAACTCGAACGATCCCGTCGACGACGCCATCCATTTAGGGGGTGATGAGTAGTTAGTGTACGTAGATGGCTAGTTAGGGGGTTTGTACAGTAGGATATTACGGATGGATTGATGTGGATATTTGTTGGCTATTTGGATGTACATTTGTAGATTTTCTGCAGGCAAACCGAAGACGAAGTGGAATTGGGCCCGAACAAAATTGATAATTTTTTTTTAAATATTTAGGGGTTATAGCCGACGAAATGGACCATATTTCGTCGGCTATAACCTCCCGGCTTCCGGCAAAAATAAGCCGTTTCCGTGCCGGCGAAGGTTATAGCCGACGATAGAGTCGTCGGCTATTATGAGAACATTGCCTACGATAAAGTCGTCGGCTATTATGAGAACATTGCCGACGATATAGTGGTCGGCTATACTTCGGGGTTTAAGGGTTAGGGGAGAGTTATAGCCGACGACTCTATCGTCGGCAATGTTCTCATAATAGCCGACGACTCTATCGTCGGCAATGTTCTCATAATAGCCGACGACGCTTTGTTCGTCGGCTATACTTCGTGGTTTATAAGTCGACGACTTAGCCTCAGTGTCATCGGCTATACGGGGCATTCCCGACGAGGGAATAGCCGACGATACTTCGTCGGCTATGACTATAGCCGACGATTTAATGGAAACGGCCGATGAGATGGCGTCGTCGGCTATGACCCCTTTTCTGGTAGTGAGCTCTCAAAAAGATATGTGATTTTGTTTACGATGAAGGGCAATATGAGACACTTTATTAGATTTGATTCCAGGACTATTTTGGAAAGTTGTTCAACTCGACATTTGTTGTTGAACGAGTTAAGACGTTTTCTCTTGCTATATTTACAGGACATAGAAGTCCAAGAGCGCGTACTAGAGCATATGATTGACATGAAGGGCGTCACAACTTAATTCCATCTCAAAGATACATTACTGACTGAATCATACAATGACAATTAAGGACTTAACATTTGAACATCAATGTGTTTGGGACTTTCGGGAAACTATTGAAAGGAAAATGAACGCTGCGTATTGAAGTAGAAATTTTGATAAATAACCACTATTTGACTCTCAAATTGATTTTTAACCAATAATCTAGTAATGAATGAAAAATGATCATTTATGCCAATGAAAAGCCACAAGTTCCCTTCGTTAAACCCGAACTGGTGCAACTCATCTTTTTTAGGAACCTTGTTAGTATTCCCGTTCAATTATCTTCTAACTCTCGAACAAAATCTGCACGCAATCCCATGAACTCCTACTTCAAAACATAGGGCTGCAACAGCTAGTAATTAATGGGAAACAATTATGAAGACATTTGATTAACCTGAAGGATAACCTAATGCAACCTTGCAACCTTCATTTCCTTTCTCTGCTTTCTTTAAGATATGAGGCTTTCTCTGTCTGTTATGCTTAATAAGCGAAAAACAGAAAGACTCAGACAATTCTCAAAGTCTCGATCAGTCTTTCCTCTTTTAAAATTACTCATTTTTTTCTTCTTCTATCAAAACTCGATAGGGTTTGAATTAGAATAATGACTTGGGGGAAACAACTATCGAATCGGGTGGACCCAGAACCCTTGCTTTTTGCAGAAGTTCAAGCGCTACGAATCGCTCAGTACTTTATTTCTTTCCCAGATTATGCTGACGAATAGATATGTTGTTGATGTATGAATTCTATTTTTGGAGCTTTGTTATGGTCATTAGCATTTGTTGGATCGGGACTTCAGAAGCCTATGAGATCGAAGTCTTAATAATCTAATCAATAGTCTGATCGAAGTCGTGTTCGGCAAATGCAGGGGAACAAAGCACGATGAAGATGAACAATGAGAGGGATGAAAATTAATTCGGGGTAGTTACGTCTTTTGACACTCTAAAAGGGTTAGAATTCAACTATTTCTAAAGAGTGTTGCTATTGGGACCTCCACATTTGCTCATTAGACCTCCAATACTTTCTACACCTCCATTATACTTTTAAATATAAGCATTTACTCACTAGACCTCCATTCAAATTACCGAAATAACCTTAAATATGTTATTCACATATATTTCAATAACTTACTCATTTAACCTCCTATTTACTCACTAGACCTCTATTTCTTAATTTTTTTTTTTTATTTCATGTGTAAGATCTAATGAGATAAATCAAAATATAGGATATACAAATATTTCAAAACACACTAGCATATGCCCTTGTACTATTTCAATAGTTACTAGTGTGTTGCAAATATATTTAAAGTCTAATAAGATATATAACAGTATTCACGTACTATATATATATATATATATATATATATATATATCAAAACAATTGACTTTTTTTTTTCATGTTGCAAACTTATTAAAATATATGTGCTTAGTTTTCAACACTTACTCTTGACCTTATATTTTGTATATGCGCTTAAACATGTATAATTATAGTAACTTTATGTCATATTAACAATCTTATAATTTACATATATGCTTATTTTAAGCACTTACTAAAATTGGAAAATAAATTTGATAAGGAAAATAATAAATAACATTATTATTGAATTGGAAAGTCTATAGACAATAAATATAATACTCTTTTTATACACTTATTGTCCTCAATAGTCTTTATGCAAGAGGATACAAATGTAATTCAATAATTGAAAATAGAGGGAGGTCAAGTGAGCAAATGTGGAGGTTCCAATAGCAACACTCTTTCTAAAATGTATGTCAAAATTCATTTTGAAGGCTAAAACTTGGCTATTTATCAAAATTTGTCTAACAAAACGAACCCAATTTATTACCAATTTATTGCAAATTAATCTACAAATCTAGCCATTAGCATTACATGCATAAACAGTCAAATAAATATCAATTAATACACATATTTACAGTAACCTCCCATTATGTTGCTTCCAAACTAGTCGTATATTGTATTCAACATTTTTCAGATATGGTCAAAATCTTGGCAAAATAGCTAACAAATTCACCTCAAATTCACCTCAAATAAATTGTTTCCAAGTTGCACCCATAATCTGATATCAATATTCCCATGCATCCAAATTAATGTCTAAGTACATTATTCAAGAACAATTATAATTATGTTACTTCCTTAATTTGCTGGTTTAATTATAAACCACTCCACCTATAAAACCTCCACACTCAAACCCATCAAAGTTAACAAAACATTTTGAAGAAGAATGCCCAAGAAACTCCAAAAGCGTCTCCAAGATTACCTCACCAAGATTAAGAAACCACCCCCTTCAATCCAATTCCCCTCAAAAAAATGGATGCGAGCCTGTAAACACCCCAAAACCCTATCTTTTGCAATCAACAACAATGGGACTCAAAACAAAGATGATGATGCGGCAACACTCTCAGATATTGATGAGTTTCTCTTCGAAAATTTCAGGTCTCTGTACCTAAGAGACGATCAAGGAGACACAACCGACGACTACGAAAGAAGTGAAGAGAAAGATCTACATCGTCCTCCTCGTGATGCCTTTCGGGATAAAACCCTACAGATGAAAGAAGACCATCTTGGTGATCATGAAAATGAAAGCACAAACGTGCCCTTTTGGGATAAACCTCTACGCCTGAAGAAGCGTCGTCCTGATCATCAAGAAACCGAAACCCAAGATGGGTTTCTGTTCGAATCCCCTCGCCTGAATATTGATCCACCGGTGGTGGATCTCTGCGGCTCACACAGATTTTCAGTGTCGCCGGGCCGACTTTCAAGCTCGGTCCGGACCAGCACAACCGCCACCACGATATCTGAGGACGCAGGATCCAGCTCTATGTCAGCACGAACCCTAAGCTTAAACGACTCTGCTACCACGTCACATTCTAATAACAACGATCACAGTCCACAAAATGTGGCGCTTCCCAGTGACTGTATCTCAGTGTTGATGTACTCTCCCAACCCTGGCTACGAGTTTAAGAGATCCATGCATGACATGGTTGAAGCTCGCCTCAGAAACAAGGCACAGGTGGATTGGAATTTCATGGAAGAGCTTCTGCTTTGTTATCTGAATCTTAACGAGAAGAAGTCCCACAGGTTCATCCTGAGCGCTTTCGCGGATTTGGTCGTGGACATGCGCCAGGATTCTGACACGGCTCCGGAGAGGTCACGGAAACTATGAAATTTCAGGTAAAGGACCATGGATTTCAGCGAAGAACATGAAGATTAGTGCTGGGAGAAATGTTAGGCTTAATTTATCAATTTAGATTGCTTCTGGGTTTATTCTCGGTAGCCCTCAGATGCAGTTATGCACTATCCTATGCTTGTAATATTGTACTATATTCATCATGTAACTTTCAACAAAATCCAACAGTTTCTCTATCATTCAAGTTATTTTGTAATTTTGTGGGTTTTGGTGAGATTTTATGGATTTTGATGAGGTCGTGTCTGTTGTTTGTTCCCCGGTGCTCAGATACATAGGACTTTTTAAGATTTGCCCCTTTATTCTTGTTTATATTATGGTAGAGCAATAATTTACATGCATATATCATATCGCATGATGCCAAAATGTATCACCATTAGTAGCTACAATTTACAGTATTGCTATAGTGGTTATTTGAAAAATGGAACAGCTTTTGATTTGTTAATCACAATATTGAGATTTCATTTTATTGAATCAGAAAGTAGATCTATAACTAGGGAAGCATTACAATCCAAAGCCATAAGGCCTACTTATCACTAATAAAAAACATATGGTCCTCTTATTCAAAGAAGAAGAACAAAAACATATGCTAATAATGAATCTATTATCATTAAACATTTGCTAGTAAAGCAACAAGATCAAAAGAATGCATTTTTGTTTTCCCATTATCACGTTTGGATTAAAAAATCCATCTTTGCTATGTTAGATATACAGTACACTAAACTTGACTGGTCATTCTCTTAGCAAAAGAAACCATTTTTCCATTGTTAGTCGAAAAAAATACTTCGCAATGCTCTTTCTCTCTCTCTCTCTAGATCAATATTTGCGTTAAAACTAGACTTAGTAGATATTCTGGAACCGGCAGCCGACTATTGATTAGTAATCACTGTCTAAGTGCAAAGTAATAGGTGCATGGATTCATGGGGCATCAGTACATGCATGGCACCCTAAGATGAAATTAGTGTTTATTGCGTAGCGGCCAATCCGGCCATAGTCGCCACCACTCGAAGTCAGCAATGAAAATTCACGGTTATAGATCCATGGACACCTTGGGAATTGGATTGTAATGGAGTCTTGCTAGCTAGCTACTATTCCTCAAATTTTATATGCCAATTATTCAAGCAGAGACACGTACAAAACTACAAATCAATCTTGTCAAAGATTATTGGAGAAACAACTATCCCTTTGGAAAATAAGAACTTATTCCATGTACCTTTAAAATATCCGCGTTATTTTCATTTTTAAAAATAAAAATAGAGTGAAAATGTATTTGTTAAGATATTTCTGAAAATACAGAAAATGAAAAATTAAAAGCATTGTCAAATTTTTATAAAGAAAAAGTGATAACATCAATTTGACATTTTCACTTTCTTTTTTTATTTTTTAAAATTATTGTTGAAAACCATTTTTGAAAACATTACCGAAGAAATTGGTGCTCAGCTGTTTGAGGTAAAACTTGCTGAAACCATCTGATTCCATACCTAGGGTATATATACTCCAAAGCCATTTTCGTAGTTCTATCAGGATCATTAACCAAGAGGATGAACATGAACAATTCATTATGAGGAATAAGTAGGCTTGGACATGGCCGGGATGGGATGGGTATTGGCTAATCTCGATTCTAAACTCGTAATTTAAAATAAAAATGGAACGGGTCGGGATTAGCCTTTTTCATAAGTGATTCCGACATGCCCGAATCCCGATCGGGACCAAAACGGGCCCAAATCGGGATAACAGAAAATTCAACAATCAACATTCTGAATTCTAATAAAAGAGAATTTAAGGGTTGAAAATGTATGAAAGTAATGAAACTTCTAATCCATAGGGAAAATACAGATGTACTAAGTTTTCCCAAGACATCTTGCAGGGATACCTAACTGCCTAAGGGAAGTTATGATCCTCAGTAACTAGCTGCAAGCTTGAAAAATGAACTTAAACTGAAAAGTGACAACAATCATCAATAGAGTTCACAATTAGATGTAAGACAACAACTACATATCAAATTCATACACTGTATGTCTGAATAACATAATTAGAATTCATACTCTGTATGTCTGAATAACATAATTAGAATTCAAAGTGAATGATAACAACATAACCAAATTTAGTCTCAAACTGAACATAAGTTCAAGCATAATATAACTAATCGAAAAGGCAATAAACCAAACACAAATAACTAATCAACAAGTGATCTAATGATTCTAATCAACTTGAACCACAGCCTCGGCCTTCTCTTTCGATTTAGAGAATATTGGACATGTGCTTTTGTTGGAGGCAGTGCTCTCATGATCTAACCAATAAGGCAATAAACCAAATAGGTAAACACAAGTAAGAAATAAGAACATAAGACAAAAAAAAAAAAAAAAAAAAAAAGCAAATTGATATAGTACCTAATTCAGCTTTTTCATAGAAATCTAGGTTCTCAATCGAAGGCACCTCATCTTCAACTTTAACTTTAGCAATGTCATCTCCCAACAACCAATTTTACATGCAGACTAAACCTTCCATTGATTTAGGAGTCAATGAACTCCTAAATGCATAATTTACTCTACCTCCCGTGCTAAAACAAGACTCCGATGCAACCGCGGATATTTAATGGCAAGCACATCTCTTGCTATTATTGCCCTAACAGGAAATTTGGGTTTATTTATCTTCAACCAACAAAGTATGTCGAAATTATCATCGTTCTCATCAATAAGTTCAAGAGGAGCATTTAAATATTGATCCACTTCATATACCAATACTGCCTCATCACTCTCTTGGACAATATTTTTCCACTACTTCAGCATCCAACCCCTCACTCTCTTAGAATTGGAGGTTGAAGTAGTGATTGTGTTGCTTGAACTTGTAGGGCTTCCAGACCTGCGCATATGTCTGACACCATCGACATGTGGTACATACTGAAAAGTAAGATAGAAAGATTTATAAGAACCATAAACATATGAACCAGCAAGTTGAATTATTGAAGAACTTGATGAAGAACCATAAACACCGAACCATATTGAAAAAGAAAAGAAGTAAACTAACTCATCGTAGAGTGCCATCAATAGAGATTAATCTCATTAGTTCTGTTTTTCATATACTCTTTTGGCAGCCCATGTTCTCTCAAGAAATGTGTGTAGTTCCTAAGCTTGAATCTTGCATCGAGTACAAATCTGACAATAATCAAGGGATTCATATAAGTGAAGCTGCCAAAGTCTTTCAAGAACTTAGAACTCATATTTACAGCCATCTCAGTTAATGTTCTCTCTGTTTTAGATCCAATTTTCATTGTAGGTTCAATGAAGAGACTGTTGATATTATTTTCCATTAAAACAACATCATGAAATGTTGTATGGACAGTTGGATTCAAGGTTGCACTAACTCGTAGTGTAATATCATAAAACACACCTAGCAGGTCAACAAACACTACAGTATTTTCCCAATCTTATTTTCCAAGAGGTCCAACTCTATCCCTCTGAGTAGATGTAGCTTCTGGAACAATGATAAAGTCATCCTCATCAATCTCCTCCTCTTGTTCCTTGAAATAATTCACATAAAACTTATCCTCACCCTCTTGCATCCTAGTAAAATCTTTCTTGAACTTTAAGGCCGCCTCCAACATTAGATAAGTCGAATTCTATCTTGTTGGGACATCAAGACAAACCAGACCAATATTCCCAAGTTTTTCACTCGCCACAGCTTTTCGAAAACTGTCCAGTCAATTAGGTGAAGACCTAATATACTTGACAGCATTCCTAATGGCCAAAATACTCTTGTTCAGTTTCTTCATGCCATTCCCTACAATTACATTGCATATGTGGGCTGTGTATCTCACATGCATGAGATTACATCCCAAAATACAATTGTAAGCATCAGAATCATTCATCTTTGATTTAAGAGTGATTGTTAAAACTTTCTCAATCTCCCACTCCAGTAAACATGACTCTATAAGCCTGTATATGGTTACCCCTTGGTGATTTTGGATCATACAGAAGTTCAAAATCCTCTTGTGCATTTTTCAATCTTAATCAATAAAATGGGCAGTAAGAACTATATAATTGATGTTTTGCACACTAGTCCAAGTGTTCATAGTGAGACTGACCCTATAAGCCTTCAAAGTTTGTTTCAACTCTTTTTTCTCTGCAGCGTACAA
This sequence comes from Potentilla sterilis, assembly GCA_963682095.1. Taxonomy (NCBI): domain Eukaryota; kingdom Viridiplantae; phylum Streptophyta; class Magnoliopsida; order Rosales; family Rosaceae; genus Potentilla; species Potentilla sterilis. The sequence goes on along the minus strand of OY821756.1, from coordinate 45,325,659 downwards.
CTTGTGAAAATGTGTAACCAGCTTCCTACGAGAGGGTAAAGGGGTATACAGATGACACATTCTAGTACAAAACCGCTTAAACCCTTTTTTTCTCGATGAAGCTAAAGGTCAAGTCATCTATGATAATCATTTCAATTGTAGCATCTACATAGTCATTGTCATTGTAACCTGCTGCAGTTAGCTTGTTGAAATTAGATCTATCACCCGTAAATCACCAGTAAGAACCATCTGATTCTTATTAAGTCTTGCTGGAATATATCTATAAAACTGATTTATATGTCTAATCATCCCCGAAGTCCCATTAGTATTCTCCACATTAAAATCCCCAATTCTTCCTCTTGGACAATAATTATAGTAAGCTCGACTTATCTCTATATCTATTAGGTTCCTTTATGCGTCTTTCCCCTTCACAATTTTCTTATATTATGTGAAGTGATCCCAAACAAAACTACGTTTAAGCACAGTACCAGTAACGGCTACAGAATCACATGAAGGAGTTTGATGGCTTGAAGGAGTTGAAGGAGCTTGCTCAGTTGCCGGAGTTATTGCCTCGCTTGAAGCTTCCACAGCTACGATTTGAATAAGGAATTCAGAAAGGGGCTTAGAAGGTGATGTCGTTGTTGATGAATTTTCAAAGCATGAAGCTTCTTCATTTCGCCGAGCAACACGCTTCTTCCCTCTAGCCATTGATTTGCTGATGGCTCTCTCTCTCTCTGTCTCTCTCTCTCTCACACACACACACACACAGACGACAGAGTCGCAGACTCGTAGTCGATGAAGTCAATGAAGCCGATGAATTGGGATTTAGGAATTAGGAAAGAAAGAGAGAATTGGGAATTAGAGATTCTAGCCTTTCTGGAAAAGTCTTCAAGAGATGAAGCCGATGAATCCACCGACACAGATGAAGCTGATAATTCCAACAGCATAGATGAAGCCGATGAATCCAAAGGCACAGATGAAGCCACATTTAAATATATTAATTTTAATTTAATTTCATAGGACGAGCGGGATCTAACTAGCTCAAATTGGGTTAATCCCGATCATGTCTCGTTCCTTTAAAACAGGATTGAGCCAGGACAGGATATGAGTTTTTAAGATGTAATCTCGTCTCATCCCAACAAATTTAGGGACGGGATTGGAACGGGTTCTGGATAATGGGACTAAACGCCCAGCCCTAGGAATAAGAACCACAAATGAAGATCCAATAGCAATGAAACTCATGAACAGGGTAGCAAGGAACCTGAAGATTGAGAACAATTATATGCCTTCTAACTAAGAGCAGGCCAGGGATATACACTATGTAGACAGCTGAGACCTCATGCAAATTCTCAATGTGTTGAATCTGGTTATGCTCGGACCTGTAAAACATAGTATCGTAAAAGGGAGGATCCTAATTACTTTCATCCATCATATAACTTTGAAGGCAAATCGGTGTTTGAGTGTGACCCTTCACCCGCAATTTTGCTAATTGCCTAGCCTGCAAGCGAAAATTGTTGGTCAATATACTATAGTGGTAAAATTACCAGCACTGAATGTTAGAAAATTGATTGGTGGAACAATTTCCATTAAACAATAGTGATACAATTAGGCCTTTTCTTATAACCGGGCAACATTGTTCAGTTTTTGAATCCTCAATCCCCAACTGGTCAAAACTGGAGATTGTCATTTTTGTGATAGAGTGGCGCTCAATAGTATGGTGCATTGACATACAGAAAAGTGAGGGTACAAAAAATGATCGTAAGGTTAATTATACTCTTCTATCAGGTTCAATGTCATCCTATTTTCTTCAGATACTAACAAAAAAACCTACATCTACTAAAGCAGGGATATTTCTTAAGTTTCTCAAGTTTCTTAAAGCTTCATTGCTATTACATCCTAAATATCGACGTTAGAAGCAGCAGCTCATAGCCAAAGGAGCCATATGAACTGATACAAATTAGCACGATCTTTGGTTTACTTCTTCACGTACGTGAATCAAACATTGACATGAATAATCCTCCTACTGGGTTTTAGTTCATTTGTTATCGGTCAACTAGTGAGTAGCAATTGAATATGTCTTTCACTCATGTAATCAATTCTTTTAATCAATGAAATATACTCATTCTGGTTCAATCAATCTGCTTGCCGTATGCCGTATAACTAAAATAATTATGCGCAAAATGTCATGTCATGGATTAAAATTGTTTCTATTTAATTTGTTCAATACTTACAATGAAGGTCAGAGGGACCGGGAAGCCTGATTGAAACTCTAGCCTTTGATGCAAGTGTAAATGCTTTCCACTACTAGAGTTACAACTCACAACTATAAGCATTTTCCCTCTTTAAAGATCACATCACCTTCTATATCAGGGAGCACCTCAAGAAAAAACCGGCCTTGTTGTTATGCATCTCACTCTGAGAAGACTCCATTGGTTTGAAAATAGTGCTCATACATGGAATGATACTTTGCAGGGACAAAATATTTGAATCTGTTGACAATTGTGACAGAGAAATAGTAAGAGCCTCAAAATATGAGATGTCAAACTCATGGTGTAGATATGAAAGTTATAGACGCACAATAATGACCATTTTACTCTGCTTGTACAGCATCCGTGCTCGCAAACCATTGGATCAGAAACATATTCAAATTTCAACAAAGTACTTGTTTTTTTTTTTTTTTAAAGAGATGTTTTATCAAACAAGTAGCAGCCATTTTTTTGTGCTCACAAATAAGCAGGAGATCATACTAACATATATCAGGTTGGATGGACAGTATCACCTTTTAAGAAGGGGAAGCCTCTCTGGTCCAGAAAACAAACTCGCAATTGATTGCAATACTTCACTTCTGTTCATCGCTTTGGACTTCAGTGCCTTCATCAAATTTACAAATTCCTTATACTCCAAAGCACTAAGTTTCTCTTTAACCTGTAAGGCACAAGGAAAAATATTTAAAACTCCAAGCTGTTCATATACAACCTTAAACAGGAAACTGTGCAATTGCAGAGAAAAAAGACCAAATAAAACTAACTACATAAGAACGGGTTTTAAAATAAATGCGGGTATTCAGGGATCAGGCATTTTAGGAAATGTCCAATGAACATAGAGTCAACTAAATACACCTTTTTACATGTCTCAAACTAAAAATATAAAGACTTTCCTTTTTCCTTTTCCTTGTTTAAACAAGTATTCTGCATAGGGTACTTAAATACCCTTCACTATCCTGTGACTCGTGCCACAAGTCTTTTTCTTTTTTTGTCAGATAGAAACCATTATTTGAAAGTAGTAACACACAGTTTCAACTATTTCATCTGTAAACATTTAGACTACAGAGTAGTCTTAAAACCATTCATGAAGAATGCAACAAGGACAGAATGAAGCATCACACATCTTGACAGGCAAGCCAACCAGTAAATGTAACATAAATTGTTTAAGCAATAAGCATGTCAGCTTAAACTTCTTCCTTTTTTTCTTCTGGAAAAAATAGTGTTCAGATATTATATGCATAACACCACATACCCTACTCAGCTTTGTTTCAATAAAACTCAATTCAGAATAAAACCAATTATTTAAAAGAATAATAGCTGTCATCAGGTAGACAGCAAGGTGAAAAAATCATCAGAACACCTCACCTGAACAAGAAATTGAGATCCTCTCGTTTCCTCATCACCAGAAGGCACAGCAGTGGATGCAACATTGTTGTCTTTATGCAGCAGTTTTGAACCAGCTTGAGCAATTTGTGGACTTTCCCTATCAGATGACTTAGATCTATGTGAGCTCTCACTTCTAATTGAACTAATAGTGGAAAGGTCATGTGATTCAAAATCCTTTTTAAGAAATGAATGCTTAATAGGATTGTTAATATGTTGCACTGCATCTTGCTCTGCCTTTACTTTGCACTTCTTCGCAGAACACGATGTTATCAGTTCTTCACTCCGCTTTTCTTTTAACATTGATCCACCAGTAAGATCAATTATGTTTCTATCTTGATGCTGCGTACTCTCCCTCTTAAGGGTACGAAGCTTTTTCTCATTTCCTAATAGAGTATTTGAGCACTTCCATGACACAGACTGATCCTTGCAGCAAGTAACAGATGAGCGATTAGCAGGGACGATTTCACCCAAGAGGCTTGACACCTTTTTCCTTCTAGCTTCAGGAAGGGGAGATAACTTTACAGGACAGTCTTGACCCACTTGTGTATTCTGAAAGTACAATCACCAAGATAAATAACTTACCACATTTGCACAAATATTAATATGAGTGGTCACTGTGGTAGTAATAAAAGTTTACCCCAGGGAAGCAATTATCTGGATAAAACTTGTCTAAAGGTTGCTGAATTTCCGACTCACATATCTTTCCTGCCACTCATGCAAAACAAGTATAGGAAATGATCATTGGCACAAAGCATGCAAAAAGATTCTTCACTGTTAAAAAGGGTGTGCATGTAAGGTTTAGGCGTTTAGCTCAAACATTGGCATCATTGTCTTACATTATATACTCATCCCAATATTTATGGAACTCTGTGGCCCAAAATATTACAATCTTAGAAATCTAAATCCAACAGATGGATTCAAGTCCATTCATAACTGTTTATAGCAACTTATGGATTTTCGTTAGACATTGTCATGCACAAAAAATTTAAAGAGAGAATAATATATCACAAAGCAGATTCTTGGGTATTGCAGCCACAGATTCCAATCATTACAGGAGAAACAAGACATTGAGGAGCATGCAAGTATTTGGATATAGCGAAAGCCCTAGAGCTTGAGAAAACTCTAACTGCAGCAATCTTACCCTGTTTTTCAGTTGTTAATAAATTCAGCTTTGTAGGACCCCGAGCTTCTCCAGCCCGGAAGAAACGGGTCAACGTAAAAACAACATCCCCGAATTTGGAGTAACACTGAAAAAGACAATGTAAGTACAGCTGTGTTTAAAATAGATCAAAAGGCTACTGCAAACCAAAAGCACCTTGATATGAGGCCTTATCCAAAGAGATATTTGAGATTGACGATTTGGCTGTGCAAACCTGTCAAAATTTAAACGAGAAGGTATGATGTAAATATACACAGAGGTGTGTATGTCTCTGTGTGTGTTTGTGTGTGTGTGTGTGTGTGTGTGTGCACACCAATTGAAACAAAACCCAAATACAAATACAGATTTAGAGTAGGAATATGTTTGAATTCCTGCTGATAACTGGTACAAAGGAAAAAAAATTAATAAAACGCAAAATGGATATGCCATGAACGTTGAATATCATCCAAAGACATGGTATGCATCACCTATATTTCTATAAAAAAAAAATTATAAAAAATTATAAAAAAAAAAAAGAGAGAGAAACAATCACTGAAGATTCACTATATCTTTTTTTTATTTTTTTAAGAAGTGGACACCCACTATATCTATAAGTGGAATCAGCCTAACAACATTTATGAAGATTATCAAAAGAAAACTTTACATTCAAATGGTCATAAGTGTCTACCTCCGACTATAAGAAGTGCCCAAATTATTTTGAAACTACCGAATTGGAAAAGTTAAGCCAACAATTGTGAAGTAAAAGACATAAAATTCAAACTGTGCTAAGTAAAGAACAATTATCAAAGAAGAAGTTTTTGGTTATTTTTGCTGTTTTGCAGGGATGGAGAGAGAGAGAGAGAGAGAGGACCTTTCATCAAGAAAAATAATTGCTCCATAATCATGACGATGACGGATTACACGTCCGACAGCCTGATTCACAGCTCGTGATGCTTGTTGATTGTACCAGTCATCTCCAGTCAGAGCCTGCACCTTCAGTGTATTGGTAGATGACAAGGAAAATTAGCAAAGTCAATGAGGAAAAGCACTCGCTACTCATGGTGTCTCCGAACAATCAATACGGAACACACCTTACGTACTTGCCGTTGAGAATGTGCCTGTTCATCTAAGTACTGACGTTTCAGACGAACCTGTTATACATTAACATATCATCATATGTACAAGGAAATAGAGCTACATAAGTACCATTACAAAATATGGCAAACATAAGAGCCAAAATTATAGGGCACGTGCAAGTATCATGTTCTAATTCATCATGCCAAGAACTATAAGAGGTACCAGGAGACCACAGCAATGGATCAGATAATGAATTAGAGACTATATTAACTCACTATACCTAGCTATATATTAGCCACTATCATGATGCATACAAAGCATCATTCTGGAGCAGCTAGTGTCCAACATAACAGAAGAAAGTGGGTAGTCCATAAAATAACAGAAACCAGATTCCATTTCAAACTTCTTCCGCCCCTTTACCCTTATATGTAGTCCTTAAGGATAAGTATTCTTCTAGTTATCCATCCAAATGACCTAGAATACTACCAGCAACAAGATCCTGATAGCGAATTAGCTTTGTTCCCTATACCACCAGATTAAGTCTATACGAAGAATCAACACATTTTACAGACTTATATCTGATGTCTAAGCATCAAGAGTACTCATGATTCATCACATCACATTTCAGACTTATGTTCAGGTCATTAACGCTGACTTAACACACAAGTGCAGAAGACTCGTATCCAATGTAATGTCTACGCACCAATACTAACACGGTCAAAATGACATACAAGATGTAGGTTCAGGTGAATGCGCATAGGTACTAGGATTAATTTTTCATATTATGTGTAACTTCATCAATGCTAGCAGTCGAGCAAATTCAAATTCATTTGGAAACGATCACAATGCTTTAGTGGCAATAAAATTATCCATCTCAACTGCAATGTCTTAAAAAGGCTAAAACTTTGATGATAAATACATTCACAAGGCAATCTGAAGTACAATCAGGGTAAAATTATAAACCTTAGGATCATTCCATGTGGCAAACGGCATACCAGTAACAATTACAGCTCTTCCAGCGTGATCGGCAAAATCTAATCCTTCACTTACCTGAAAAATTAATCACATTAATTATGTCACTAGCTTCTGATGCCTAAGAGTCAGTATACAGCAGATGTGCAGTAGAACAAAATGTTACTAGGCAGTGAAATACTCATTAATGTTAATGTAGGTAGAGCTTAAACCAAGAGATAAAGATTAAAAGATCTTATAGTCAACATTAACATCTACTTTTGCTTGCCACATAGACAACCTAAAGCAGCTAGTCTGGATGTATCTGAATAGTAACGTTATGCATGTCAACACTATACATGCTACAGTGAATCTAATACCATAGATATTCAGTGCAACAGATGTATTACTTCTTGATTCCAAATGATACCATAGATATTCAGTGCAACAGTTTTTTTTGTTATCAATATCAGTGCCAGGGCCCTTTCAAAAATATTGACAAATAAGCATGGCTTGTGCAACAAATCAGTTTTCTAGAAGTTTGCCTTTTTTGGTTATATAGAGCATATAGTCTCCACTTCCCTTCTTGAGGATATTCAGTTAGAAAGGAGTCACCAACACAAACCAATATCCAATTATCAAATGCATTTCGTATAAAGGCATGATGAAACACAAATATAAAAAACTGTTTCAGTTTGTCGAAACTTATAGATTATAACCTAGGACTCCTATGAGGCTTTGAACATCTGATTATATCATTTGTATGAAAATCAAATGTATACACAAATATATTCCAATCTTTTCCAATCAACAAATATGCTGGAGTCTTCCACAGCCGAAGATGTGAATAGTTTGGAATATAGGAACATACCTTACCACGGCAAACTGCAAAAAATATTGCACCAGAAGCTGAGGTGTCCTTCAGCTTAGCCATATAGTCCTGCCAGAAAACATTCAGACGACGGGACTATCTTAATATAACCATAAAATAATAATAATAAAAAGTGCTGATTCACCGTATGTCATGCCATTCACCTCAATTGATGAGAGAAATAATGATGATTGTCTAGGTTCTACAACAGGTTTCTTGTGCTTGCATATTCTTGCCCATATCGTAGTTGAATTAGCATGGCTCTGCATAAATAGAACATAAGGGCTGATACTCTTGAGATAGAAGCACCTCAGCTGTAGTTTGTTATGTCTGGTACTAAATCCTCTCTTCCAAAAAATAAATATAAATAAATAAAGCAAACCAGTTTGACCCATTCACCCAGAGTATTGATTTCTTACCATATTCTTCCAGCACCCAATGCATTGATCCAAAAGGTAGTAAGAAGGAAAGAATACAAGCACTCCATCAGGTACGATTCGAGCAAAATTGACTGAAAAATCAAAGTCAAGGGAATCAGACACATTTTGCAATGATAATCAAATGTTCAACCTAGAGATTGGCTAGAAGGAAGGTGGGATTTCACTGTTTTGGTAGTTTGGCTTTATCTGAGAGAGAGAGAGAGAGAGAGAGAGAGAGAGAGAGAGATGAACAGATATGCAATCTGATGTCTGATGTTCCGAACTTAAGTGTAGGTATATAGACGTGTGTGTGTGTGTGTGAGCACATATATATAACTGACAAGTAGCTGTCGTCATGGGAAGCAGGACATGGCAAATTGTGGTATTTATCATAGTTAAATCAGCCAGCAGTTCCAGGGAAAAATGGTCTATAGCTATACGCAACTGTGCATGTTCGAAAAACTTAAAACTCTATTAGTGCAATAAATCATACTAGCACTTCATCCAATTTATAAGAATGAAAACAATAATTAGGCATTTTTTAGACTGTTAACTTTGACATTTTATCGAAACTGGTGATGTCTAAATCAGTGGAAACTAACAGTTAACAGGCCGTGCAAAATTGTTGCATCTGCCAGATCTACCAGGAAAAACTGGTCTACTACCATGCACGACTATGATGTGTTTGAAAAAAAAAAACAATAACTAAGCATTGGTTAGATTGCTAGCTTTGACATTTTATCTAAATAGGTGGTCCAGATCAGCGGCATCTTGAATATCAATTACAACTTTATTTACTGTATTTTTACCACTGAACATGGTACTTACCAATAGCATTTCCAAGTTCCTGTTTATACTCAATCGAGTCACGACTTTTATAAGAGGAGTTGAAAGAGCAACCGGAAGGACCAGCTGGAACAACTCCAGCCCAGATCTGATTCGGGGTGATAACATGAGGATTTTCCAGCCGCACAGGAAACTCTCTGACAAATGAAGAAAACATTGTCATTTTTGGAATTCAAGTCAGCCATAAGCAAATGCAAAAGAAAGATAAACAGCATAGCAAATCACTTACAGTTTCAGCTCCTGTGCAAATGAGTCTAGAGGAGATAGTGTGCCAGATGTCAATATAATAGAACCTACATCCATCTTGGAGAATTCCTCCATTGCAATTCCAGGATGAAAGCACCACCAGCTTAGTGTCCTAGATGGCTTGCCTGGAATCAACAAATAAAGAATATATTTGTCACTATCACTTCATACATACAAACACCATGGTGTCAGAAATGACAATATTTAAAGCCATTGTGAAGAACTTGGTCAGACGAAGTCGTTCATTAGAATGCATTAGAGCCATTTTGGAAAATCATTATTTTTACCAATATGACACTACAGTATGTGATTCAAATACAACAGATTTTAGTGTAAGACAACTGCGCATGGTAAACAGTAGACTCAATCTAATATTCTAAAACCATTACATGAAATTATGAATTTCAATTCCAAATGTCAGATAGTAAGTGGTCAGTGGTCACTTACCCTTTAATTCATCTGTTGCACCACCTTGAACTTCCTGTACGTGAACCTAAGATGAGCAGAGTAATGGTATTATTCAGAAAAGTAATTCATTATTCTGAAATAATAAGGCAACTACAGCTGGAAACTAGATCTCCTGCTAAAGTTCCCTGGTGATAATAACTAGCAAATCAATGTGCAAACTTACACGATATGAATTTGCGTTGTTTATATCTCTGAAAATTGTATTCAGGATGTCACTAATGCTTTCTAGCCTGCAGACATTGCGTTTAGAATTCTGCTGGTTATCTTCCTCAATAAGTAGTGTAGCTTCCTCAATTATATTAATGATCATAGGGACAGTATCCGTTGTAATGTTTAAATCGGCAAGGAGTTCATAGATATATGCTCCAGGTTTAGTGTATCCCAATTCCTTGGATTGAATAGGCACTTCCGAAATCTGCTTTTCAAGCTTCAAGAGAAGCGCTGCAAGATATGAATCTCTAGTAAAAACCATAGCCAAATAAACTTTTGGGGAGGAACATCACATCCATAGCAAGACAATAAGATATAACGAAAGCTTGTTGTACTAAACTGTATTAAAAAGGACACTGTCAAAGAAAGAAGGTGACCCAACTAGTGATACCAATATAATGGAATATAAACGCCGAGTCCCAACAAAATATCACTACTATGGTGACTGTTTACTGGCATAGTACTGACTGGAAATAGCAAACTCGGTCAAACCAGATAGTTATCAGTAGATCAAGTAAGTTTACCTCTAAGAATTGCAAAGTTATCCGGATTCTTTGATTTATCCGTTGATTCATCCCTTCTTTGTACAGAAAGGTCAATACAACTTTTTGCTTCAGAAATGCACGCTGTAAGAAGCCAAGATGGCAAGTCAAAAGAAGCTGCATCTGCGCATATGCTTTCCTGCATTATTTTACACTTATGTTACTTGTGTAAAGTTTAAATTACTAATTTTGCATGAATAAAAATTGATTTTTTTTTTTAAGTTGCTTCAGTTTTAAGAGTGGCTTAGAGAATAAATATATAGGCTTTCAGAGATTTACAGCCAACTTAGAAAATTAGAGTTTATTGATAAGAATACTAATGTAAATATGTAATCCTTACCAAGTTGTGAGCTTCATCAAATATGAGGATACTGTTTTTCCAATTAATTTGTAGTGATTTTCTAAACCCACGGTCAATAAGATAGTTGTAGGGCGCAAATAATATATCGACAACCTTATGAAGATCCCTGGATAAGTAATAAGGGCACCTGCAATAAGGAGGTAACAAGTAAATGGCAAGCTAAATCAACCTTGAGCAACAACACAAATGGATTCAGGGTCTAATAAAGGATAGGTAATGTATGATATCACTTCAATGTGGTGAAAGAACACTGATAAAAGAACGTACGGCCCAGATTTTCTTCCAATATTGACTAAATCCTCGATGTCAATGGGCTCATCTCCAAGATGAGAATTATTCTTCAAGTAATCTACAACAGAAGCACCAACATGCAAATTAGACTTCTTTAAATGTCCATTACATCAAAAAGAAACTTGAGGAACATCAGTCAAGTTACTGCAGTATGAGACACAAAAAAAGGTATAAACTTCAGAAGTTTTTCAACAACCATCATACTAAATGAAAATCAAATCGTCATAGCATTCTTAAACGTTATCTAGTCCACTTATTTTGAACAAGAAACTCAATAAACCATAACTCATCTACAAATTAACTTTATATAATTTCCTTAACCCTCCCCAACGGATATATAAGCCAGCCACATATATCCTAACAATTTAGCTCATAGGACCACAAGATTCAGGTAACTCACAAATACCCCAGCCCACGATCTGCATTGCTCATTTGCACCTCGTGAGAATAATATGGCAAATCCTTATACCCTCTCCACTCAGTACTTATTAGTGATCGCATATGACAACAATCAAACAATTATAACACATACAACTACAAATTTCGGCAACTTATGCTAAAGTCAAGCCGAATCATCCTGTATTATGAGCTGCAGTACCCAAAATCCTAAAGATGAATAAGGAAACAGCAAAATGAGTACCATATATGCTAAGTAGAAGAAAAAAATTATAGCAGAAATGGGTAATGGCATTCATCCTGACAATTCAATAGTTCCTCTATATGTGTGTGTGTATATCAATTAACAGGCAGAAAGCTACACACATACCAGTAGTACGAGAATAATGTTTGCAATAACGCTTAGTACGCTTTCTGCAGAGGAAATGGCAGGCATTTGTCTGTGCTTTCCCATGAAGCTCACTCACTTCTTCATGAATGCATAGTTGCTCTCGAGACCCCAATACTACCATTTTAGGCCTGCAGATTGTCAAAAGTTAGTTCAGTTTCTTATATTTTTAAAAATAAAAAGGAAAGTGGACTAATCTCCAACATGAATAACAATTTCTCAAATTTGTCATGAAGCATCTTCATGTGTCAAGACTCAAAACTAACTTGAACAATGAGTTGCATAGACTATCACAAGTTCACAACTATAGTGAACAAGTTGGCAATCAACACCAGCTCAATTCATTATATAAGCAATACGTGCTGCAGTATTATGCCTTGTTTAAGTAAACGAATGCTGGTGCATACGTTATACTATCCACAAATTGACTCCAAGGCTATGTCTGTTGGACAAGCAATCAATGTCGTCTTTGCGGTACCGATCAATAACACAACTATGTTGTGGTGTATATGCAGTTACTGAGAAATACATTCCTTCAGGGGTTCGAATATTAGCTTAATAATCCATGGTACAAGGTGTGCAGAACATCGCCTTAAAGATAACAAAGAGAATATGCAACACAGGCTATTTATATATTGAAAAACTCAATGAAATAACATCACGGATATCATTGAAATCCCAAAACAGCAATAGACTGTGCACACTGCAAACTACCAGTCCTTTTAAGTAAGAAACAAGTCACAAAAAGCCATGTTGTACATTCAACACAGAAATATCAGGAAACTGCATGCATCAATTAGTAAATAAACACAACAATAATAGAATTCAGCTAAAAGTAATGCTGCTAATATATCCAGAGTTTAATCATATTAAATGACTCCAAAACCATCCAATGACTGACCTGTAAGAGCTTCGTTGCAACTCTTGGATTACTTGCCGGATCTGGCTGTGAGTGCGGGACGCATATATTATGGTAGGATACTCATTGGTCTGCGACTGGGACTGGGACAACGAACCACCTGATTTATCACCATTGATCAGACTCGTCTTCACATTAGGACCAGTTGAGAAAACACCCAAGCTCTTCCTCCAAGCCAATGTGGCACAGAGAAGACAAAGGGTTTTCCCAGTTCCAGTCGGGCTCTCCAGCAGTGCATTAGATCTCTACATATCATTGCATACATAGACACACATCAAAATCACACCAATGAACAATAACAATCATAAACAACCCCCATATCTCTTGAAAACAGAAATTAAGTAAGCCCACAAGTCTTAATAGCACCAGAAGACGAATGATTCATGATACATTGATACCCAATACAGAAAATATCAGTCTGACTCCAAATTCCCCCAATTGTACACTGATGTGAACTTAAAAACTAGGCATACTCATCCTACATCATTAAGACTCACAATCATTATCCAATAATCCAATTCAACTCCAAACCGGTCCGATTACATACCCGAATACTAATCTTCATCTACACATCTTACAAAGCACCAAACTGAAAATCACACAACACCCCCAAAACAAAATCCAATCAAATAAAGTTGATTCCTTTTTCTTGTACAAGAACAACTAATTCTGGGTTTCAAGAGAAAGAAATGAACGTTGGAAATAGAGAGACTGAGGGGGAAGCTTACTTGCTGGAGAGACTGAATGACTTTCTCCATGTAAACGAGCTGGCAATCGTAGGCCTCGAATGGGAAATCGACATCGACGCCTCTGATATTGTAAGTCGGCATCTAGAAAAAAGACGAGTTTGTTTCCAATTGAATGAGAATTTGGCAAAACCCTAATTGCTAATGGGGAGGGAGGTTAGGGCCTTAGGGGAAATACAGACTCGAATACTGCGCATTTTCCCGCCATATCTTCTGTATATACACCGTTTCCTTTTCCCTTTTTTTTTTTTTTTTCTTTTTGCGTAAAGCACGTGTGTAATCAGTAATCACTTATGAACAGGCATTTCTAATATTATTAAAGGGGTTTTTAGCGACAGATACAATTTTCAACTCATAACAGTCATAATTATGCAAGATGGTATCAAGTTTACATCCAATTCTAACAGAATCTGTTTATAAATTACGAAATTACTATTTTTACGATACTACTGTAGGTCAGTAGCATTGCACATTTATGAGGGTCAGTAGCATTGGGCATTTATAAGGATCACTAGCATTCCACTAACTAGTGTAAACTATTTGAATGTTAATCATACTGAAGGTCAGTAGTAAATCGCGTAATACTACTGACCCTCAATATTGTTGTAAAAAAAAAAGATAATTTCATAATTACCATTTAACAGATTTTGTTAGTTAAATGGATGGAAACTTGTTAGTGGTAATTATAAAAAACATACTTACTATTGATAATTATGACCTCAAAAGTGTAGTTATTAGTAATTTTTTAAGAGTGTTGCTATTGGAACCTCCACATTTGCTCACTTGAACTCCTTGTGTTTTCAATTATTAGATTACATATATGTCTTCTTATACAATGATTATTAAGGACAATAATTATCAAAGACATATTATATTTATATTTATTTTCTCTAAACTTTCCAATTCTATAAAATAATAAATTACAGTATTATTATTTTCCTAATCTATTTTTATTTTCTGATTTAACTACATACATATTTAATTATAATTTACTACATTCATATTTATTTCCTTATCTATTTGTATATATTTTTGTGCTGTTTAGTTCTATATATTTAAAGAACTAGCTTATGACATAAAATAAATTTTATATAAATATATACTATATAGGTTGAACTCATATATAAACTAAACAAGATAATGTAATAATTTTTTTTAATTTTAAAATATATTAAATAACTATTAAAAAATCATAAGGTATACATTCAGAGAACTAAAAAAATATGTCGATGATGAAAGTTTTCTTGTAAAAAGAAAAAAAGTGAAAAAAAAAAATTTGAGCAATAGAGATTTAATGAGTAAATAAAATGTAAAATAAGTAATTATTGTAATTTAAGTAACCTAATATATTCAAGGCTATTTTAGGTATTTAAGATGAGGTATAGTAAGTAAATATGTGAATTTAAAAGCTAAAAGGAGGTGTAGAGAGCATGAGAGGTAAAATGAGAAAATTGGGAGGTCCCAATAGCAACATATTTTTTAATTATTAAATGGGTGAGAAAAAAATTGTACATTTTTTTTTTTTGTGTACATCCTACTTATATGAAAAGTGTTGTATATTGAGACCCCTACCTTTGCTCAAACACATAAATTTTCATATCACATGACAGTACCTCATAATCTAAAAATCTCTTAACCCTAGTATGAGGGATAAAAAGTAAATTTAATTCTCTTATTTTTTTATTTGCTTATAACTATGGTAGCTAAGTCGTAGTAAATAAGTATGCTTTGAATAAGCGAGCGTGAATACGAAACATGAGTTGTTCTATCATTTGTCCTATTGTGAGTGTCTCATGTATATAATTTCTTGTGAGTTATTAACGAGTGAATTGTTATTCTGATCTTACCTTTATCAATAAAAGTAAATAAAACTACACCATGTTTTGGAATAAGAAAATCTCCTTTTTTAAAAATTAACACACTAAGTCCTGAAAATCTCTATAAAAGCCTCAAACACAGGAAAGCGTAGGTCGAAAAATTTTGCTCTTTCGGTTGTGCGTGGGACTAAAGGGGTTGCTTTGTCCTTTTGGTTTGTTGCTGGACGGGATTCTAAATGTAATTTGCTCAAAGATCTTGTCGGGTTATTGGTCGATTGAAAACTGAGTGGGTTTGCAGTCAATTACTCTAGTCGTGGCTTTGTGTTGTGTAAGGATGGCATTGTTCAAGCGTGACATCTCTAAATCTGAATGGTGGCATAATGTTCACGAGTTACCCAACGACGTAGTTTTGAGGAGTTGCGAGCCAGTTGGGATCCGAAGGAGTGGGACGACGGTTTGATTCCATGGATGTATGTGGTGACGCCTATAGTGGTTGTGGTTTCTAGGCCACCAGCACGGCTTGTTGGTTTTTATTAGCTGGTTGGAGGCGCCAGAATGGTGGTGGAATAGGCGTTCCACGAGCACACGCAGGAAAGGTGCAGAGGTTGGGTTGTCTTATTTTTGTTGGACCATGTATTTTGGGCATTTTTTCTTAGATCAATTTTAGGTTTTCTTTGTTAAGTTATTTGGTCAACACTATGTTTTAGTATATCTAAGAATTACAATAATGGCTTGTATTAGTCATCGAGACACTTGTGTGCATAATAGCTATTTATTTAAAGAAACTGATTTAGTCACTAACATGGAGAATCGATCACTCTTCCAGTTTTTTAATGCTTTTTAGTTTTTGGTTTTACCGTTTGGATTTTATATGGAATTATATAAATTACTTTAAGTCATGCTTATCATTTCTTTACTAAAAAAAAAAAGGAAAAAAGATAGGGGGCCTAAATTCAAACCTATTATTATTCATATCTTCTAAAACAAAAAAACAAAATACTATAATTCTTATATATTTTGAATCTTTCACCCATGAGTCAAAAGTTAAATCATTTTGGTTGTTGCTGGTGTTGAAGTAGATCTAACACAAGTTCCTTCTTGATTTAGATCAAAATTGCAGCCTAGGTCCTTTTCTTGTTCTGGTTCTTAAGATGCTTGAATTATTTGAGAAGGTAGGTTTAGTGACTTGAGAAGGTTTTGTGTGTTGAGCTATTTCAATCACTTGAAAATTTTATTTTTTAGGCCTTCAATTACTTCATAAGTATATGGTTCTTGAGCTCCTTCATTTACTTGAGAATGTTTAGTTTTTGTGGTACTTCAATCACTTGAATGGTTTCGAGTTAAACATCGTGCTATTCGTATCAAGATTATCGTCAATAAAATCACTTTGTTTTGTAGCAGCTTTTTTCAGTGAAACTTTTACGGGGTGATCTTCCATTGAGATTTTTTCAAGAGATGTTTCAGTTGTGCTTCTTTCACCTTTGTTTTGGTCACCCTTCTCCAAAAATCATACACTAATGTTCTTCTCAACCACAACCGACTAAACCCTGCAAATCAATATTTTTCTCTACCATGACTCTACTACAATATGAATATAAAAAAAAAATTAATATCTTACAGACTGGTCACCTTTCTCCATAACT
Source organism: Potentilla sterilis (assembly GCA_963682095.1). Lineage (NCBI taxonomy): Eukaryota > Viridiplantae > Streptophyta > Magnoliopsida > Rosales > Rosaceae > Potentilla > Potentilla sterilis. Next base: position 45,308,701 of record OY821756.1, on the reverse strand, counting down.
TTGGGTGAAGTCTTGCAGTTTTTGAAGACTACAAAAATCAAGGATATGACTCAAAAGACATTTGAGTACCTTTAAACTTTGTGAGAGGATCTTGCATTCTTCAAATTTTTGACTTGGCTTGACTTTGAGTCTCACGTTTAATCTGCTTTTGCTATGAAGTATTTGGAAATGCTAAGGAATGTGAAAAGAATTAGAGAAAATTTAGAAGACTTGATTATTGAACGAAGATGTGAGCTTTGGCATTAAAAGTTACAAAGATGAACCTGGAGGCAGCTAAGAATGAATTGTCAAATGCGGAAGAAGGGTTCACTGTCGAAGGTAGAAGAAGGCTTCACTAAGATAGATATGGAAGCTGAACTAGGTTATTGAATGTCTTGGCCTTAGTGAATGGTAAACTCTAGATTTTTTTTTTTGTCAAATGTGTATTGCATTAAAAAAATATTACCATAACAGTACACAAAGATTTCAAAAGGTTTCTAAAAAAGCAAATTATCATTTTAAGTACCTAATTAAGTTGAGTTACATTTCAACACTTATTCTTAGGCACGCAAAAACATCTATGATCAATCTACTGAAATTTATTGAGCAAATCTATTATGTTTTTAGATCTTTTGGTAGCATAGCATATATGTTTTATAATCTCACCGGTTACAGGGTGTTGACAGTAGCCGCAGAGAGGCTACAGCAGGCCCACAGACCCGCGGCAAGCGCACCAGGGCCCGGCCCAAGGGTCGGGACCGGATCATCAGCACCCGGCCTCGGGGCCTGGCGCTCTATCCTGCCTCCAGGAACCCAGGGGCCGCGGGCGCCAGCCTGCCTAAGAGGGCTTCAGAAAGTATAAGCAGAAGGGAATCAGTCCCACATCGAAGAGTAAGGCCAGTCCTTACCCCCAACCACCTATATATGGGCCCCAACTACCTTCTTTATGAGGTAACTCGTCTCTCTCCCCGCTTACATACGTGCCTTGGTTATATACATTCCAACTATACTAACTTAGGCATCGGAGAGGTGAAGGCCGGCCCGCCCGGTATTCTCCTTAGTGAGCAGGATTGCAGGAGACAGTTGGATTCATCAAGTATCTACTAGACCCCCGGGTTTAGGCAGAAACAATTGGCGCCGTCTGTGGGAATCTTGAACGAAAAGTCGTGTAAGCAACACCGTTGAGAAAGAGATCGGAGATGAATCAAGAGAAAGGAACCACCGAGGAGGGAAACCCTGCAATAGTGCAGGCGCTCACCTCCACCCCAGCCGTTGTGAGGGAGCCGCGCCTCGACCGAAGCGACGGTCAGGAGGTAGGAAGCTACGGGGGACCATCCGGCGTGCCGGATCCCCATCGCGACAGCCCGCGAGGTAAAGGCCTGGCAGAGGAAGAAGACAGTCCAGAGCGGCGGGGCTTCGCCTTGACGTTCTCGGATGATTCAAGCGATCGATCCGAGAGCCCGGAGAGCCCGGGCCGGGACCCCACGTACAGCCCCGGCCATAGCGGTATGGCGGGAGAGCTACGGGCGATGGCCGCAGAGGTCAGTCGTCTGAAAGAGGAGAGCGATAGGGACAGAGCTAGGTCCAACGCTCGGTACGAGGAGATGGAGGCAGTGAATACTGCACTGGTGGCCGCCCTGGAGAGGGGGCAGCAGCGCAGTGGCGCCATGGCCGAGGCACAGGCGGCAATCCCGCCAGTTCCACCTCAGCACACCGATGGAGGGCAATCTTCGGGCGGTCGGTCCGGTGACCCCGTGCAGCAGAAGCCGCCATTGGGTGCAGGCCCGCCAAAGAGCGCGACGACCTCCCGCCAGCCCGACGCCTCGTCAGTAGATGGAGCTGAGACGCCAACCGCGCGAGCACTGCAGGTGCTGGCCGACACCGTGTCAAGCTTGAAGGCCCAGATGGAGGCTAACGAGAGAAGGGCTGCGCGGCCAATGGAGGGCGCTCGGTTTAATGAACGTATGGGCCCCTTTTCGCACCGGGTCATAGAGTCGGGAAGGTCTGGCAACCAGAAGTCCCTCAAGCTCACCTACTCAGGATCCGGCTGCCCATACCAGCATCTGGACAGCTTCCGGTCCCAAACCTGCGCCAAGGGATACTCCGATGCAGTTTGCTGCAACATCTTCCAGCAGACCCTGTCCGGAGAAGCACTCAGCTGGTTTTACGAGCTTCCGGCAAACTCGATTGAAGCGTTCGAGCAGTTGGCCGACCGGTTTGTGAGCCGCTTCATCCTCCGAGTCGAGGGAGCCCGGACGTCGACCATCCTCTTCAATTGCAGGCAAGCCCCCGGAGAGGAGCTGAGAACCTTTGTCAACCGCTGGCAGACGGCTACGGCCGGAGTTCGGAACCTGGACAAGGGCATCGCCGAGATGGCATTTAAGCAAGGGCTCCGAGCGGGCAAATTTTCCTACGCCGTCCGGGTAGAACTCCCGCAGGGGTACGACGAGTTGATGGCTATGGCCATCCGGCATGCTCAGGCCGATCATGAGACCTATGGGCACCACCTGCTGAAGAGGAAGCGGGATGAGGAGCTGGAAGACCATCCCCGGGAAGAGAACCCCCTACCCGCCCAGGAAGCCAAGCCCAATCAGCGGACCGATAACCGCACCGCTAGGCCCAGCCGAAACGCCAATAACAGAAACTGGCCACAACGGCAGCAGAGGTCTTATTCTGATAAGCCTTAGAATGAGCACAAGCCAGCGCCGTTCCGCCAAGAGCGCCCCCTGGCAATCATGCCAGCACCACCGGTCAACCAAGAAGTCTTCACCGCTCTCACCACTTCCTACGAGGATATCCTACTTGAGAACGGGAGTGTCATTCCTCCACCGCCCCCGAGAAGGTTCCCAAAGGGGAAACTTACAACGGCGCAGACGGGCAAGTACTGCTCCTACCATGATGAGGCTACTCATCGAACGAGCAAGTGCCACGCCCTCAGGCAAGCGGTGCAGGTTTTGATTGATAACGGCCAGCTCCAGCGGTACGTGGGGAAAAGAGGAACAGACCCCGACCGGGAGAATGACCAGTCTTGGTAAAACCCGCTAGTCTGAGCGGTTAGTTTGGCATAGTTCACGGTCTAACCGTTGTAAAAACAAGTATATATGCAAACTACTTTTGAGAAAATTTCACCGGCTCTGCCAGTTCCATTATATTCATATTCAGGCAAGTATACAAGCAGTAACCGATCCGGAAACATTACAAGGAAAAGGGCAAGAAAATCCTAAGGACCTACGACTGCGCCTTCGGCAGGCAATCCGCCAGCCTCTCCTGCGGTACCCTCGTCGTCGACATCAGTTCCGGTATGGTCTTCAGCCCGGGCAGACTCGGCACCAGTGGTAAAAGAATCCAAGTGCGAGCGAATCACTTCACCCGGCTCCTCCTCCACCGCCTCCTGATGGACGTCCGACTGCTCATGGATATCTCCTTCAGCAGCAGCCGACATCAGGGAAGTGTCTAACCATCCCTTCCCCGCCCATTCCGTGTACGCATCCGAGATGCCTTCCTCCCTGGCCTTCACCAGAAACTCCAGGAACTGATCGCTCTCGCGGTATTTGAGAGCGACCCGCTCGAAGAGTTCCGGGTCAACTTCCCCGGCCGGAGCAGCAGAGCCTGCGTGCAGAGCAGCAGCTCCCACTTGGAGCTCGTCCACCTTGGACTCCAGTGCGGCCCTCTCCTCCTCCAAGAACCGATTCTGCTCTTTCAGCTCGGCCCTCTCCTTATCCAGGATCCGGTTCTGCTCCTCCAGCCTCTTGGCCTTCTCCTCCGATCTGGCCTTCTCCCGGGCCAAGCGAGACTTCTCCACCTCCAGGCGCTGCCGGGACTCGGATAGAGCAGTTATCTGTCTCTGCAGCTCCGACAGCCCCTCGCTCGCGTCCGGTTCGTACAGACTGTACAGCAACTGCGCAACACCGAAGAGTTGGTCAAACAGCAAAGCAAGACAAGGTTAGTCAAGCAGTCTAGTGGTACCATGCGGTACTTACCCGGAGGACGGATTCCTTGCATTTTGGACGTTTCCCGCCCGCCAGGACTCCAGCAACCCCGGGCCTATCCAGACCAAGCCCGGCCAGGTCCGCCGCCACCTGCTGCGCGATTGCACCACTCGGGCTTCCCCTTGATGCATCCGCAGGCGCTGGACTACTCTGCCGAGCAACAGCAGCGGCATTCTCCCCGGCAGCGATGGTCTGCGCGCCGCTGGTATTCCTGAACCGTTTCGCCAGATTCTCCCGTACCGACTCGCCGGTCAGCGTCACCAGCGCGGAGGAAGGAACGTCTCCAACCTTCCGTTTTTTTCCCGGCCCTCCGGAGAAGAAGATCGTGCGCTTGCGGGGGGAGCGCGAGCCACGTGCGTCGCAGCCACCGGGCGGTTGGGGATCCTGTTTGCTCCATCGGGAATCTTTAAGGCCCCCCCGGTACTCTTGCCCTTTCCAGCCGCCAGCAGGCCTGCAGAGTGATGGGTCTTCACCCGCTTCAGGACATAGGCGTCCTCATCAACATCCATGGCCCTCCGCTCCGCATGGGTCACAAGCCGGCCGGACCCGTCCTCCACTGACGTCCGCGAGACGATCTCGGCCTTCTCCATCAACTGGTTGAGGAGATCTTCCCCGTCCATGGAGAGAGTGGTTTCGGGCTTGATAGTCGCCCGAGAAGATGCACCTGCAAGGAAAGCAAACGGTTAGTATATTGCAGAAGTTAACACAAAGTATCACCGCTCAACCGCTTCCTACGCACCGGGACCCCGCCCAAGCTGGCAGTATTCCAGCACTTCCCGTCGAATGAAGTTGTACGAACTCCGTTCCAGATCGTCCCAGCACCCGGCTATGGTCGAAATCCTCTCGCGCTCCAGGTCCGATAGTTCATACGACTGGTCACCAATGGGTTGGAAGGCGCCAGGAACACAGTACATTCTATTCCTCGCCTGCCACTTCCCGCCCACCATCACCACTTTCTTCCTCCAGCTGTTGTCCACCCATGAAGGCACATTGGTAACGATCGGTGGAGGCTTCCGGCTGTTGAAGGACAGGCAACCACGGGACCCCTGCTTCCGGGAGTACGACAGCCTGTACAGGGCCCGGAACTCGTTCACCGTGGGAATGTTCATCCCAGAGAACTCGTACAAGCAGCCGAGGCTCAGTAGTCGTCTCCACTGGAGCCCAGGAAGCTGAGCGGGTGACACCTGCAGCGCACTCAGCATGTACTGCACGTAGTCTGGCAGCGGGAACGACAGTCCATGCCGGAACTGGTCCGGATGTGCAGCAACCCAACCTTTTTCCGGGTTGCAGGCTGACTCTCCAGGGTTCAAGGGCCGCAGCAGAATGGTATCTGGGATATCCCACGCTTCCCGCAATTCCTCAATCTCTTCCGGGGTCATGCTCTCCTCCGGTTCATCGCACACCACAGCGTGCTTCCCTTTCCCCATGGTGTAGCTCGCAACCGGAGCATCTGCAAATTGCACCCCGTGCGGTATTTCGGTCTCAGAAGATTCAGCCCCGGAAGACGAAGCCGAGGACGGAGTAGAAACCCTGCTCCCGGAGCAGTCAGCAACTTCGGTCTCCGGAGATTCCGAACTCAGCCAGTCGTCCAGCCTCTGCGCATCATCCATGAGGGGACCTCTGACAGCCGTTTCGGAAACCCGGTCAGAACCTGAAGACGGCATCTTAACCTAGGGGAAGAACACAAAACCCTAGCGCTTGTCAGCAACAGGTACAACAACGCCTTCTACGGCCTCTCCCCAAGTTCGCCGCAAAGTAGTTCCGTCAGCAGCAGAGATCCCCCCCCAAGGCAAAACAACAAACCCAGAAACAAAGAATAACGATGGGGCAAAGAAATCAAACTTACCGATTAGTATGCTCAACCGAGGACAATCGGCCCGCGGAAAGCAGCGCGCAATGGTAGGGAGCGTTCAAAGAAAACAGATCTCGTGAGGCAAGAAAGGCTCAGAGTGCTCGCCGGATTTCTCCTTTTATCTCAGTCTCTCTAAAGTAAGAAGCAACAACAGAAAGAAGAGAAGAACATGCCTTTTTATAGAGGGGACCAATACCCTAGGCAATCGAAATCCCTCCAAAACAAGTAATCGGAGCAACTCAAAAGCCTGCGAATCCAGGCCCTCCATCTCAAGACCGCCCCGCAGTGGCACGTGTCCCATCGTTGGTAACCTCCCCACGCCATCATAAGCTGACGGGATTGATGGACTTCCTCCTTAAATGCATGTCAGCCATTTGTCCCACACACTGACGGCAAGAAGGTAGGAACGGGAATCAAGGAGTCAGGCTCTCCCACTTCCCCAGATTCCACGCTTGCACCACAATCTTCGCTGCATTTCTCGAAGACCTCTCTTGCGGTTATGATCATCCAACCGCTTGGAGAGCACCCATCCGGGTATGAAGCCTCGACTCAATATGGCTGGACGCCCGGTCGAGTTCCGCCCGGCACCATGGCAGTTCGCGGTTATGATCATTCAACCGGCTGCATGGCTTCTTCATCGCATATTACTGGAGATCTCGTCCGGATATGGCATGGCGTCCGGACAACGGTCGAGGTCTGTCCAGTCGCATCTCTTTTGGGGGAACTCGTCTCGATATGGCAGGACGCCCGGTCGAGTTCCGCCCACCGGTTTCGACGCATTCAACCGGCTCCAGAACACATCCCGGGAATAGGATCCACCCGGCACCATGGCACTTCACTGGGGGACTCGTCCGGAGATGGCATGATGTCCGCCAACGGTCGAGTTCCACCCAATACCATGGCTGACACCGGTCGAAAATATTCGACCGGTGGGCTTTATACACCCGGGCGAGTCTGCATCTAACCCATGCACGCTTGTCCAGCAGGATAAAAACCCTGCATCGCATTGAAAGGCGATCAAACATGGGGCTACATGGCGAGCTTTGTCACCTCAATGCCACCCCCTTACCTCAACGCTTATTCAATATAAGCTGAAAAGAACTAGCAAGTGTTCACCGGTGCTTCAAACAGGCCGCAACACCAGGGTAATCTCCCTGCAGCCTAGCAATGGGAAACGATAGCCCGGTAGAGGCTCAGTGAATCCCGTTTCGGCAGATAGCCCGGTAAAGGCTCAGTGAATCCCGTTTCGGCAGATAGCCCGGTAGAGGCTCAGTGAATCTCGTTTCGGCAGATAGCCCGGTAGAGGCTCAGTGAATCCCGTTTCGGCAGATCGGCCAGTTGAAGCCTAGTGAAGCTCCGCTTCGTACCGATAGGGCAGAGTGCCCGGCCGAAATTCCGTGCACATTCCTTGCATGGCGGATTTCAACGCCTCATTATCATCCCGTGCATAAATCTCTTGCATGGCGGATTTCAACGCCTCATTATCATCCCGTGCATAAATCTCTTGCATGGCATCATGGCATCATGACATCATCATTATCATCTTGGCTCCATGCTCATAACACCACACTTAGTCATATTGCTGCTTATATTGCAAGTGTGCTTATAAACTATTGCTTCCCATCGGTAACAGGTACTCACCTCGGTCACGCCCAATCTTTAACGCAGACTTGGGGGACTGGGCACCGGTAGATTGGTAACCCCGTGGGTCTGCGGGACAAGAGCAAGACAGATTTAAGTCCCCATTCAAGATTGCACTTGACCGGGAACTTGGGGGACTTGTTGACAGTAGCCGCAGAGAGGCTACAGCAGGCCCACAGACCCGCGGCAAGCGCACCAGGGCCCGGCCCAAGGGTCGGGACCGGATCATCAGCACCCGGCCTCGGGGCCTGGCGCTCTATCCTGCCTCCAGGAACCCAGGGGCCGCGGGCGCCAGCCTGCCTAAGAGGGCTTCAGAAAGTATAAGCAGAAAGGAATCAGTCCCACATCGAAGAGTAAGGCCAGTCCTTGCCCCCAACCACCTATATATGGGTCCCAACTACCTTCTTTATGAGGTAACTCGTCTCTCTCCCCGCTTACATACGTGCCTTGGTTATATACATTCCAACTATACTAACTTAGGCATCAGAGAGGTGAAGGCCGGCCCGCCCGGTATTCTCCTTAGTGAGCAGGATTGCAGGAGACAGTTGGATTCATCAAGTATCTACTAGACCCCCGGGTTTAGGCAGAAACACAGGGCTAAGAGAAACTCTTCGGTGGAGGTTAGTTGGGCAAAATGTGATTTATCCACATAAAAAATGGCTCTTGCTGCTTCTTAATCAAACTTGGTTACGAACAAAATCCGCTGGAATGCAAAACTATGTGTAACAAGTACGCAGTTTGCAGACAAAAGTAAGACCAAGTCTCTTTGATTTGCTCATGTGTCAGAACATCGACGGGAACAAATAGGGACAAAACCTCATTATAATCAGCTTCATAATACTTCGAGTACACCTCCACTACATCATATGAGTACACAAGGTGGAAATAACATTTCTTGAGGCAACCAACCTCTACTTGTTCCCTTGTATGTAAATTAACATCATTTGTGCAGATAATAGCCTGTATACAACAATCTACACTATCAATTTCATCCCTTAAAGGCATCTTGTGTCATTTTGCCATGAATGATGCGGTAGACTTGTAGCCACTCCATGTTACGACAACATCTTTGAAGATTGAAGAAAGTTCATTTCAAACATCTATCGCTTCAATGGCAATAATTCACATAAAACTGGATTATTTGCATAGTCTAATCACACAGAGAGAAAAACTCCATGGTAATCTCTAGATATATATGTTTAGTAAGGCAATTAGCCTTATTTTAGAATTTAGGTTAATATGAGTTGCATAACTACTAGAGAAATTTTATATACACTCCACATATAACTTAATACACTCTTTCTTATTTTAAATCTCAAATTAGATTCTATAAATAAGTTAAATGACCGAAACAGACATCTATTATCATAAGAAAGAAAAAATAATAATAAAATAAATGGCGCAATACATCTGTAGACCTACACATCTTAATTCTGAAATTTTATTTTGTCCGACTATTGATTTATGTTGAAGTTGTAATAATAGTTGTCAATTTAATTATCAATTGATTAATGATCTTTTGAAAATAAAACAACATTTATAGACAACACTAGTAAAAAGTATGTTAAAAAATACACTAATTTTTGTTTTAATTCAATATATATTAAATAATATGATATTTCATGGTTTTTTTAGCATAAGGGTATTGTGGATACTTGGGCAGGTGTATCTAGTGTAGTATTGAAATGAAAAATTTAGAGGGTAGTGTATTAAGTGAAGGGTGTGTATTAAGAGGTTAGGGAAGTGTATTTTTTTTTTTTTTTGAATCGGAAGTCAAGAAATTTATTATTCAGTAAGCAGTATAAAGATAACACACCCATTTAGGGCCGACAATAAGAGTTATCTCTTATGACTCACCAATCTATATTAGGCCAAAGAGCCAAAAATACACCTACTTTTTTTCTCGATAAAGCACAGTGAAATTCAATGTTTAGAATACTTAAAAATAAGATTAAAGGGTAACAACTAAATACTCTAAACACTGTGAGTAGATTCAAAATCAATCTAATTTAGCAGGAGGAGGCGGCCTCCTTTCCAACCAAGTTAGTTGTCTCCATATCAGCTACATCAGAAGTCTTCAAAACATCGCATTTATTACCAGACTCATCAGAATTCTCCAACGCACATCAAACTCCAATTTGATTCGTTGGACCGGTTCCCTCCTGGTCAAGGCTGCCTGGTCCACCCCGACGACAAAACCCAAAGAATTGCCTATAGCTAGCAAGGCAGGACGATTGCGTAGCCGAAAGGGAAGGCCCCGGATCTTCACCCACGTCTCCAACAAAAAGAGAGGCACCAATTCTGCCGGACTCGCACCATCATACTCATTCAGAATCAGCATTGTGTTTCTGTAGAACCACGGGCCTCCATTCAACACCCTCTTCTGATCAGCCACTTGATCGAATTGAAAGATGAATCGATCACCCATTTCATGAACAGACAAACCTTTTCTTAATCTCCAAATGGTTGGAATCGTACCCATGAATCCCGGAAATCGGTGATGCTGACCTAGGAGCCGACCAACCAGGTAAACATGTTTGTCTACCAAAGCAACCTGACCGTCGGCGCCAAGGCATACGTTAGATGAATCGGACCAGTTCGCCAGACTTCCTTCCTTGCGCAACGATGCAGGATGAGGAGCAGACATCGCTGTGGAGAAAAAGCTATGATAAACTTGGAATCGATCGTGCACCGAAACCCTAAATTCCGTTCCTCGAGCACTGCAGCAGCGTTCGCAGAGGGAGGTTGGAATAGATGTACTGGTGAGAAAGCACACAAAACCCAGATGTACACTGGAGAGAGAGATCGTGACAATTTGGAAGATTTGGTCGACGAAATACCTCGACCACTATAGAGGCGGAGGGATTTCTCGATAGGTTTTCGCGAGGGAGGCGGGAGGCGCTCTGCTAGGGTTTTAGATAGAGAGACTTATAGCGAAACAACATTTACTATTCGTTGTCTTAGATCTGTTCAATCATGTACTCTTGTTAGGGAAGTGTATTTAAAACTATAGATAATTACCAATAACTACAATTTTGTACTCATAATTACCAATTACAAGGTCTGATTTTTTTATACCACTAGCAGGATTTAACACTAACAGACTTTTAATCCGTCCAATATTAAATGACATAATTAACCCTGACAATCTAAAATTTACAACACATGCCATCTATATATATTTAAAAAAAAAAAAAAAAAAAAAAAACCCAACCCAAACTTTCCTCTTCTCTTCTCCTCTCCTTCCCGACAAAATCCCTAACCCTAATTGATGGCGGCGAGCGGCCACTGGCAAGGGCAGAGGGGTAAAGGCAGAGGCACGAGGGCAGAGAGAGGGCAGAGCGAGGCTGGCGGCGAGCCAAGAGGGGGCAGAGGGAGAGAGGCGCGAGGTAGGAACCGGAGCAGATCGAGGCGTGAGGGCGAGGCCGGAGGCAGGAGGTGCGATCCTGGAGGCGCGAGGCCGGAGGAGCTAGCCCGGAGGCCCGAGCCCAGAGGAAAGACGACGGAGGAGCTACTGCAGGAGGTGCGATCCCGGAGGAGCTAGCCCGGAGGCGCGAGCCCAGAGGCACGACGACGGAGGAGCTACTGCAGGAGGTGCGATCCCGGAAGCGCGAGGCAGGAGCAGCTAGCCCGGAGGCGCGACGACGGAGGAGCTACTGCCCCTCTCTCTCTCTCTCTGTTTGGATTTGGTTTTGTCTCTCTCTGTCTGTATGGATTTGGTTTTGTTGTTTGGATTTGGTTTTGTTGTTTGGATTTGGTGGCTAGGATTGGATCAATGGAGGCTAGTTTGTGAAGGAGTGAGGGATCTGAATTTTTTTTGGGAGAATTAGGGTTTTGAGTGGGAGATATTGAAGGTCAGTAGTATTGGAGCGCGGCGGAGGACGGGGGAGCTACTGAGGGTCAGTAGTATTGAAGCGCGGCGGAGGACGGCGGAGCTACTGAGGGTCAGTAGTATTAAGACGGCGGAGCTACTGAGGGTCAGTAGTATTAAGACGGCGGAGCTACTGAGGGTCAGTATATTAGGTTGAGTTCTGAGGATCAGTAGCATTAGGCTCACTGAGGCTCAGTAGTATTAGGTTGAATTCTGAGGATCAGTAGCATTAGGCTTAGTAAGGGTAATTGTGTAATTTAAGACTTAACTGATTCTGTTAGTTTTGGATGGAACCTTGTTAATGGTAATTTAAAAAGAAGACCTTGCTATTGGTAATTATGTACCCAAAATTGTAGTTTTGGGTAAAAACCCCTTAAAACTACTCTAACTACTATGTGGCACATATGTCAACTTATTTATTGACTATATTTACATTTTAACAAATTACACAAAAGTACATGACAATAATTTAATTAACAAATATGTCACTTACTATATTTTTATACAAATTAGGATTAAATTTTACAAATCAAGACAATGTATTGTCAAGCTGTCACTTATCACTAAAAATTTATTCTTTTGCCCTTCTTAATATTCACACTTGCATTCAGTCTTAATTGATGTTATTGCAGAATTTAAAAGCTGCTACTGCCAACTTATAGACTGTTATTGTGGATATAGAGAAGCTAACTGCTATTGTGGATAGAGAAGCTAACTGCTACTGTGGACAGTGAAGCTAGCTGCTACTGTCGACTGTGCAGTTAGATGTCGTCTTAAAGATTGTTACTACTGTCAACCATTAGACAAGCTGCTACTGTTAACCATGCTATCTTGTTACTGTGCCTCGTGATAGTTGAAATTCGAAATTTCAAAGTTTTTCAAAATATATTTAACACTATATATTTTGTGCAACTTTGAAATTTTGTAGTTTGAATATATTTTGAGAAGATGAACACCTCGACTTACTGCCAAACCTTTAAGACAATAACAACTTTTACTTCAATGCTGATTGTACGTAGTATAGAATTATATAAATTACTTTAAGTCATGCTTATCATTTTTTAAGTGGAGAGGGTTGGAGAGCGAGATAGTTTAAAGTTAACATAGAATTATAATATATAGAGTCTGGTGTAGTTGATATTTTTTACAAAAAGCTAAATATTCTCTAAAAAATAGCTAAAAAATTATAATAAAGAGTTTGCTAAAAATGTTATAATATTTTTTTAAATGTCATTAAAACTTTTGTTTATGACTGCAACAAATAAAACTACAATAACCATTACATACTTTAGTGTTGTCATCAATATTTCTATTCTCACGAACAAACATGGTACATATGATATGAGTTATATGACTAGTCTTTATTCGTATTCAAACTTGTAACGTATCTAGTAGGTCTTTGAAAAGAGACTCGTATGTTCTATGTATAAATAAAAATGATAAATTAGAGAAAAAATAGATTGTTTAAAAAAGATTTTGATTATCCCTTAGTTGTTGGGTTATAGAGTGTGCAAAATCAAAATTCAAAAAGAGATGGTTTCCGTGAGAAAAACTTTAGAAATTAAAATACTGTAGAAACTCGGTTCGGCTTTTATAAAAAAAAAAAAGAAGCCAAGATCTTTCTAGAATCCAAGTAAACCCCTCTAGACAACTCTAGGACCACTTGACTTCTCACCTCTACCTCTATATAAACCCACGTCTAAAACCAAACATTTTAGAATATATATTTATAAAAGCGAAAATTTCCCTTAAGCCCCTCCCCTCCCAGTTAGGTCTCAGATTAAAAGTGTTCTCTCCTTGTCTCAACTCATTCTTCTCTCCTCCTTTGCGGAAACCCCAAGTCCCCCATCTCGCCCTCTCGCTTTGCTTTTCGCGACCGGAAGAGTCTCTGCGGTTTCAGGTATACCTTGGCAATTATAGGTTTTGCATCTGATCTGATCTTTACAGGGTTTGAGTTCGAGTCGGTTTAGATCTGTTGGTTACTGTTTTCCGATTTGAACATTGTAAAGGGTTTTGAGCTGGGTCATTGAATTAGTTATTCTGCTGCTCTTGATTCTATTGTTTTGCTTGGTTTTCCTGTTTTATTTTCTAAGGTAGTTTTACAGATTGATTGAATCCAATTTGAATGTTATGGATAGACGGATGGTATTGAATTGTAGAAGGTTAAGTTCTTAGCTGCTGTATTGTTCTGCTGGTTTGTGTTTGTTTAATGACTTTTAGCACTGTGACCATAGTGTGTGTATTAAATCATGATGCTGGTTAATTTTTTTGCTACAAGGTTGGATCTTTGGTAGACTTTTATGATAAAACTTGTTGCCGTGTTTAAGTGAACATTGATTTTTTGAAGTATTTGGCTGTATTCTGAATGTGGGCTGTTGTTTGTGTTCAGATTTAACATCTTGCAAGGATGAGTGTGGTGGGATTTGATTTCGGTAATGAGAGCGGCATTGTGGCCGTGGCAAGGCAGAGGGGTATTGATGTTGTGCTCAATGATGAGTCCAAACGTGAGACTCCCGCCATTGTCTGTTTCGGGGATAAGCAGCGGTTCATTGGGACTGCGGGTGCCGCTTCATCTATGATGAACCCTAAGAACACGATTTCACAGATTAAGCGCTTGATTGGAAAGAAGTTCTCGGATCCGGTGTTGCAGAGGGACATCAAGTCGCTGCCTTTTGCTGTTCACGAAGGGCCGGACGGATATCCATTGATTCATGCCCGTTATTTGGGAGAAGCAAAGACATTCACACCCACCCAAGTTCTGGGAATGGTTTTCTCTGATCTGAAGATCATAGCTCAGAAGAATCTTAATGCAGCTGTTGTAGATTGCTGTATAGGAATTCCGGTTTACTTCACCGATCTCCAAAGAAGAGCTGTTGAGGATGCAGCCAAAATTGCTGGCTTGAACCCTCTCAGGTTGTTTCATGAAACTACAGCAACTGCTTTGGCTTATGGGATCTACAAGACAGATTTACCAGAGAGTGACCAGTTGAATGTTGCATTTGTTGACATTGGGCATGCTAGCATGCAAGTTTGCATTGCTGGATTCAAGAAGGGGCAGCTGAAAGTTCTAGCCCATTCATTCGACCTGTCTTTGGGTGGTAGGGACTTTGATGAAGTACTTTTCCACCACTTTGCAGCGAAATTTAAGGAAGAGTACAAGATAGACGTTTACCAGAATGCGAGGGCGTGCCTTCGGCTAAGGGCTGCTTGTGAGAAGCTGAAGAAGATGCTTAGTGCAAATCCTGAGGCACCTCTGAATATTGAGTGCTTAATGGATGAGAAAGATGTTAGAGGTTTTATTAAGCGGGATGAATTTGAGCAAATTAGTGCTCCTATTTTGGAACGTGTAAAGGGACCTTTGGAGAAGGCCCTTGTTGATGCAAATCTTTCAATAGAGAACATTCATACTGTTGAAGTTGTTGGTTCAGGCTCTCGTGTACCTGCTATAATCAGGATATTGACAGAGTTCTTCAAGAAGGAGCCTAGGAGAACTATGAATGCTAGTGAGTGTGTGGCCAGGGGTTGTGCTTTGCAGTGTGCAATTCTTAGTCCTACGTTTAAAGTCCGAGAGTTTCAGGTTAGATATCCAGACTCTTATTTTGTTTCTTTTGTATTTCTGTATTGCAGAAGTGATAAGGTTTTCTCGCAATTATTATTGTTTGTACTCATATATCTTGTTTAATCCGCAGGTGAATGAGAGCTTCCCATTCTCGATTGCTTTATCCTGGAAAGGTACTGGTCCTGATGCCCAGAATGGAGGAGCAGAGCAGAGTACTGTTGTCTTTCCCAAGGGAAATCCCATTCCAAGTATCAAGGCTCTTACATTTTACAGATCTGGCACATTTTCAGTTGATGTGCAGTATACAGATGTTGGTGATTTGCAAGCACCTGCAAAGATTAGTACATATACGGTGAGTGTAAGCTGCATAAGAAATCTTATACTTGTATGCTTTGGTATCTTGTGGCCTGTTCATTGGGTAGATTTATCAACTTTCATTGTATGTGTGCAGATTGGTCCTTTCCAATCAACTAAGGGTGAGAGGTCCAAGTTGAAGGTCAAAGCTCGCTTGAATTTACATGGGATTGTCTCTGTTGATTCAGCAACTGTAAGTTTGTCAATAACTATGTTTTCATGTTCTCATGAAGAGGAAAGTCCTTTCCGATCAATTATATTTTTGTTTATTTTCTTGACCTTATTATTTGTATGTTTTTTTTTTATTTGTAGCTTTTGGAAGAAGAAGAAGTTGAGGTTCCTATCACAAAAGAGCAACCAAAGGAGGCTACTAAGATGGAGACTGATGAAGCACCTAGTGATGTGCCTCCCCCAAGTTCTGAGGATGCTGATGTTAACATGCAAGATGCCAAGAGCAATGATGCTCCAAGTGCTGAAAATGGTATTCCAGAGTCTGGTGACAAGCCTGTGCAGATGGAAACAGATGCTAAGGTCAGTAGTCTGCTTTGTGTTTTACCATGTGCTAGCTTTCTCTTTTCCTCATGATTCTGGAAACAAGTGGTGTCTGAAAATATAAAATAATTGGTTTTGACATTTCATCATGGCTGAGGAATGATCTTGTGTACTGTCATATGGGTGATATTATTATGCTTAAAATCTATGTCGATCAAGGGTGGATGCTTAATAAATGGACCTAGATAAAATATAATTTTGTTTCTTCTAGTTCTTTGATGCATTCCAATATTTTGGGATCCTTTTGTTAGCATTCTGCTTAACCTTACCAGAAAAAATGAGTAATTGTGTGCAGTGTTTTGGAATTATTAAAAGTTAGATACAGGCCCTATGCTTGTGGTGGATACTCTGCTGATGAACAATTTGCATGCAGGCTGATGCTCCAAAAAGAAAGGTAAAGAAAACCAACATTCCTGTGGTAGAGTTGGTTTATGGAGGAATGGCTGCAGCAGATGTGCAGAAGGCCATAGAAAGCGAGTATGAGATGGCTTTACAAGATCGTGTTATGGAAGAAACGAAAGACAAGAAAAATGCTGTTGAGGCATATGTTTACGACATGAGAAACAAGGTACTTGAAATTTTCTTTTGCATGTATACTTCTTGATTTACTTTCGTTGCTCTGTTATTCTTTTATTATTTCAGGAAGGTGTTGCTTTAATGGATGTATTTTCTAACACAAACTTTTCTTTTGTGCATTAGTTGAGTGACAAGTTGCAGGAATTTGTCACCGACTCAGAGAGGGAAGCATTTATCACCAAACTCCAGGAAACGGAAGACTGGCTGTATGAAGATGGTGAGGACGAAGCCAAAGGTGTTTATGTTGCCAAGCTTGAGGAGCTTAAGAAGGTAAGGATTGTCCTCTCCTAATTATTCGATTTATTCCTACCGCTTCCCTTATCTGATTTTTCGTTAACTGGTAACGCAAGTATTCATTTTGATGGTTTATTTGATTGCAGCAAGGTGATGCTATAGAAGAGCGATACAAGGAGCATACAGAGAGGGTACCTGTCATTGACCAGCTTGTTTACTGCGTTAATAGTTACAGAGAAGCTGCAGCATCTAGTGATCCAAAGTTTGACCACATTGATCTTGCTGATAAGGAAAAGGTAGATTTGTAATTGGTTGTAATTTAGTTTACTTATTTTTCCACTTATGCGATATCTTTAGTTTAACATGCGTTATTTTTTTTTTGCCATATAGGTCTTGAAAGAGTGTGTTGAAGCTGAGGCCTGGTTAAGAGAGAAGAAGCAGCAACAGGATTCACTCCCAAAACATGCTACCCCAGTACTTTTGTCAGCTGATGTTAAAAGGAAGACGGAAGCCCTTGACAGGTACCTCCTGTTACACATTATGGATTGTTATCACTACTGTTAATTTACCCCCAGTCAGGTTTTTTTTTTCCCAAGACATCTAATTCGATACTCAATTTGGCGGACAGGTTTTGTAGACCAGTAATGACAAAACCAAAACCAGCGCCAGCCAAGCCGGCGACTCCTGAACCACAGCCAAGCCCATCTCCTCAGGGAAGTGATCAACCCCAGAGTGGTGAAGGCCATGCTAATTCAAACTCCAGCGAAATTCCTGCTGATGGCAGCAATGAGGCTCCAGCTGAACCCATGGAAACAGACAAGCCAGAAGCTCCCCAAGCCTAGGTTGTGGAGTAATATGTATGTCTATGAATTTTGTGGCCTGGATTTGATTCCTAAACATTAGAACATTTCGATTTAAGCCTTGCATACAATTTGGACGGAGAGGGCCATGCCTGTGGTTTGTGTTTGATGATATACTTCCTGGAGTCGATGTGCTTCGTGGGTTTATCTTTAGTGTCCATCTCTAGAATCCGGATTTTTCTTAGGGTTTTTCAGAGAATTGTATACCCTTATTTTTCTCTTATTGGAGGGCATGCCTTCCAACTGTCCATGTAGGTTTTACCATCTTATGTCATGGATACTGTCATCAATCCAATGCTTTTATCAATTTTGTTTTGCTTGTTTTCTATGATGATCCTGGTTTCAGGCTGAGCGTGTTGACGCTGAATTTGAAATCACATTTGTTTACTGTCGTCTTTGGAAACACAACCCCGTGTAGACATTGAAGTTGATCATTTATTTCACGAAAAGCTGCTTGAACACCAGGCTAAATCATTATTCGTTAAAAACATCTTTAGTATTTTGTGGTTCTAAAAGTTAAAATAGAGTCGATTAGAGCAAGTTCAATAGATATGTCATTTTTGCCATCTCAGCAAAAACGGTAACAAAAAATCAAAAAATCATTTTCAACCGATTAGTCAAAGCTGATGTGGATTTGACATAGAGTCCATTTATGTCAAATTTGACATGAACTAAGGTTAATGTCACTTATTATTTTATCATTATTTTTCATATTCTCTCTTTTAGCTCTTCCTCCTAATTTATATTATAATAATGTTAAATTTTGACACATCCATTGGAGCAAAAAAAATGTCAAACAATAACAATTCAAATTTGTCAAGTCACATGTCAAATTCAAATTTAACACTCGTAAAATTTAGACTTCTATCCGAGTGGCCAAACTAGTATTCGTATGCGATAAAGTCGTTTGTAGTATGAGAAATTTTGAAAAGTAATCCTTTTTAGGCATTCAAATTAATTTCTAATAATGTTTTTTCAAATTAATGAAAAATAACAACAACTAAGAGATCAAAAGATTCTTATACCAAAAGAATGGCTGGCTGAACTAACGAACTAAGTCTTTGTTAAATTCTTAAGTGCAATGCAAACCTTAGCGTCTTCGTCTACAACGCAATAATCATAGACATCGAGTCAAGTCTCTCGATTCCACAATCCGTCGCTTCCGCCTCCTAAATCTATTCTCTTTATCATGATTACAATTTACAAGGCCTTGTATCCTAAACTCTAAAAAATACAATCTCTTTGTCAGCTGCATGCAAGCAATATCTAATATACTGAAATCAATTTGGGCTTCTTTTTATTTATTTATTTATTTTTTACTTAGAACTCTTGATCTCTCTCTGAAGATAATGAGTCGTGGAATTTCAGATGGCCCCAAGGAAAAGAAGAAGGGGGTGGCTTCTACCATTGATTGTGGTAAAGCCGGTTGAGTGAAGAAAAAAAATTAAAAAATTCATGAATATTTCATCCCAGGAGACTGAAGTTGGAGGCTATCTTGACAAAACCAATTCGATCAATGTTCTCATTGAAACAATGAACCGGTATTGCAATTGAAAGCTATGATTTTTGAAACTAAAATTTTGACAAGGATATTTACGACTTTTTCTTTTTCAGTATAGTATTGTATCTCACTAAACGATTCACCGTGTTTGGCATTGTTTGACATTTTATGTTTAAAGAAAAAAGAATTGGACTTCCTCATATTAAAATCTTAGATAATTCTACTATTCACCCATAAAAATAGTGCGGTAATAAATACTTACTATTCACCGAAAAGAAAATAGAGATAATCCCCCAAACCAACCAAGAAGTTGAGTTGCAACTTGCAAGTAGAGACTGTAGACACCCTCTCTCCTTTTTCTCCGGCAAATCCAATCATTTACTCCAACTGAACATACACACTCATGTGAGTCATGTCGAAATGGATTGCCAAATCGTTCGCTTCAACGCGGTCCATATCAACCTCAACTCATCTCTCCCAGAGACTTAATCAAACAGGTAACATCTCCCTTTCTTACCCTCAATTTCTCCAACTGGGTTTGGTTTGTTTTACGATTCTGATTAAAGTTAGTTTGTGCTATTTCAAACATGACTATGTTGTTATTGAATGCCCATATAGTTTTGTTGGTAAATCATATGGTGTACTTGTGTTATTTCGAGTTGTTAAGGTTGTTGTTATGCTGTGAAACTTGGCAGAAAATGAAATAGTTAACATGTTTCGGTTGCCTAATGCATCCGACGAGGCACAGAGCTTTCGTATGAGTGGAAGTATGCCGAGGAAGGACCCATCAGTGAGGACATTGGATGACAGGTTCACAAAGATTTTGAAGATTTTCAAGTGGGGACCTGACGCCGAAAAGGCATTGGAAGTGCTCCAGCTGAGAGTGGATCATAGGTTGGTTCTCGCGGTTCTCAAGATTGATGTCGAGGCAGTAGTTAAGGTTAAGTTCTTCAAGTGGGCTGGCAAGAGGAGGAATTTTCAGCACAATTCAACTACGTATATGGCGTTGATTCGTTGCTTGGATGAGGCCGGTATGGTTGGGGAATTGTGGAAAACCATTCAAGAGATGGTTCGATGTGTGCGTGTTATCGATCCAGCTGAGTTGTCTGAGATTATAAGAATCTTGGGGAGGGGTAAGATGGTGAACAAGGCAGTATCTGTGTTCTACCAAATCAAAGGCCACAAGTGTTTGTTAACAACTCATAGTTACAACTCGATGATCTTAATGCTGATGCAAGAAGGTCATCATGAAAAGGTCCACGAGCTCTATAATGAGATGTGTAATGAGAGTAACTGCTCCCCGGACACAGTGACATACAGTGCACTTATCTCTGTGTTTGTGAAATTGGGTCGTGGTGATTCTGCAATTAGGTTGTTTGATGAGATGAAGGATAATGGTTTACATCCAACTGCAAGGATTTATACCAACATATTGGCAATCTTTTTCAAGCTGGGAAAGGTTGAGAGAGCTTTAAGTCTAGTTCAGGAAATGAAAGAGAATGGGTGTCCGCCTACTGTTTTTACATACACTGAACTGATAAAGGGGCTAGGCAAAGCTGGGAAGGTTGAAGATGCTTATGCCATATACAAAAACCTGCTGAAGGAGGGTTGTAAGCCTGATGTTGTGCTCATGAACAATTTGATAAACATTTTGGGAAAGGAAGGTCGCATAGAAACTGCTATAAATCTTTTCAATGAGATGTACATTTTGCGTTGCACACCAAATGTTGTGACTTACAACACGATAATCAAAGCTTTATTTGATTCCAAAGCTCCAGCTTCGGTTGCAGTGTCATGGTTTGAGAAAATGAAAGAGAATGGTGTTAATCCGAGCTCTTTTACCTATTCAATTATGATAGACGGTTTTTGCAAAACAAATAGAGTTGAGAAAGCTTTGTTGCTTCTTGAAGAGATGGATGAAAAGGGGTTTCCCCCTTGTCCAGCTGCGTATGGCAGCCTGATCAACAGTCTTGGAAAAGCAAAGCGCTGTGAAGCTGCCAATGAGTTATTTCAAGAATTGAAAGAAAACTGTGGACGTGCAACTGCTAGAGTATATGCTGTGATGATTAAACATTTCGGAAAATGTGGGCGTCTTGATGAAGCTCTGGATCTTTTCCAGGAAATGAAGAAACTTGGATGCAGTCCAAACCTATATACGTATAATGCACTCATGTCAGGGATGGTCAGGGCTGGGTTGATAGATGAAGCACTTTCCTTGCTTAAAACCATGGAAGAAAGGGGCTGTGTTGCAGACATAAACTCGCACAACATTATCTTAAATGGCTTGGCTAGGGCAGGTGGCCCAGCGAGGGCTTTAGAAATGTTTTCAAAGATGGAGCATTCCAAGATTCAACCAGATGCAGTTTCTTATAACACTATACTTGGTTGTCTCAGTCGAGCTGGTTTGCTTGAAGAGGCTGCAAAGCTGATGAAAGAGATGACTTCAAAAGGTTTTCAATATGATCTCATCACCTACACATCAATACTTGAGGCAGTTGGCAAAGTTGATGAGGTTCATATGACTTCCTAAAGGGGATATGGTATGATATAGTTTCTTTTCGTTTTACCAGTGTCAACTGGGTCTATTTCACATGGTTGTAAGACTCGCTTAAAGGTTTCATATGGTGTGAACAATTGTAAGCTAGCAATTTCTGATATATGCATATATTATTGATTAGATATACACCTATAATGTTTAGGTAGTTATGGGGCTCATGTCTATTTAATATTCACACATACACACCACACAGAGTAGGAAATAAAAATGTCATAAACACTAGTGTATCATAGGATAGCAATGTATTATCATAATGATAATGTGATGAATATGTCATGTGATTGTCAAGTGTTGATATATGAACTAGGACTAACAGTACTATTGTTTACTTGTGATCAAATCTTCTCTCTTTCACATGAATTTGCAAATAGCATATTCATAATTAGAAATCATTATTAGATTATATGGAGTAATATATATTATACTTAATGTGACTGATATTTGCCATCTATAGCAATCAAATATAATAGTAGTGGGATAAACCTGCAGCTCATTTCTGTCATGAGAAAGACTTAATTTTTGTTTAGGAAACACGCCCTCTTAAATCCCAGCAGGATGGCATCTGTCCTGATCTACAAACATAGTAACCTTTCTATTAGATCAAAACTGGAAAGCTGAGGGCCTGACATGAGACAAGTGATTGCAGTCCAAGTACTTTTACACGTTATATGAATGAGGCTTGCTCTGTGACTTTATCATTTGACTGCTTCATTTAACCTTGTGGGCTATGAATGATAGACATACTTGGTATATAGCCTTTTAATTTTCTAAAATATGAAATGATATAAATATTGTAATTTTGTTTTTCATTGCTTGTTTTATAGGGATTATTGATGATTACATTGATGGAGTCAGCAACTAAATAGCCCCACCCCCCACCCCCCCCCCAAGCCCCGGTATATGTTAACTACTTGGCTCTGCAGATCCTCATATCCTTATCCCAACTCTAGAGGCACTCCTCTGCTGCTGATGGTAACGCCTGGCGCTGCCATCATGCTGTTATGCACTCTTTGTGTGGAGAAACTTATAATAAACTTTTTAAATAATTGGTGGCATGAGCAGATAGAGAAGTGAGTTATGATCAAGATGTTGACAGAGTTCTTGGAAAAGGTGCCTGAGGAGAACTATGAGTGCAACAGTGCATTTTGCTTTGCATTTTGCAATTCATAGTTGAACCTTCGAAGTTCGAGAGTTTCAGGTAGATTTTCATCCCTTCTTTTGTTAATCTTTATTCTTGCTTGTTTGGTTCAATTCCTGTCGACTAAGTAACAATGCTGTACTATTGCAATGATTGTTTCTTCCTATGTATATATCTACTGTTTTTAAACTAGTCTCAGATCAAATTGACGAGGGCACCCACACATGGAACACTCATATGTTGTTTATGCCTGTGTTCCTCACCAAATTTCCCTGAGACAGTACTATCTATCCCTTTGAGTAGAAGATTGGGTGTTGATGGCCTTCATGGAAGTTTGACAAAAAGGCTATTTTCTTGGTCAGCTGTGTGATAAAGTGGCCAGAGATCTTTGTTTTGTTTGTTATTCTGATGCAACTTCTAATGGGATCCATATGCAGCTATTTGTACGGCATTATGGCAATTGTACCTAGCAAAGTTGCCATTCTAAGTTGGAAGGCTACCCATAACCTTCTTCCTACAAGTACAGCTTTGAGTAACAAGACATATACGGGAGAGCTAGGCTGTGTGGTGTATAATCCATTGGCAGAGACTTTGGAGCACTTATTATATGAATGTAGTCTTGCTAAATATATTTTTTGGACACCCACCTTCCATCATTCCGACCTCTTCTCTTCCTCGGAAAGATTGGTTTTTGGAGAGAGCTACTTCATTGAAGCCGGAGTTGTTTGAGAAATTTTAGTGACACTATGGAGCATATGGAGGCATCGTAATGTTTTATGGAGGAATCAGAAGCAAACAAGTGCACAGCTGGTCTTGGCAGCTATGTCTGAGGACTATTTAAAAGCAAACTCCTGTCCACCTAAATCGGGGCCAGGTCAGGCAGAGAGACGGCAACACTTGTCAGCACCAGGTATAGTAAAGTTGAATGTCGGCGGCTCTTATCTTGCATCGTTCATGGTGAAGCTGGAGTTGTACTACGGGATGTACAAGGTCAGTTTCTTGCTGGTTTTGCTCATAGACTGGATCTTGCTAGTTCTGCTCTTTATTCAGAGTGGTATGGAGTATTTAAAAGCAAACTCCTGTCCACCTAATCGGGTCCAGGTCAGGCAAAGAGACGGCAACACTGGTCAGCACCAGGTAATGTAAAGTTGAATGTCGATGGCTCTTATATTGCATCGAGTGTCCATGGTGGAGCGGGAGGTGTATTACGTGTTGCAAGGTCAGTTTCTTGCTGGTTTTGCTCGTAGACTGGATCTTGCTAATTCTTCAGAGTTAGCATCTATGAGATAGGGTCTGGACTTGCTTCACGCTATGGGTGTTTCAAAGGCTAGTATTGAGAGTGAAACCCAATAAATCATCTATTTCTTTTCTGATTCAAAATTGAATTTTAAATGGAAGACTTTCAAGCAGCAGTGCAAGACTGCAAGTGGTTAATTCTCTTGCCTGTGATCTCCCTCCATTGAGTTTTTTAATTTACGACGTTTGTAGCGTTCTAGCAGATAGTAGGGATATTTGTATTATTTTTGCTCCTAGACAGACCAATATGGTTGTGGTTATGACGCGAACATTCATTCTGAGTGGTTTGTGAATGCTCCAGATGTCATGGATGCCCTTATGTACGATTTGCAAAAGGAGAAGTTGATCGTTCAATGTGAAGACTGCAAACATTCATTCGCCTTTGCTTATTACGCTGCCATTATAATCCTTCTTTGTTCCATGTTGCTGTTGTTTTTTATCTACTTATTTGTCATCTGTTTACTAATGATTTCCGGCGCCGACAATATGAGTTGAAAATCATGCTTGCGAGCATAGGCATCACTGCATCAACATAGGGATGCCCAAGTTCATTCCTAGCTGCATTCTGAAAGCTCAGTTCTGGTCCAGAGCTGCATGAATGCCAAGAACATTAGTGTCCTTCCGAACTAGTCATTCATCCACCATTAGAAAACCCAAAGCTTGGAATGCTACAACTTTGCAATTCCAGTTAGAATGCTCTAGTTTGAAACAAGCATCAAATCACGCAAACAAAACAAACTTGACTTTTTTATATTTCTTTTGCTTGGTAAGGACAGCAAGGTAGTTCTATCTTATCCAACATAACTGTAAACGTTTGTATTGCAATGATTTTGAGTGTACTGACAAATGTATGCTTGCGCAGTGCATCTGGCAATCTGCTAAATGCGGAACTTAAAACAGTTTGGTTGCCAACTGCATCTGAGAAACTGCAAAACTTGGCAATGACTCCATCAAATTTTATCGGAATTATGTGAAGCTTTAACTTGATCGCATCTCCTTACTCCCGCGTAAAAGCCACAAGGGAAAACCAATTACACCTCCATGATCTAATGCTGTTTCAGAATACAGTGGTATTTTCATTTGGGGATGTAGAAGCTGTTTAGTATGGTCCTTGATGAGGTGAGGGTCATCATGAGAAGGTCCAGCTGCTTGTTTCAGCTTGATCAACAGTCTTTTGAAAAAGGGTTGTTATTTCAAGCATTGACTCCACGGGTTCCGAAGCATATAATTGATGATTAGTCGGGGTGCATCGATTTGCGAATTCCAGTACCAATCGATTCGTGAACAGATTGATCGCAGATAGATATAGCATTGTGCTCAGTAAAAGTTACTTTCCTTTCCTTTTTTTTTACTAAGAAGACGGAGTTTAATTTGGAAAAGTTACGTCTCACCTAGGGGTGATTTCTTACTTTCTCATTTTCGCTCTACTCCTTCGGAGCCTCCACTTTTGAAAGAATTTTATTTCGCCTAGCGGTCAAATCGGTCTTTTTTGAACTCGTAACGACCTGATCGATCTTCCATAATCGCAGCTGGTCTTCGCTCCCGGGATCGGTCCGATTGAAAGAAATACATTCCCGCCTACCATTCAAAAGAAAACTGATTCAAATGCCAGGAACATAAGAAAGTTTTCCAAAGCCAAGATTGAACATTGAAGCAGATGCTTGTGTGTTTGACAAAGCAGATGAAAGAGATGAGTTCTTTAAATTATGAATATGACGTCATGAAAACTATAGTCTTTTGTTCTTAATAGTGTTGTGTGCTCAACTGGCTGATGGAAAAGTGACTGGTTCTTCTGCAAGGTATACATCCCCTTAAGTCATGAAAGCCACAAAATCTCCAAGTGTTGGAGTAGGTTTTGTTTAGACTAGATCTTTTTAAATCAAATCTGGGAAAGAATGCTTGCCACACTCTTAACAAGTGATTGAAGATCCCATTGTACACAGTTCCACTCCCATCCCATTATATAGTTCTTAAAACTTGTTGTGTGAAGACATTGGTTGAGGCCTTTGCCTTTGTACTTTGACCCCTTGTTCTGCTCTATTTTGTTTGCCTAAACTGCAGATACAGTATATAAAACATTGGTTTCCCTTTCAAAAAAATAAAAATAGAAGATTGGTTTCAGCATTATAGACGTATAGTCTAGCATAACTGTAGAATAGTTCTACTCCGACGACTTGGAATTACTACTGGGTTTTTCAGTTTCCTTCACTCTTTCGTAACAAATTGGAACAGATTGGCTGATCAAACCAGTGCTGCTCGAGTCCTTGAGAGCGGCCGCCATCAACAATTGAAACGAATGTCCCAGGTCCTCTTCTCCCGCCAAGCAACTTATGTGCATTGGCTTTCAAATTTCACAACCAAACTGATGAATATACAAGCTGTCTTAAGAGCGTCAGGAGTAGGATTTTCTGGGGTCTTACTGAAGCAAAAATGGGCACACTCAATGAAAATGATATGACAAATTACAGGATTTAAAGCAGAGGACCATCAATGAATTCGTTATCTTTCAAGTCTCAACTTTCTATCTGCATGTGGATCCTAGTGCTCATACATACACATACGACATCTCGAAGTACAGAGAGGAACCAAGAAAAATAAACATAACAGTAATGATCAATGAATATAATAACAATTAAGAGATTCCATCCATGGTACAAATCTAATTCTTAGGTACTTGAGACTTATGGTGCAGCTTCAGACTGAAACATACAAGGTATTGAGTACCTAGGATTAGACGTGCTCAAAAGCTTGGCATGTCTCTTGTTCACTCCTACACTTCTAGCAGAAAGATACAATACCCTCAACATGTAACAAACAGGAAACAGTGTCAATACTCGTAGCTATGAACCTATTTCATATCCCATATCTGCTACAACATCAACCATCTTATTTCCTCACAATAAATTAAAAGGGACAAGAGACCCCTATATTGTTACAACAACAGCTAGCAGTTAAGAAAAGGTAAATAACATTTTAAATAGATACTGCTATCACCCACTAGCATTTTCAGCAGAGACATCGTTCTCCTCATCCTCAGCCTGCCTCATTTTTGCAATCTCAGCCTGTGCTCTCTCCATAATCTCCCTTTTCTGCATTTCCAAGTCCCTATGGAAATCCATCCTCATCTTCTCTAGCTCTATCATCTGCTGCCTTTTACTTTTTTCAATTTTCTCATATATGTCACTGAATTTCTGAATAGAATCAGCAAGCAATCTGAAGGAAGACCGCTCGTCATTGTCTCTTCCGAACCTTCTCTTCTTGGGTGGTAGCCCATCTGACTCATCCTCCACTCCTTCAGCAGATTCTGAATTCCCTGGACTATCCCTCATCTCATCTAACCCATTTGCACGGTTCAAATAAACTCTAGGGTTCATGAAAACATACTCTCCTGAGTCCAAACCACAAGAGAGGCCAGCCTGCTGTTGTGGTGATGACATTAGCATATCCATTTTCTTGAAATAAACCCACTTGCTTGTGGCACCACCAGTCTCTGCAAACTTGAGTCTCTCCTTTTTGTACTTCTTCTTCAAGGTATCCAATCGATTACGACACTGAGTGTCTGTCCTTTCAATCTTTGACACCTCTGACACCTTCTCTGCAACCTCTTGCCACTCCTCAGAGCGAAGACTCTTTTTTCCACGCCGAAGGAACCGGTCACCCCAAGCATCCAGTAAAACAAATGTTTCATGCTCAGTCCAATCTGTAAGTGCATTCCGGCCACCATGTGATTGTCTTGGGGCAGGGAGTGTTGGAGCCGATGGAGCAGGTACGCGTGGAGCAAATTCATAACTTGAAATTAAACTCTTCAATTTGCGCTTCTTGGGGTGCTTTTGCAAATCATCATCGTCAACCCTCTTAAAGACTTTGCCCTTATCATCTTCCTCGTCATCCTCATCTTCGTCATCATCACCCAACTCATCATCGTCATCATCATCATCCCCAACATCTTTATGAGCAGCAGGGTACCCATTTTGACCATTGTGTCCTTCTTCCTCACCCAACTCCTCATCCTCCTCATCCTCATCATCCTCATCGTCATCATAATGACTAACCGGCCTAGAAAACGAACCACTTCGAGCAGGAAGCTTTGGGGGCTGTGCAGAATCATAACCCTGTGGGTGATTCACACCATACGCATTTGGAGGATACCTTGCATCATCTTCAGTGTCATCCATTTCCGCACAAACTCAAGATTACAGAAACAAGTTACACCTCAAAGCAAGACATAAAATATTCTACTCCCAAACCATCAGTTTCTCCACTTCAACATCAATAAACTCCAAAATTCATACCCATTACTTATTTTTTCCCCTAGTTTCCTATTCCAGTAAATAAGCTCCAGTCTTCATATAACTAAGACAAAAAATTAGCCAAGTCCATGAATCTTTGCTATCATCATCTTCTACAACTTCAATAAACGAAAGAGCATGAAATTAAAATTAACACCAAAACCACCATATGAAATTAATCAAATCAAGAAAGCAGAAAACCCCACATGCACAAATATCAAAAGAAACAATCTTTCAACCAAGAACTCAACCCTGAGAAAACCCAATAACCCAAATAGACTGATAAGTAAACCCTTTCATCTTCCGGCTAGAGTTAACAAATTTATCTTCCAAACTCAAGAAAAGTAAAACAAAAGCAACCCATGATTCGAATTCAGAAACCATTAATTCCCAAGCTGAAATCAAATTGCTAGGGTTATGAAATTGAGACCGAAGCCCTAAAATTCTTACCTGACAAAAGTACAAGTCTTTAGGGACTAGAAAGATCGAAACTTTAGGGGGATTTCTGAGGCGAAAAGTGAGATTGAAGCTTCTAAAAGAGCGGTTCAGCTCGACATTTCCGTACAAGTGAAAGCAATTGCTGGAGAAGTGAGATGTGAACGGAAGAGAGAGAGTATAAAAGGATTCGGGGATAAAAGAGAAGGTCTCTAGTCTCTACTGCTTGCTATCACATGTTTGGTGCGTAAGTGAGTTTTGTTTCTTTGTAGTTTGGGCTTAGATGGGGGGTTGTGTTGGGCTAACGCCTAAGCATGGTTCACCCATAAAAAAATTTACAAAACGTCAGTACATTGATGTACTAAGAACTTTGTATGTATAAAATTTTATCTTGTCGAACAAGAGAAAAAACAATGTTTCCTTTCCGATAGAAAGCTGTTAGTTTTAGTTACATTATTGACAAGGGAGAAGGTTCTTAGTTGCGATGGAGAAGATAAACTAGTTTTCCCAGTAAGTGTGATATTAAATCTAATAAACATGAGTTGGCCTAACAAAAGCTGATCCCCACGGGAGAAAACCCTATCCGTCTCTCTCTCGCGTCGCTACCGAGTCGAGTTGTCGGACAAAATCTTTCCCACTTCTTCGCTTCTCCCTCGCGTCGTCGTCGTCTGGGGGAGTTGTCGGACAAACATTTTTCAAAACATCCCAGGACATCGAGCGGGTGCACTGCGGATGGGTGGAGTGCCGTCACGGCGACCCTATTAGACGATAGTCGATCTCGAGGAGGCCCGACAAACGACGTTGATGGTTCGTCATGCTTATCGTGTTGGTTGTCGGCTCGGCCAACACTGTCACTTTACGTGCTCTGATCTGATGAGAAATCTCTCTTGGGTTTTCTGGCGCTGCTGCAATCCTTTCAAGGGCGATGACCATGCGAATCTGGCGGTGACGCGATGGTCTCTTAGTCGATCCCATGGTGGGGTTGAATCTGGATATGTTGTGATTAGGTGGAAGAAGGCAGACATTGGTTCTCCGACGTTCATGGATGGCAGAGACTCTAGAGGCTGGTTTCAGCGTGTTTTGGGGCTAGTGGGGTGGTGGGAATCACTTCAATGCGGCCGTGGTAGTTTCGGTGGTGGTGGTTTCGGCCGGATTGAGGATGCCGCAGTCCCCGGTACCGGCAAGCTTGAAGATGAGGGTGTTTGTCGGTGGGCGGCTCCGAACAACTTTATTCGTTATAACAAGAGAATAAGAATGTTACGTTTCTAAGAAAAGTTATTAGTTACATTCTTGCCAAGAGGAAGAGTGAGTGAAGAAGCCATTTGTTGCTTCTAACCGGTACGATGAAGGAGATAAAAATATTGTTACTTTTGATAAACGTAATTTTGAATCTAATAAGCATGTTTACTTGTTGTTCGAGTAACATATTAATCAAGACTTATCTATAATCTGTTAAAAAAGTTATATAACTTAACTGTAAATTGTCATCTCGCCGTTGAAAGTGCTATAAACTCTAAGGCCATCTCCAGTTAGGGAGGGCTATATTGGGGCTAGAACTAATTTAGCTCTTTGAAATAATATAATTTATTATGATATGGTGAACCATCTCTAATAAGAGAGTGCTAAATTTAGTCCTTTCAAATAATTTTTTTTTTTTATAGTTTTACATCATTATTTTGAAACTAATGATTCTTCAACGGCATGATCCTTGGTTTAATTGCATGGCTTAATTGATAGCCATTAGATCTCTAATGGTCAAGTTTTTACATCCATTGGATTTAGATGAAGAAGAAACAAACCCACATTGCAACTATCAATTTAGTCAGCCACTTTTCTGTTGCTATTAATTTGTGGCTGAAGAACCACTTCCAGAACCAAATTTGGCCCTATAAATACTGGAGTCCCTTTTCTGTGAAAAAGGGCTAGAGAGCCCGTTACTAAATTTGAGATGTTTTGTGAATCGGACTACAACCACCAAAACATAATCAAACCAAATTAGTGAAATGTTTTGTGACTAACTCACCAACCCACAGGGCCAAGGGGTTTGCACACTTGCACTACTACACACATTGATACATACAGTATTTTACTCTTAAAATTAATTTACAAATAAATCTTCATGGTCAGTAATATCATTTTTTTTTTCACGAGAATTTTTCCCATTTTTTGACAGACACGACAATGAAAATGTAACGGCCAGGTATGTGGTGTAGTGCTAAGGTATGCAGTAAAAAGATACCGCCATGACCATCAACTAACTCCAAACTGCGAGAATAGTTTTATACCAAGTTGCACACATAACGGAAGCTTTGTTAGTCGTGCGGGTGTGAATGCGTTTGTGCGTGTGTGGGTAGTGAGAGAGATGAGTACTGAGCACATATCACTGATATATCAGAGACCACAGTACAGTGTCCATTCTTACTCTCGTTTTAAATGCATGCTGCAAAGAGAAAATATGAATTATAAATAAAAAAAGTTGCATACTTTGTCCATATCTCTTTGCGGTTTATATTCTCCAAACCCAAAACTCACCACTCATCATCAGTGAAGTTCTCGGAGAAGTAAACTAGGTGAGTTTCCCCTACCTTCTTCGGTTTCTCTGATCTATTCTCTTTAATGGGTTTTGGGTCTTGAACTTATTCTTTTGTTTGATATCTCAGCTAGTTACTGTGAAGTATATGCTTTTTGATGTTCATATGGAATTTGTGGCTGTCGGTTGAGCAAAGGTTCATACTTTGATCATATTTTCTTGTACCCTTTGATGCATATGAAGGATTGATCATTCATCAACTGTATTTGAGCCTGCATTTGCTACTCAGCTCTTAAATACCCTTGATTTCTATATGGATTGACTTTCCAGTTTAAATGATTTTGGGGGTTTATTGGGAAAGTGAAGCCTTTCTGTTTAGGATATACTTTGGTTATCAGACACATCTGATTTTAGTGTTGGTGTGTGAGTGAACAATGAAGAAACTTTACTGAAGTGGGTTCTATGGACTTGACTTGTTGCTGCACTTGTTTGGGTTTTTGCGCTACTTGAGTGCTTTGAACTGTGTCCTGACTTTGGATTAGTTACCATCTGAGAAAGTTTTAATCTTGATAATCGTATCTTGATCTGGGGCATTTGTTTTTGGATTGGATCAGTAGGATTTCTCGTTTTGGGTATGATTTTCTTGTTTCCCTATAATAGTGGTTTATTGATCCATCGTCATAGTTTACCCTGCCTTCATATATGCCTTCATATATCAATCCTTCATAGTTCTACTCATATTCTGCTGGATATCTTCTCTTAAGCTTGTTTTCTGATCATTGCTTCCTCGCTTTTGATGATCAGTGCATACTAGTATCATTTTAAATCCCATTTTTTATTTAGCGAAGTAAATGGTTGATGTTGCTACACCCTGCCTCTTCCTTCATTTTGTCTGGTATTGGTTGTACTATCATTAAATCAGTCTCTTTTTATTGTTTTTATCAGGTTTTAAATTGAAGCAGTACGGAATTGTTGGTTTCTCGTTAGAGACTAGGGTCTTTTAGAACATCATAGAGGAAGATAACTTATGCATGATGATCTAATGGCTGATTCTAGTAGTTTAAGCCCCAAACACACTAGTAGTATACTTTTCAGTATTCCTGATTTCTTTGTAGGGTTTGGTAATAGATGTTCTTCAGATCCTGACTCGGTTAGGAGCCCTACATCTCCTCTGGACTTCTGGTATTTTTCAAATCTTAGCAACCCATTTAGACTTGCTAGATCATCATGCCAAAATGGTTCTCACAAGAATTGGAATTGTAGGAAAGCAGGCCTTAGCATTGTCAATTCCCTTCTTGATGAGGCCAAAGCTACTGGTGAAGCTCTTGGTTCATCGAAGAGAAAAACCATAATTTTTCGACCACAGGTGGAAATAAATAACCCTCATTCCTCAAAGCTTTCTTCTGGGTCAGAGGATTATTCCATGAGATCCCAATCTTTACCTAGAAACTACATAATTAGGCCACTTTCTGAAACTACGTCTCTCAATTCCCAACTCAAACCAGATAAAGTTAATATTTCCTCTGGGATTGGGGGACCTCCTCTAGAATCTGAACCATCTGAAAACATTGCACCAGTTTTGTCGGACTCCAGCTGGGCTTCCTCACAAATTGTCTCTATGCAAGGAGAAAGTCTGTTGGGTTTTAAACCAAGTTCACTTCCAGTACCGATTGTCTCTAACCCTCAATATGCATCCTCTATCCCTGCTAGAGAGATGGAACTTTCTGAGGACTATACCTGTATAATTTCTCATGGTCCAAACCCGAAGACTACTCATATTTTTTGTGACTGTATATTAGAATGTCACACAAAAGATTTAAACAATCTTGACAAAGAAACAGTCGAGATAGTATCACCTCAAGTGCACCAGGAGGGATTGGCACATGACCCTTCAGATAAAAGTTTGAGATCCTGTTACACCTGCGAGAAGAACTTGGAAGGAGAGGAAATTTACATGTGCAGGTATGTTATAAACCTCTAGTTGCAATTTTTACTCAAGTTCCACTTTTTTGAGGCTAAGGTTTTCTCTGATTGTTGCAGAAGTGAGAAAGCATTTTGTAGTTTTGATTGTCACTTAGACAAGAATTTTACTGAAGAGGAAGCA
This sequence comes from Potentilla sterilis, assembly GCA_963682095.1. Taxonomy (NCBI): domain Eukaryota; kingdom Viridiplantae; phylum Streptophyta; class Magnoliopsida; order Rosales; family Rosaceae; genus Potentilla; species Potentilla sterilis. The sequence goes on along the minus strand of OY821756.1, from coordinate 45,275,384 downwards.
GATGATACTTGGGATAAGTCTGCAGGAAGCTCTCCTAGCTACCAGGAAGATCTCTTCTTATTGGGTATGCAGGAGACTCGGGACATAGAGTAGTCGTAGTCTCATAGGTCTTGTTCTCTATAATTTTGATTAGATGATTTCAAGTGGCTAGAAGCCCTGGTCATCAGTTTTCGTCTCCCTTTTGTTTCTTAATGATTTTGTGGGTAAGTGTTCATGTAGAAAAACACTTTGGACCCCTGAACTCATTGCTGATTTCATGCGGTATTGAAATAATAGCTGCACCATTTGGAGTACTATGCCATAAGCTTTGATGATTCTATTTTGAAGTATGATTGTTCAGTTACCATTACCCCTGCTTTTGTTATGGATTACTTCGTTAGTTTTTTCACAATCGTGTATTATGTATTATAGCTCTAGAAACAATTGCAGGGTTGATCAATTTGTGTAAGGCTCAAGATGCGTGTTTAACTATGATTAGTAATCCTAATCCTCTCAAGAAGACCCCTGTAGTTTGCAAGAGCTCTGCTCCGTTTGTGGTGAGAACTTACAGTACTTTTCAGATTTATAGCTTAATTTTCTAAAACTCTTTCATCTTGTTTTTGCCTACGCTATTCTTTTCTCACGCATCGTTTACTTTCAGTATGTCCTTTCAGGTAATGATGTTCATGAAGACCCAAGTCATTATCATTCTTTAATTTTCAGATGAACAGACTCCCACCACCACCTCTAAATAATTTGTGTCAAGTTGTGGACTCTATTATAGTGACCCAGGTTTGCATATCCCTACAAAAGTTCATCCCAGAAGTTGTACAATGTTTTAACATCTCTATCTTCACATGGGCGCATTAAGCAAAGGAGCATCCACATAATTTTGAATGACACCATTTTGGACGCTCCCCCACACTCGAATCAAGCCTAAACTCACCATGTTTGTCTCATCTGGTCTAACCAAATCATTTTCACTGTAATTTTAAGCTGCCGTAGTGTTTTTACTTTTCTGAGAGTTGAAACTTCTGGTACTGGTTCAAGACTTGAGCTGGGAAAAGAGATGAGTAATGGCAAAATCCACCATTTCACTGAGAATATTAGTTAGCAGCTAATAGTAAATTGATATGAGAGCAATCAGAGCATAGTAGTGCTATAAACCACAATGTGAGTCAATTACATAGTAGTGCACATTATTTGGTTCAATAAAGTGTCTCACTCCTAGTTCTCAAGGTCTACTTAAAAACATTCTCAGCAAAAAAAAAAAAAACAATGTATACTTGATATGATTGAGGCTATATGAGTTTACTAAGTTGGAGGGATGCTACTTTTTTCTTGGCTCATTGCTCTTGTTGAAGGTAGCAACAACTCTCATTACATTGTTTCTGAGGCTTAATCCATTACAATTCTTTGTTTTGACAATAAAGAACAACATAATATTTTATTTAATTTCGGTTTAATTTTTGTAATTTTTTTTATACATATAAAATTTATCGATATTTCAGAGTATCGAAACTTCAAAATCAAAACTATTAGGCTAATTATTTGAGCTATGTCCGGTACCCAATGAGTATATTTTTCTGAGCTACTAATTATTGCATCAGTTTATAGTCGCATATAGTAAATTAGTAATATTTGACCCTATTATTAATTTTTATTTATTTATTTAGAAAAAGTGGGTGGTATATAAATAGTTTTCACAGTGGAGCAGAAACACAAAATCGAAAAGAAAAAGAAGAGAGCAAAAAGATCAAAACTTTGAGCGCTAAACTCTATCCTCATATCAACCAAAGAAATCAAAAAAGGGTTTTGTAATGGGGAGCTCTTGCTTCTTACACTCTCCCCTACTTCCCTTCTCTTGTTCTTCTCACTCCAAAACCAGAAATGCAGGAAGAAGCAGAAGAAGAAACCGAACGACAAGTGTGGCCATGTCGTCTCTGCGCCAAGACGACCTCAACGACGGCGATCATGGCAAGAGGAGGACTATTCTCTTTGTGGGTGTCACTGTTCTTCCTCTATTGCAACTCAGGGCTCATGCTTTTGAACCCTTCGAAGCCTTGCCTACTAGTAAGTTGGAACTACTATCCAAAGTTGGTTGCTTTGCTTCTGCTATGCTTTGAGTTTGTGATGGAGTTGTGATATTATGGTCATTTTTTGTTGGGTTTTGGATTTGAGGAACTGGGTTTGTTGCAAAAGGGTCATATAGCATGTAAATTTTGGAACTTGGGTTGTTAGAGTTGTTCTATATTCTCTGAGTTTTGTTGGAGATTGGTCATCATATTTTTATGAATTGTATTGAAGGATGTATGTTTATGTTTTAAGTGACTTTGTAATACTGTCAGTACAGTATGGTTCATTTGATAATGCAGTTTGAAGTTAAGGGATGTTAGTTAAGATGTTGGAACTAAAGTTAAAATTTGAGGCTATCTTAGAGGAGTCCTAGTGTACTTCCGTTCTAAAGGCAGGTCATTGTATGTTGCATTAGATTGAAGAAGGTGAATCTGACACTAGTCATATTACGGCAATTGCTTCGAAGGAGGATTTAATGGAAATGTAGTCTATTCATTTGTATTGGTCAAGAATCTCTATGTGGATTGTTAATGAGGAATCCAATTTGCAAACATGAAATACTCATCTCTGCTAGTCCAAATGATGATATTAAGTTTGGTGTCAACAAGTTTCCGACTTTTGGTTCCCAAATGCTGAAAATGTTGGATTTCATTGTAACCGAGCTTTTCCTTCTCCTCTTAGAATTCCACAATAGTGGTACCACGTGCATAGGTCGACAGATTAGCTTAGGCGCAGGTCCTGTACCTAGTCATACCAGAGAAAGGTATTAGAGGTGGAAAAATCATATCTGATACCCAGATACCATATCTGGTTTTAAGACGAAGTAGGAATGACGGGCCTAAAAGATATCTTTCACTCTAAGTAGCTAAAGAATGTATGATACTGTGGGCAGTAATTACCTTTTTTTTTTCTTCTTATTTTCACCCTTTATTATATGAGGAGATGCAGAAATTCAGAGTTCTAGTAAAACCTACTTGTGCCACCTTCACGGTGCAGATAACTGAGGGCTCTTTCTTGGAAAATAATTAATAAAAAAAGGTAACTTATATCAAGTGGCTTACATTCTGCTACACTTTTGGGTCTTTGTTAGCATGGATCAGTGTTTCATGAAACTCTTGCTGCTTGTCACCCATTTCCGCTTCTGTTCATGATTTATTTATGCACTGATATTTTTCCTTTTCTTTTTGCCTTTTCAGAAGAAAGTGAGCCAAAGACTCCAGACAATAGTATAATTGCAGAGGTCTGAATACTAGATTTTCTATTAAATCCCAGTTAATAGCTTTCAGTTTTCTAATGATTGTAACAATGCTTTATGTTCTAAAGAGAGAAAATCATTGCACAGCAGGGACTGCAAGGAGATGCACCAAATCCCATTTTGTCTATCTTGAATGGTCTTGGTATTTTCAGCTCTGGTGTCATCGGGGCTTTTTATGGATTGGCTCAGAAAGAAAAGAAAGCCACTGATGCAATAGTAGAATCTGTAAGTCTGCACTTCCATAGTCAAGCTTTACTTTACCTGCCGAGACAACCCATAAAAAATTTAAGGAGTCTGGACCCTTTAAAAAAGAACATCAACAAAATTGTGGCTATTAATCTAAAATGTTTGTGCGTTATATTCACTGTCTTCTTGTATGTTCAAATGCTCAAGTAGAAAGTAATTTCTGAGTCTGAATGTGAGTGTGAAAAATGATAGTCTTTTAGTTTTATTCTTGTTGCAAGGATGTACTTTTGGATGATTTGCTTGATGTAATCCACATCTGCTGTTTGCACAGATGAAGAACCAGCTGAAAGAAAAGGAAGCTGCTATTGCTTCATTGGAGAAGAACCTTGAATCAAAGCTGCTGAATGAACAGGAAGAACGGAGAAAGCAATTTGGAAAAGCAAAGGAAGAGCAGAGGTCTCTAACAGACCAACTAAATTCAGCAAAAAGTACTATTGTAAGCTTGGGGAAGGAGCTAAATGGTGAGAAGAAGTCGATTGAGGATCTTAAAATTCAAAGTGAAAGCCTTAAAGCAAACCTTTCAAAGGCTATCGATGATAAGGCAGAGCTTGAAGAAAGTCTAAAGGAGAAGTTACACTCAATCGAAGATTTGCAGGGAAGGATTAATTTACTCAATTTGGAACTGAAGGACAGAGAAAGTAATGTTCGAAGCCTTAGCTCTTCTCTTGCTGAAAAGGATTTGGAGTTGAAGGATTTACAAACTACCTACAATCAAACTAAGGATGAACTAGCTCATGCAGTTTCAGATATTCAACAATTGAAAGTTGAACTCGTGAAGAATCAAGAGGAATTGGAACTGAAGGGTTCCACTGTGGATGAATTGAATTCAACAGTAAGTTATTTGATTTCTGAGAAAGAAGATTTTAAGAGGAAGGTTGATGCTATCCAGGAGGAATACAATATTCTGAAATCATCCTCTGGAAAAAAAGCGGCTTCGGATGCTAAGCTTTTAGGAGAAAAAGACGAGGAACTTCAACAACTAAAGGAAAAACTTGACTTTGCATTGACTGACTCAAGTAGAAGCAAACAGACAATTGCTGATTTGACCCGAGAGAAGGAAACCTTGAGGGAAATACTGGATAACGCATTGAACAGTGAGGAGAACTTGAAACATGAACTCCACCTCACTCATGAAGCTCTTGGAAAATCTAGAAATGAAGCTTCGAATCTGGAACATCAATTAAAACAGTCAAGAAATTTGTGTACAGAACTTGAAGCTGAGATCTCTCGGGTTCAGGCTGAATTTACTGGAGTTAGGGAGTCACTGCAGAGGAGCCTTGATGAGGCTACATCAAGTGGTGACATGATTGCTACTGAGCTTGCTGCAGTAAAAGATCTTCTAAAGAAGACAGAAGAGGAGCTGCAGAATGTGTCTCATCAACTATCTGCTGTCGCAGAAAATTGTGATAGCCTGCAGAACGAATTGGTTGGTGTATACAAAACTGCTGACAAAGCTTCTAAAGATTTAAAAGAAGAGAAGGATCAAGTTTCTTCTCTTAAAAAAGAATTACAATCTCTGGAGAAGCAACTCTCGGAGAACAAGAAGTCCCGGAAGTCTCTTGAGACAGACCTGGAAGAGGCTACAAAATCCCTTGATGACATGAATCGAAATGCATTAGTACTTTCCAAAGAGTTAGAGAAGGCTAATTCTCTAATTTCTAACCTTGAAGATGAGAAAGAGGTGTTTTACAAGTCCCTAACGGAGCAAAAGATTGCGACCAAAGAGGCCCGTGAAAACATGGAAGATGCCCATAATCTTGTCATGAAACTTGGCAAGGAAAGGGAGAGTCTGGAGAAGAGAGCAAAGAAAATGGAAGAAGAATTGGCATCTGCCAAGGGTGAAATATTGCGGCTGAGGAGTAAAATAAAGTCTTCTAAAGATCTTGTAAATAATGAGAAACCACGGAAAGCTGAGGCTGAAGGTGCTGTCGCTGTTACTGCAAAGAGAGGTAGGAGGAGAAAGGCTCCTGCTGAATCAGAGTGAACTACTTTTAGCAACGTGATAATTCTTCCTCGTTACTTCGGGTATTCCTCTATCCTACTTTGAGCCATTTGTTCTCTGGCTTTCTCCTTCTCTAACTTGAAATTATTTCCCAGAACAATGAATCATAGGAATGTGAGGCTGTGAGAGGTGAAATATGAATTCTATGTAACAAATGTTGCATATGAAATTGTGATTCTCTTGTACTTGTGCAGTGTATAGTAGGAATCGTATATCAATTGTAGAACATAGTGGATTGGTAGACCAATCTACATTTTCCTGCGGAAATGTTTTTGTATTTGCATTATCAAGTCCAACTGCAAATTTTCTTAAGTTGTCATGCCATCACTTCACACAAACAGCTGCTGCATTCCGCTACTCTGACAAATTTTCATAGTTACCTCTCATAGAGAAATATAATTACTTGGAGTAAGGTTGGTGCCGATATTAGCACAGAAAGAGGAAGCACCACCCACGGTGCAGAAGTATTGAGGACCAGTTGGTAAGAGGCACGTTTTCAAGCAGTAAAACCTACATTTGATAGGACTCATAGGAGTGTGGTGGCTAACTCATACACGTGATGCAGGCAGCCAGTACAGCAAGATCCGAATGATAAATCTATGGACTCCGCTGCCAGTAATCCAAGCCAAATACGTACCAACACTTTCGAGCTTACTTTATTTCCCTCCACTGCCATTTCTCTTCTAACAACACCTAGCATGTATTGACTAGCAGATTAAATGCTACTGAAATGTGAGTTTCCCCTAGCTTCTTTGAGCTGCTTGTAAACACTAAACAATATATATATATATATATATATATATATATATATATATATATATATAGGGCCCTTCCAATGAGGGATCCCTTATTATGACTTATATGAGGGATTGAGCATTAGACTAACTTTCCAATCACCAAATTCAATCTTAACCATTCAGTTTTTAGGTCCTAATATGTAGATCATTTATGCAAAATTTCATCTCAATTGGTAATCGTTAAGGTGTTCAAAACTGCAAATTGCATGAACGGCTTAAATCTGGCAGATTTAAACCGTTCATGGATTTATGCTAATTCGAAGGCTTAACGATCACCAAATTGGATGAAAATTTTCAGAAATGATCTACTCATATATACAAATAGATTGAATGGTGGAGATTGAAATTGGCGATAAAAAAGTTGGTGTAATGCTCAATCCCTCATATAAGTTATAATAAGGGATTTCTCATTGGAAGGGCCCTGATATATATATATATATATATATATATATATATATATATATATATATGGAGGTTCTTAGAAAATAGAAACCATGGAATATTGAAATCGAAATCAAAGAAAACGGAGAAAGCTTTCGAGACTACATTATAATTATTTTGATAAAGGGAAATGAGATAAATGCCTTGGGAATTGCTATAATCCAGTTATGGCAATATTTAAGAGCATTTATTGAGAATTCAGTGCGTAAACTTACATGTTAAGAGGTTGTGCAACACAAGTTTTTATTTCCTCTTCTTCTCTTTTTGTTGGACTTTTGTTTTGCTATGACACGATTCTAATTTCATGCCACCACTTGTGACCACCCAATCGAACAAGCTGATGCTTCTACATCATGCTCAAGTGCTCGTGGGATATGAAACTCCATGTAAAAAGAAACTGAAGCACGTCCAAGTATGTTTCCAGACATTAGATCAGGGACAGACCGGACAGTTACAGCAGAAAACGCAAGTAAAAAATGTGTAAATAAAAAATTTCAAATATAATTTTCTTACGACCACAGTGGGAGTCGAACCCACGACCTTTTGATCCGAAGTCAAACGCGCTAATCCACTGCGCTATGCGGTCTTCTTATTATACAGTGTACTATTACACTTACACTACTCGTAAGTCGTAACAAAGGAAATGAATTTTCAAAAACTCAAAAAACACGTTGAAGAGACGAAAAGAAAAAATAAAGCAGAAGGCAGCTGCCTAGCTACAAACAATTAAACAAAGGGGAGCACCTTGTAATTGTATATACACAGTGAACCAGTTATCAAAATCTCCGACATGGATATCAATGACCCCAGTGATAAGCAAAAAGTAACAACTCTAAAAGATTTAAGGTACAAAATTAATGTCTTAGGCTCTGCATAAATATCTAATTAAGCTCAACTTCCTGCTTCTTCTAATACCCTAAGCCTGGGTGCCACTCAAGGCTTTCATTTGAATGTGGTTGTTGTCAGTGGGCAAGGCCTCGTAAGAACCCAATGCTCGAATACCAACCGACTTGGCAGTCATTGCATAGGTGACCATCACAATAAGCAACACGAACATTACGTGCACCAGGAACACCAGATCCAGAATGGCCACAGCCCTTAACTTGGACTCGTCCAAGTCGCACTTGGTTGAACCCTCAACCCCACTTACCACATCAAGAAGCTTGTGGCAGCCCTCTGGAATGAAGGCGTCCACGTAAAGGGAGAGGCCTGTCTGCAGGATCCAGAGGCCCTGTAGAGACATGGAGACGCCCAAGCCTACATCTGCCACGAATAGTCTTGGCTGGCAAGCCAAGACAAGGCAGAGGAGGGAGGCTAGGGCAGAGATTCGTCCAGATACAGAGTCACATTTGGCCTGAAGGTCGGATGTCTGGACAGCGGAGGCGCCCCAAGAGACAAATGACTGCAAGTAGAAGAGGGCTGCAGTAAGGCCAAAGACGAGGTCGTTGGGGAGGGGCAGCAAAGATGGGATCCACTCGGAGATGAGGAGCGCCAGTGTGAGGAGCAGAAAGAGGAAGAGGGAGGCAGCGGACTGGAGGGAGGTAAAGTAGTGGACCGGCGAGCGACCCTTGATGAGCGGATCCGCGCCTAAGGAAATGACTATCTGGTGGACTATGGCGATGGCGAGGAATGCAATGACAAGGTAGAGCTGGAGGAACCTGAGACGGTGGTTGTTGGACGAAGATGATGATGAGGACAGAGGGAAAGGGTGGTACGGTCTGGCGAAATAGGACTGCGGTGATCTCAGGTGGTTGCGCGTGGTGGCGACCATGTGGTAGAGTCCCAGTGAGACCAGTGCTGCAGAGGATATCATCTGGTACACTAGGGTTGCCATATCTTTATTTCACTCTCACTGTCTCTAAGCTTCTTTATCCATGCAGTATTGTATTACTCTATGTAGTTATAGATGCATACACGAGTCTCTGTTTGAGGAAACTATCCTTCCTGATTCCTCTTCAGTACGTGTTAGCTTGTTTGATTTCAATGTTGAAGAATATATGTCCGAGGACCTAGGCAAAACAAAAGAAATTTTGTGACCCAAAATGTCATATAAAAATAAACATGCATTAACAATGGCAATTTCCCTCCATCTCCAAGATCAAAGTCTCATGATTTGAAATCCTAATGTAATAACCTTGTCGTATTTTATTCTGTCAGATTCAACTGTATTTCTCACTACATGAAAGGAAGTAATTTCATTCATCCAGTAAAAGATCTTATAAATCAACAAACAAGCGTTCTAGTGTACTAAGGATATCAATTTTACAGAAGAAATAATGCATGGAAATTCCACCAAGGAAATTCCAGCATCTACAGGCTAGGAGTCTTTAGCATCTATATGCAGGTATGATATATTAATGAAGATCCAACATCTAAACAGTCAGATTGCCCAAATATGATTGCAAAATATGCCGCATACATGATCCCTTATAATGCACAAAAAGATAATGATCCCCAGAATGGAAAGACCCTGAAAAGATAAAAGCTAATGATAGAAAAATGAATGACAACTTATATAAGGACATACTTGGAAATGGAGATTTGAGCCAAATGAGCAATCCGAGTTTTTTTCTTCAACAAGGCAACATGAACTGATCAACAAATTCTTCAGCAACCTGTAAAATAATTGATTAGATTACAAAATTCAAATTAAATCTTAAAGAATATGAGAACTTTAATACTCAAGAATATATACCATCTGGGCAAAACTTGTTAGACTCCAAGACTACATCATATGCGTGAACGTAGGAAAAAAAAAACGCTTCGTCTATTTTTCTTTTCGAGGTCTATCAACACAGTCTAAATGAATTTAAGGGAAAGAGGGGCCAACGACCCATCTTGTCCCTTAGTAGTTCCACCCTCGTTTGATTAGTTCCCCACCAACCTAATACTTTGCATGCTACACAATGAGGTATACTAGGAATTCTTATGTTGCATTGTTACCAAAAAAGGTGTAGTTCTGAGTACTTAGTGAAAGAGAAATGATAAATGGTAAAGCATCGTGAAGAAACAAGATCTGGGCAAATGCAAAGAAGTATTGGTTTAAACACTTGGAAGATGAGAGAAGCAAAGTGAAATCGGAAGTGTAATTAGTTCTAACTTCTAAGATGCCCAACTTTCAGCTAGCTGATTCCAGATGAAGGCTAAAGAAATCAATAAGAGGGTGTTGTTTAGCTTTACTGTTCGACTATGAAACAGCAACCTCGTAGGCTATGGAGAGGAAAACTTGAAAGAAACGAATGGTTCCACCGAGGCTTGAGAAATAAAAGGAAAAATCAGTTTCACTCTAGAGCTAAAAATAGGTCATACTAATATTGGTATCAGCCAAATATAGGTAGACTACACCGCAGGCCCCTAATTCTCTTCACTCTCTGATAGCATCGCCGGCCTGAGATTTCCGGAGCTCTAGGTCTACCTTCATACCCATTTTCAATTGAAACATATGTTGTCATACAATACCATCACCATAATATGAAACCCATTTTCAACTAAAGAAGAAAGCAAAGCAGCAATTGTTTTACAGTCACTGATATCATCAACCTTGTCGAACCAATATTGTTGTTGTTGGTTCGACAAGGTTGACATATCACATATGATCGGAGTAGAAACAAAAAAATAAAAACATACACAAACAGATCAAGCACCAAGTACCTTCCCTACTCTATTATAGTTAAGGACTTTCTCAATTAGAATTAAAGGAAATGGAGGCATGGAATCGGAGCAAGCGAGAGTTAGATTACCTCAACTCAACTGCTCGACAGGTTTCGTCTGATCTGACTTCTCACTTGGCTTCGGACTTCCGCGCAGACCCTACGGAGTGAACAACGGCAAAGTCGCACTACTTAAATCTCGCTATCTCCATTTAATAATAATTTTGGGCCAAAAATCAATTGAAATAATGTGAATTTTTTTTTTTTTGGAAAGCCATGACGGGCGTAGATGAAGATTTAAAAAATTACTAATTAATACAATTTTCAGTCTATAATTACTAATAACAAGATTGTCTTTTAAAATTACCACTAATAAGTTTCCATCTATAACTAACGGAATCTATTAATTCATAAATTATGAAATTATATTTTTTACGACATTAATGTAGGTCAGTAGCATTATGTTATCATAAGGGTCAGTAGTATTACTTTATTTTTTTATGGTCAGTAGTATTACCTCATTTTTTAGGGTCAATGTATTATGCAAATTTATGGGAATGAGTTATTAGCATATTGATATATCGTAAAATATATATTTACATTCATTGTAATACTACTGAACATCAAAGATCACATAATGCTATTGACCATAAAAAGTCGCGTAACGCTATTGACCCTCAAAATCGCATAATGCTGTTGACTCTCAAAATCGCGTAATGCTACCGACCCTCAATAATGTTGTAAAAAAGTAAAAGGAAAATTTCATAATTATTATTTAACCGATTATGTTAGTTAAATGGATGGAAACTTACTAGTAATAATTTTTTAAAAATAATAATAAATAAACTTACTATCGGTAATTATGAGTTTAAAAGTGTACTTATTGGTAAAAATCTCATGAAGATTACATCATATGCATGACTCACCAATACACCCAACTTCGTAAATCATGTGTGTCATGATAGACAAGCTAAGTAAACCAGATTGTACGAAAGTAAATAATTATTATAGAAGACTTACAGATACACTATCGATGTGTTAGCTATATTTCTATATTTCTAATAAGAAGAAAACTTAGCAACGAAGTCCAAAATCATGTGCTTAATAACTTAATAATCCCGACTCACCAGGTGATATTATCATATGAGTCTAAACCATAAATATTGCAAAAGGGTGATATAAATAACAAGTACATGTTATCTCTATTAATTAAGCCAATTTATCCTATGAAACCGCCAAGCTCTCTTTTCCTGCAATTATCCTTGGTTGATTAATTGTTTGTTACAGAGATCTTCTACAATGGGTAAAAGAATAACACAACAAATAAACAAATAAACAAATAAACCATTGTTAATAAGTTTTCTTCTCTCCTACAGTTTCTCTCAAATTCATCACACGTATAACTCTAAGGGCATCTCCAATGGGAGGTCCCAAATCCTATAAATTTGGGGTACTAAAAAAATTTGGGCTCCAATGGTTAAAATGTGAAGTCCTAAACCCTATAATTTTGTTATTTTGAGACTAGATTTGAAACCCGTCTTATAAATTTGGCTTGGTCCCAAACACTCAATTTTTTTTTTCAATTCAATATTATATTTATTTATCATGTACAAAAATAGTTTACAAATATAAATTATTATTAATTACAACACAAAATATATATATATATATATATATATATATATATATATATATAAATTTAAGACTTTAAGTTAAAACCCTACTATTGGAAATGGTTGAAGTTTTATATAAATAGTGTCTAAATGAGGTCTTATAATAGATATAAGACCCCATTATGAGACTTGTCCATTCGAGATGCCCTAACATCGCTACACTTTTCTTGATTTTGAGAAGACCATAAATCCAAAAGAAATTTTCTTCTCTCTCCCTCATGATCATTTAGAAAAAAATTTAGATGAAGATTGGCATTATATAAGGGGTCAAGAGAGAATGAAGCATAAATGAGTTCCCTTGATTTTACCTTTATACAAACAATTTGATTTTCAATTTCTCTGATTGATTTTAATATGGATTTGATATAAGATTTGTATTTCATTTTTTCTTTTTCATAATGTATGATCAATCCAAAATTATGTATATTATTATGATCGTCTTTTTTCATATATTATTTTTTCCCTTTTAGTTAAGAACAAGTTAACCAAAGGTATGGTAACACTAAATAGTTGATTCTAACGTTTTTTTTTATAATTAAATCACACACGATACTTTTGTATGCGCATCGCGCGTGGAGAAATGCTAGTATGAATTAATAATATTAACAAGATAACCACTTGTACCATAATTTCAAAATCATATAACATAATTCGACATGATCCATCTCAACTCTTTAACAGTTAGATTGATTGTTATTTCCAAAGTTCATCTACTGATAGATCATATATACATTAGTGCGTCATAGAGCTTGATATACACTATTTTTGGTACCAACTCCTAATCAATGAGTTTTTTTTAGAACAACCATTGTTGCCCTCTACGGAGATTAGTTGAGTATACCTAGTTGATGGACCGTGAGAATAGAGAGCACTGAAATACAACAAGAGAGGAAATGGGAACTGAAACTTAAAAAGGAAAAGAAGAAAAAGGCAGCACTGTATGAGCACGCATCTTCTTCTCTACACAAGTCCAGGATTCCTGAGCTTTCAATTCTAGATTCGATCTGGGTTTCCTTCCCATACGGTTCGTCTCTCTCTCACCCCCATCATCCGATTACATTCAATTCCAGTTTTTGTTTCACAAATTTCACATCTTTTTTTTTTTTTTTTGGGATAATTTTGTTGCTTCCAGATCGAAATCTTGATGGGTTCCAAACCCTGTTTCTATTAGACCCAAAATCATCCCAAGCTTTGTGCTTTACGCCTGATGCCTGGGCTATTTGGGAACCTCTTGATAGCTCAGACGCTGAATTTGCACACTTGGATGTTCTAGTTTCTTCATTTTTTATTGGAATCAATAATACTAGTGAATTGAATTGAGAGTTTTGGAGGAATATATATATATAATCTTTTTTGAGTAGTACACAATGTTCTATGGTGCAGTAGTATGGGACCCTTGGCTCATTGTTGTCCAAATTGTGTGCCTTCAGTGTCTCTACTATCTCACTCTCGGGTTTTTCTTGGCCATTCTTGTTGGCACTCGCGTGTCCCGAATGAGCCTTGTTTATTTCTTTGATTTCGCTACCGTCACCGTCTCCACTGTCACCGGCTGGTGTGTCATTGCTTCCTTTGTGCTCTCTGCACTTGCAAGGTGAGCAAAAACTCCGTTGAGCTGGTCTTCCAAGTTACAATTGCATTGTTATTAGAATGCTTTCGAGTTTTATCTATGGCTTGTAGATAATGTGTGATTGTGAATTGTGAAATAATTAGTTGATATGCTGACATGGGCAGTTTAGGTGACTTCGTGTGTTGTTTGTTTGCAGCGCTGGATATCTAGTACTTCTGATTGAGAGGTCGAAAAAGTGCTTAGATTTTTCAGTCACTTTGTACATCGTCCATCTCTTTATCTGCATTGGTTATGGGGGTTGGCCTTCTTCAATAACGTGGTGGGTTGTAAATGGTACTGGAATTGGAGTGATGGCTTTGCTAGGTGAATACCTCTGCATGAGACGTGAATTGCAGGAGATCAAGATCCCTACAACACGATATCGCTCAAGTAAGATTCCCCCTTCCACTTAGTATGTTAAAAGTAAAACTTAAAGTGTGAAATATTTTATTCTGTTGTTAATATTAATCTTTAGGGTACCAGTGATATTTTAGTCAAGTAGCTTTCTTAATTTGTCCTGAATGAGGATTTGATTTGTGGTGCTATTTCTGCTACTGATTGATGTGCACATCAGGAACTTGTAGTTCATTCCTATTTGTTTGTAGTTTTCATTAAACTAAAACTTGTTCTGTTATATCCTAGATGAAGAGTAATCAATAATCCTGCTACTTTAAATGCCTGCTTATTTAGTGGAATTCTACAGTCTTACACGTATGTAGGAGGAACTTATATGGATGCACTTGCTTTTATAAAAGACACTCATCTCTATATTTCACGCTTAAATCCTAGGACAGGTCCATGGCTACATTAGGATCACTATTTTGCTTATGTTTCAATTGTCCAAATCTATAAGAATTTATGAAAAGCGTTTTTAAAAAAAAAAAAAAAAATTATAAAAAGCAATTCCATCATTGCTCGCGTCTTTCTTCACAAGTTGTTTTAATGTTATGCAAAATTAATTTGGAGCTATATCTATGCAGATGTTTGACCGAGGAGAGACACAACAGGCAAGAATTGTGGGGTTATAGAGGGTTTCTTTTCGTTTCTTTGGAGCTTCAGGGATAAAGCTCATGAACACCACATCCAAGATTGGATGCAAGAAATACTTTAGTCTGTGGATTCTTTTGTCTATGCTGGTGGTAATTTACTTTAGTCTGTGAACTCCTGTAGAAGTTTGATACAGTGCTTCAAATGATGGGATGTTTGAGCACATGAGACTAGGTATGAATTATTATAGGAAAATCATAATGTACAATTCTAGGTGGAGCAATGCATATTATGCTTCTGATTTCATTTTTTCTCTCTTCTTTTCTGTTAACACAAGATAAGCATTTTCAATTCAGTTTATATTGTTAGTGTCATTAAGATTTTCTTTATAGTCTGAAGGCATTTCTTGGTAATTTTTTTTGTTTGGTTGGATGCTATTGTAGGACTATTAAGAATTTTGCTACATAAACATTTAACCTTGTAATGCTTGTGCAAGTTTTTTCATGCTTTGCCTGTGTGATCGCTAGTCACATATTCTAGTTTAGGTATAGCTTGTGTTTACTGCAGAAAAAAAAAATGCTTGATTGTAAGCTAATTGGATATGAGAGTTATATATGTTGCAATCAAATTGAAAAACACCATTTGATTACGTCTAGAATGGAAAATTTCCGTAGTCGGACAAGTTATGAGTTAGATTGATGACTAACTTAACCAATTGGCTCTTTGTATCACAAAATGAACATTCTGAGTAATTTTCTTAACTGTCGGGTGACTCATGAGCCACGACCTTGTGATATTTCATGCTTCTATAGAATGATAGAACATGTGAATTCACCTTCTACGCGTAGTTCCGGCTATTTTCTTGCCTATGTTTATCTTAGTTGCACTCAGTAACTGAGTAACATTTCTCAAATCATCTGTATTTCTGCTAAACATGTAAGGGTGTGTTAGAAACATAGAATATTTGCTAATTTTAGCTTTAAAATTAGCATTTTAGAGGTCAAGTTTAAAGGTGGGTTTGGTGCAGTTGAGTTTTTAAGTAAAAGCTGACTTATACTTATAAGTATAAGGTGGGTGGGAGCAACTTTTCTATTGAAAATGACCCATATTTTTTCAAAAAGCTACTAACATGTTGTGTTACCAAACATAAAACTGACTTATACTTATAAGCAGATGAGTTTATAAGCTCCTTCAAACGCACCCTAAGTGCCTTTGAAATGTTTTTGCTTCATTGTGTAGCAATGTATTTGGTGTTCACTGTATACATTTATGCAAATCTGATCAACAGCTGAAGCTTAACCGTGGTCATGGAACTTGTGGAGGCAAAAAACTTCAACATTTGCTTGCTTTTTTTGCCTCGGAAATAAAGTAGAAATACTGAGCTCTTCCTAGTCGACTGATCAAACACATTATTTCAATCCCTGAATATATAAATGACAAGTTCATGAAAAAGAAAATACAACTGGATATAAATAGATCATAATCTTGATATACGTCCTCAATGAAAACCATGCGCCATTCCTTGATACACAAGAATAACAAGAGCATATACAGGCAGGCATATTATCACAAAGCTACTGGCTTGCACTCAGCCCGGCAAGAGAGCCCTTCGGTACCTGATTTGGGCATTCCCAGGGTGGGCATCAACCTCATGGTCATGACAACACTTGCAGAGTGCAGACTAATACATAACCAGGTCCAAGAGTTGCACCTTCAGGGACTTCTACATGGTACCGGCAGTCTAAATCACAGTGCTCATTCGCCTTCAAACAAACTTTACAAACTCCTAATTCATCTTTGTCTGGATCTAATCGTGGGATCTCCTTCTCTGTTCTCCTTCTCCATCGATATTCACTTGTAAATCTCTTATTCTTTCTATTGAATGAGATCTGCATCACCCTATTTATAGGGCACTTAGTTATAGGTCCTTTCTTTTAGGAATAAGCCCCATTTCATATCGGAATGGGCGAGTAATTAATTTTTTGATATTGTGACCTTTTCCTTGTAGGAATCAGACTCTGTTTCTTACACAAGTAGGCAAGTCCAACGCTGAGAAATTTTGCATATACAAGTTAGGGTTTTTTTTTTTTTTTTTTTTTTCTCTCAAAGAAGAAGTTACATGTAGGGTCATTTTAGTGATTCTCATCATGCCATTGATCATGAATATCTTTGGATTACAGAGGTACTGATGCCTGTCACCCTATGGCCAATATTAATATTTTGCCGCTTTGCTACTCTTTTTGAACCTGATGAGATTACATGATACCCTTTGAGGGTCAAATCCTAGCTAGCAGAGTGGCGCTCTGTGCTGTTGAGTTTTGCGGTGCAAAACAGCGATCAGAATATTTGCCTTTTACCAATATGCTGCCACCATAGATTATGTAAGATCTATAATTATACATTACTTTCTCTTCTCCATCAACTAATAAATATGATAACTGAAAGAATGAAAAAAAGGTAGGGTAAGAAATATCAATCTTCCTCTTAAAACAAATATGTAAGACGAATAAGCTTGTTTATTTTCTCGAAATGTATTTTTACATCGTATCGTTGCAATTTTTTTATATTAATAAATCGTCTGACCTCTATTTTTTTTTTTAAATTGTAAAATGAGTTCCCATGTCATTAATTAAACAAGGTTCGTGTTTCTGCCTAAGCCCGGGGGTCTAGTAGATACAGGACAATAAAGCTATACACAACAAGTATAGTGGTTCACCGCGCCATCGGAGGGCGCGGCTACGTCCACTTGGAATCCAGTAGGCGTGGCCAATAAGCCATCGGGTTACAAGGGTGGAATGCCTTGGATCCAAGATGCTTAATACTAAGGGGGAAGCCTCCTATTTATAGAGAAGGAAGGCTCCCACCTCTACCATGTTTCCAATGTGGGATGCTAACAATACTATTACATAATTCCCTACTCATGAAGCTACTTCAGGCGCCCGGTGGTACTGCTTCCGAGTGTGGCACCGGTGATGTGGAACAATGGAGATGTAGCCGGGGTGCTGGTCTACTCGCTAGAAGGCGGAAGTAGGACCCCCGATGCCGGTTGCACGGTCCACGAGGTCGCCGGATGTGCTTGGCGGTGCACTATATGTACTGTCAACAAGTCCCCCAAGTTCCCGAGTAAGAGTGCAATCTTACTTGGGGAGTTAATCATCATGTGCCGCCAAGCGTAGGCGGTGACCGAGTCACCCCTACTACCGACCTACTACCTCCAGTCCCCCAAGTCCCTAAGTAAGATTGGGCTCTTCTCGAGGTGTCCGAATGTCGAGTCCCCCAAGTTCGTGCTGGAGATGTGACTTGGCCGGGAGTGATGAGGTGGTGGGTGGCCAGGGAGGATCCGGGTTTAACCGGTCCTGACACGCTGAAGCCTGATCGGGTAGCGCTGGCAGAGCCGCTGCCGAACAGGACTGGGCCGGCTGAATCCGGGGTGACCCACCGGAGGGGGTGACCCGCCGGATAGGACCGGTCGGAGAACTGGCGATTCCGTCCGGGCGTCAAGCCACCGGACGGATCGGTGAGCTGGCGATACCGTCTGGGCGCTAAGCCGTCGGACGAATCGGAGAGCTGGCGACTCCGTCCGGGCGCTAAGCCGTCGGACGGATCGGTGTGCTCGGCGATTCCGTCCGGGCGCTGAGCCGTCGGACGGATCGGTGAGCTGGCGATACCGTCCGGGCGTCAAGCCACCGGACGGATCGGAGAGCTGGCGATTCCGTCCGGGCGCTGAGCCGTCAGACGGATCGGTGAGCTGGCGATACCGTCCGGGCGTCAAGACACCGGACGGATCGGAGAGCTGGCGATACCGTCCGGGCGCTAAGCCGTCGGACGGATCGGTGTGCTCGGCGATTCCGTCCGGGCGCTGAGCCGTCGGACGGATCGGTGAGCGGGCGATACAGTCCGGGCGTCAAGACACCGGACGGATCGGAGAGCTGGCGATACCGTCCGGGCGCTAAGCCGTCGGACGGATCGGAGAGCTGGCGATACCGTCCGGGCGCTAAGCCGTCCGACGGATCGGTGTGCTCGGCGATTCCGTCCGGGCGCTGAGCCGTCGGACGGATCGGTGAGCTCGGCGATTCCGTCCGGGCGCTGAGCCGTCGGACGGATCGGAGAACTGGCGACTCCGTCCGGGCATAAAGCCGTCGGACGGATCGGAGTGCTCGGCGATTCCGTCCGGGCGCTAAACCGTCGGACGGATCGGTGAGCTGGCGATACCGTCCGGGCGTCAAGACACCGGACGGATCGAAGAGCTGGCGATACCGTCCGGGCGCTAAGCCGTCGGACGGATCGGAGAGCTGGCGATACCGTCCGGCCGCTAAGCCGTCGGACGGATCGGTGTGCTCGGCGATTCCGTCCGGGCGCTTAGCCGTCGGACGGATCGGTGAGCTCGGCGATTCCGTCCGGGCGCTGAGCCGTCGGACGGATCGGAGAACTGGCGACTCCGTCCGGGCGTAAAGCCGTCGGACGGATCGGTGTGGTCGGCGATTCCGTCCGGGCGCTGAGCCGTCGGACGGATCGGTGAGCTCGGCGATTCCGTCCGGGCGCTGAGCCGTCGGACGGATCGGAGAACTGGCGACTTCGTCCGGGCGTAAAGCCATCGGACGGATCGATGAGCTGGCGATCCCGTCCGGGCGTCAAGCCATTCGACGGATCGATGAGCTGGCGATACCGTCCGGGCGCTAAACCGTCGGACGGATCGGAGAGCTGGCGATACCGTCCGGGCGCTGTGCCGTCGGACGGATCAGAGAGCTGGCGATACCGTCCGGGCGCTAAGCCGTCGGACGGATCGGTGTGCTCGGCGATTCCGTCCGGGCGCTGAGCCGTCGGACGGATCGGTGAGCTCGGCGATTCCGTCTGGGCGCTGAGCCGTCGGACGGATCGGAGAACTGGCGACTCCGTCCGGGCGTAAAGCCGTCGGACGGATCGGTGTGGTCGGCGATTCCGTCCGGGCGCTGAGCCGTCGGACGGATCGGTGAGCTCGGCGATTCCGTCCGGGCGCTGAGCCGTCGGACGGATCGGAGAACTGGCGACTTCGTCCGGGCGTAAAGCCGTCGGACGGATCGGTGTGGTCGGCGATTCCGTCCGGGCGTCAAGCCATCGGACGGATCGATGAGCTGGCGATCCCGTCCGGGCGCCTCGGCACCGGACGGGTCGAAGGAAGAACTTGCAGACTGGACCTCGCCCGGGCGTCCTGCCATATCGGTGCGAGGCGGAGTTCTCGGGAGCTCGACGGGCGTCCTGCCATATCGAAACGAGTCCCGGATGAACTTGTGGGCTAGCCTCCGGGAAGGCCTGTTGGTGCGTGGAATAGGCCAACAGGTGCCCGAAGGGTGTTATGGCCGCGCTGAGGCGTCGTTTTAACACTTGCTAGCTCTTCTCAGCTTTTGTTGTTTAAGCGTTGAGGTAATGTGCAGGTTTGTTAGCCTGCGGGGAGACTTGCTCTGTGTTAGAGAGACAATTGGCCCAGTGGGATGGCGTAGAGATAACGAGTCTCCCCCATGTGTTCCCAAAGGTATCGCAGTTCAGTGCGATGCAGGGTTTTTATCCTGCTGGACAGTATCGCGGTTCAATGCGACGCAGGGTTTTTATCCTGCTGGACAAGAGTACATGTGTTAGATGTAAACTCGCCCGGTTTATAAAGCCCATGCGTTTGCCATGGAGGCGGGCGGACTCGACGGGCGACATGCCTATCGAAACGAGTCCCCCTGTGAAAAAGCCATGGGTCCGGGTGATTATGTTTCTGGAAAGTACTCTCGAGCCGGTTGAATGATCATAACCGGGGAGATGGTCTCGAGCCGGTCGAATGTTCTCATGACCGGTGGGCGGATCTCGACCGGGCGTCCTGCCATATCGAGACGAGTCCCCCAGTGGAATGCCATGCTGCCGGTTGAATGTTACCTAACCGGTGAGAGCCATGGAGCCGGTGGAGCCGGAGAGATGTGGCGTTTATCGTAACGCGATGCATACTGATGCGCGCATTGAGATGCGATGTATTGGAATGCGTGCATTGTAGTGCGATGCATACCGATGCGATGCACTCATGCATAATGATGGCGATGCATACCGATGCGGTGCACTCTGATAAGAGTATAATGATACGCGTGCAATGATGCATACTGATATGCGCAGCACTGATAAGCGCATAATGATATGCGTGCAATGATGCATACTGATATGCGATGCATTGCAATGCTGAGATGATCAATCGATGCATAATGATATGCGCAGCACTGATAAGCGCATAATGATATGCGTGCAATGATGCATACTGATATGCGATGCATTGCAATGCTGAGATGATCAATCGATGCATAATGATATGCGCAGCACTGATAAGCGCATAATGATATGCGTGCAATGATGCATACTGATATGCGATGCCTTGCAATGCTGAGATGATCAATCGATGCATAATGATATGCGCAGCACTGATATCACATGCCTAATTATCAATATTTCCCAACAGATTATGCACAGGAGAAGCACACGTTGAGTAATAATAGATAAGTTAGAATACTTAGCTTTGAAGAAAGCCGCCGGGTGTTGGAATAGCATGCGAGAATGATTCCCGAGCTGCCCGGTGAATGCCTACGGATGTAGAGAGCAGCTTGATTTTGCTGCTTGGAGCAGTGGGTGTCCAGAGTAAATGCTTGGGTGCCAAGAGAAAGACTGCTGGAATCTGACCCATTGCTGTTGGATGAACCCGGCCTGGCCCATCCTGCATGGGATGACATGTTGACCGGGTTTGACCATGCAGCTTTGAACTTGCCTCTTTCCCGCCATTTTCTTCTTTTATTCCTCTGCCCGTTACTGCTTTGCTCTCTCTTCTCGGCCGGCGTATCTCTCGGCCGGTGGACCCTCTCGTCCGGGCCTTCCCGTCCGGTGATGAAGACCGCCGCATCGCTCCGCCCGGGAGGTCAATCGGCCGGGGTTTGACGAAACCGCACCGCACCGGAGACGTCGCACCGGAAGGGAGGGAGGGAGTGCCGCACCGGAGGAGGTCAATCGGCCGGGGTTTGACGAAACCGCACCGCACCGGAGACGTCGCACCGGAAGGGAGGGAGGGAGTGCCGCACCGGAGGAGGTCAATCGGCCGGGGTTTGACGAAACCGCACCGCACCGGAGACGTCGCACCGGAAGGGAGGGAGGTGAGCCGCCGGATACTGCTACACCGGAGGAATGCTGCACCGGGGCTGACGAACCGAACCGGACCTGCCGCATCGGAGGGCGAAGCCGGGCTGGACTTGCTGCACCGGACCGCACCGGAACTGGACGAGCTGCACCGGAGCTCGCGCGCGGATCGGCCGAGCTGCATGCTGCTGACCGGGCTGCATGCTGGGCCGGTGACGCCGCACCGGAGGGCTGCTCGGGAAACGGAGACCGCTAGCCGGTGAAACAAATGGCGCCAAGTCCGAAACCGCACCGGAGCTCGCGCGTGGAATGCTTCAGGGCTGACCGGGCGGGCCTGCTGCCAACCGGGCCTGCTGCCTGCCATGAACTGGGCTGCAGCAGCTTCTTCTTCTTCACTTTTTTCTTTCTCTCTTTTTTTTTTCTTCTTCCCGATGGAACAAATAAGATCACAACTACCGATCTCTACCCAGCTGGTAGAGCAACACAACTTTTTGAACTGATTCCCACAGACGGCGCCAATTGTTTCTGCCTAAGCCCGGGGGTCTAGTAGATACAGGACAATAAAGCTATACACAACAAGTATAGTGGTTCACCGCGCCATCGGAGGGCGCGGCTACGTCCACTTGGAATCCAGTAGGCGTGGCCAATAAGCCATCGGGTTACAAGGGTGGAATGCCTTGGATCCAAGATGCTTAATACTAAGGGGGAAGCCTCCTATTTATAGAGAAGGAAGGCTCCCACCTCTACCATGTTTCCAATGTGGGATGCTAACAATACTATTACATAATTCCCTACTCACGAAGCTACTTCAGGCGCCCGGTGGTACTGCTTCCGAGTGTGGCACCGGTGATGTGGAACAATGGAGATGTAGCCGGGGTGCTGGTCTACTCGCTAGAAGGCGGAAGTAGGACCCCCGATGCCGGTTGCACGGTCCACGAGGTCGCCGGATGTGCTTGGCGGTGCACTATATGTACTGTCAACAGTTCGTAACTCATCTAGTGCTCCCACATGCAAGGTGCACTTGCCCGAACTTTTTATTTATTTATTATTATTATTATTATTTCATATCAGAAACCCTAATCCTCAAGTACAAGGATTCAAAGACTCCTATATAAAATGAAGGATATAGCAATATCAGCAACTTCAGTTCCAAATTATACTACACCTTGTTGTTTACTTGTTTTCCTTCAATGTCTACTACTCGAGGCTTGACATTGATCGGATATCCAGTTGACCAATCGAATTGGATTGGTCATCTTTATTGGAGCCCTAGTCACATGCACCATTTTGGCCTGGTTATGAATCCATGGACAAGCCCTAGGTTCATGGTCGAGTCGGCCACGGTGACCGGACTCGACGCGACTGGCTCCGAGTTAACCCCCACGTGGGATATATCACTCTCCTCGCCACCAACCCCTACGACAATTACAAACTCTCCGTCAACACCCTCAAAAGCATGGGTTGCCTTCGGCGACCACAACCGTATCAAACTGGGGGGAAAGGACTTGCGTCCCTTTGTTGTGAACAAGAGGAACCAGACACACGTCAACATGAACCTCGGAACGGCGAGGCAGTTGATCAGTGATGACGTGGGAAAGGACATGTACGATGACCGGAGTCGGGGATTGGTGAGTTTTGAAGTTCATATGAGCGGTCAGTTCAGGCTTCTCCCGTATTTCCACTTCTTTTCAGGGTGGGTACGTGCATTTTCGGGTCGACTATGATCAGGTTTGTTTCGGACTTTCCCATAATGGCGGGACGGGCAAGTTGATGGAACAAAAGAAGTGCAAGGTGAGGAGATAGGATCCAGAGTGGAATTCACATTAGTAATCGATCTTTGATTCTTCTTTAAACTTACCCTAATTTTGTTTTTGCTTTCACTAATCTCACTCTCTTTGTAACAATTCTTAATTAATCAATTAATGAAGGATGTTGCCGTGGGGGACGATATGTTTTAACAAGTTTCACGTAGGTTTACTTTACTTGCTCAGCTCAGTTTATGTTAATGTTAGTTTGTAGTTTTTGCTTACCTTGTAGGTTTTTACCGGTTTTCTTCTCGATGATTGTTTTCTTCTGGATGATTGTAAGCTCAGTTTAGCTAGTCATATTTGTCGCTGTTGTGATCAGTTCCTGGTCTGATATAAAGTTCATAAAAACCTCTAATACAACAACCCCCCCCCCCCCCACACACACACACATATATATCAGTTCCTATCCAGAACGAACTTTCGCTCTGAAATAAATTTACGAAGTTTTTTTTTTGACACACTTTTTTGTCATCTAATTTGTATAGATCTGAACGGTGGAGATGTTAAAATATGATGAAGTATCGATCATTCCTTAACAGTCACCAAATTAGATGAAATTTGTATAGATCATTCCTACAAAATTTCATCTAATTTGGTGACTGTTAAGGTATCGAAACTCTATTAAATCAATGAACAAACCGAATATGTTCAACCTGAACTGTTCATGTAAATCACCATAATGAAATGTCAAACGATTATTAAGTTAGATGAAATTTTACAGAGATGATCTAGACATTAGGTTCTAATATCTGAACGGTGGAGATGTGAAAATATGACAAAAATGTGAGTCAAAAAAAGAACTTCGCACGTTAATTTCAGAGCGAAGGTTCACTCTGAATAGGAACTATATATATATATATATATATATATATATATATATATATAAAAGATTAAAGGTCATATAGAGTTCATATCACAAATTACAATCGCATATAAAGACAATGAAAAGAAAAAACAAACCCGCAGCATTTCTTAGGACCTGTTCTTCGGGGTCTTGGGGAGTCTAAAGTCCAGACTCCCAGCCATAGGTATATATGCGAAAACATAGATACATCATAATCTTGACATACATTTTCAATGAAAACCATGTGCAATTCCTCCATACACAAGAATAACATTGCAAACAAAAGCCATATAATCACGGGAGCTACGTACTGGCCGGCTTGTACGTACTCAATGAGCAAGAGAGCCCTCTGGTAGCTGACATGGTTAAATCAATAACCAGGTCCAAGAGTTGCGCCCTCAGGGACTTCTACATCACTACATGGTACGGGCAGTTGAAATATAGTGCTCATCATTGACGTTCAAACAAAAGTTACATTTCTCCAAAATCTGTATCATCTAAATCGAATCGTGGGATGATACAGATAAGTGGAATTAGATTGAAGAAGAACCAGCACACTCGCACTCAATATTTTTTTGCCTTTATTTATTATTATTATTAATTTTTTTTTTGCATTGAATTTTTTTTTAAAGAGGATCTAATTGGGTTTCATACCTACGCCTCTGTTGTGACTCGAACCCATGACCTAATAGCATACTTCTTAGGTAATGGAGTTTTTATACTACTTGAACTATCCCATTTCGTCATTGAACTTAAACCCAATGAACTGAACATTTTTTTTCACTGTTTTCAAACTAACGATTATGGTAGGATTTGAGTTAGTCAAAACTAAAATGGCTGACTAAATGTGTGGCTAGTATCTTGCCACGTTAGCAGGTGAAGGCTCTGGGAATAATTTTCGACCTAAACTCTAAATAAATTCAAAATAAATATATATTAGGATAATAGAGGGTTGACTGTTGACCATTGACCGTTGATCGACGACCAAGACCGGATTTCGACGGTTGACCGTTGACTATTGATCCATTAGGGGGGAAAGAGAGATGAAAAATTGTAAGGGTATTTTAGATTAAAAAAATATGAAAAAAGTGAAAAAGTGAGCAAGTGAGAACATTCTCTTACAATCTTTTGTGCGGATGAGAATTTCTCAAACTTTATTTTGCTAATGGGAAAGATTTCCTCAAAATTTAGGCTAATGAGCATTTTCCCTAAATACTATCATAGGAAATCTTGAAAATTCTCATGATTCACTGGTTTATATATCTTTTAATCTGGTGCTCAATAAAGCATAGCGTACAGTTGCACAACAATATTCTATGTTCGAGAGTGAGATTTTTGTAGTTCAGGGACTCCTTAGAGATCAATTCAGTACAACATTTTCCTGATCCTTTTGCCACTATATCAGTAAGCACATCTTGCTTATCCTTACAAAGCTCTTTATTAAAACAAGGAAAAAATTCACCATTGGTACCCAAACTTACCTCGCTATATAAGAAAGGTACCCGAACTTGAAAAACGATCACCATAGTACCCAAAGTTTGAAATCCTATTATAGAGGTACCTAGCGCGTTTTGACCGGCTGGCTACCCGGTTTTGGATGACGTGGCAGTCGCATTTTGATTCCGAGGGGCAAATGTCCATTATAACCCTCTCAATTACTATTCAATTGTTTTACTGTTTATCATTTTACTTTTACTATTTATCTTTTACTGTTACTTTTTATCATTTTACTTTTCACCATTTTACATATCACTGTTCATCTTCTTCCTCACGCTGCCGGAACAGTGGCGCCGCCGCGCCGCCGCCGGCAGCTCCGCCACCACAGTGGCCAAAACCCTACCAATCGAATCCAAATTCCCCCAAAAGGATCACCCCCACCTCGGGAACTCATCCCCGACGCCAAACACAACCCCAGCCACCGCAAACGGCGGCCGGTACGGCGGCCCAGAAATTTCAAATTTCCAATTCCTCCAAAAATCGACCAATTCCACACCAAATTATACATAATCAACTCCTTACCACCTCCTAAACACGAATTTAACTTCAAAATTCATCAAAAACATCAAAATCACACTTTCCAATTTCACCCCAAAAACCCTAGAAATTCGAATTTGAATTTCTACTTACCGAGGTGGATTCGGGCTAACTCCTTCCATGGAGTTGTCGAGCAGGATGAAGTTTCCCTTTTCCCCCCTTGAATTTGGCCGATCGGTGGCCGGAGGTGAAGATTTCGGGTCGACACAGTCGACCCCTCTCCCGAAAAACCTAGCCCAACGGCGGCGATTGGGACCACGCCGCCGCTACAGAAAGAAAGGGGAGGCCGAGCCGGTCCGAACGTGACCGGTGCGGCGGTCCAGTTCGGCCGGACGGCTGAGGTAGATGGAGGAGGGGAGAGCTCGGGTCGGCCGATCGGGGAGAGAGAGGGGGAGGAGAGAGAGCAGAAAAGAAAGAAAGAAAAAGAAAAAAAAAAAGAAAGGGATATTCCCCTTTAATTAAGAATATTCCTTTTTCTAGAAATCAGGTACCTCCATAATATGGTTGTGAGAGTTTAGGTACCTCCACTCGTAGTTTGTTAGGCGGAGATTACAGATTTGCCCCTCGGAATCTTTTTGGGAACTGCCACGTCATCCAAAACCGGGTAGCCAGCCGGTCAAAACGCGCTAGGTACCTCTATAATAGGATTTCAAACTTTGGGTACTATGGTGATCGTTTTTCAAGTTCGGGTACCTTTCTTATATAGCGAGGTAAGTTTGGGTACCAATGGTGAATTTTTTCCTTAAAACAATGATTGGAATGCGATTAGGCTTCACACCCTTTATCCCACAAACATATGTCAAAATAGGTCCTCAAAATCCTTACGCCCAAGTGGCATGGGATGACCTTCATTCGCTATTTTAATAACAATGTTTTGTCCCGCCATTTTATCTCTTGAAATTGTCGTCTTCAAACACGTCATCATATCGATCTAACCGCACTCCTTATAGCACATCGACTAGTGTTGGCGGATGTACTTGGTAATGTTGGTTTGTCATCGTTAGACTTAATTTGATAGAATGAAACTCCTCATTTTTTCTAGATTTTCTGAATTCACGTCGTCTTTTGAATTTTTCTTGTTTTGTTGAGTTGTAATTTTGTTGTCTTTCTAATATTCTACAAGGTTGGAGGCTAGTACCTCAATATTTTTTCTGTTTTTGTCAAATAGAATGGGCGTTGTCCTCCCTTCTTCTATTTATGTTAATTATGTTCTTTTTTAATTAATCGGGCCTGGAGACATGCTCTCTCCACTCATATTTTATCCCAAAAAAATACATCGACTAGTGCCTAGTAGAAGTCGAGAAATGTAATATTGAGTCATAAATGTTTGCCGGTAAATTGAAAAAGAAGCATGCATAATTGCATACAATCACGTCTAAATTCTGCCACTTTCTGCAACTAATGAATTAATTTGATAATTGGTTCTTACTTTAATACGTTCGTTATGAAATTTACAAATGGATGTGTTTTTGCAGACTGTTGATCTACATGTGTTACTGTAAATGGAATGTTGAAAGTACTAGATTTACCATCTTGCTGATAATTTGAAGAAAAAAGAAGCTAGAAAAAATGCACATCTGTCTTTCTTAGGCTTAGCTATTAGTATGTTGTAATGCTTGAGGAATGGTTGGAACGCTAAAATAGTCGAGGCTTTCCAATTTCTAGTTATAGAAGTCCTTTCAAGTGCGTTTTGTGGAGGATTGTGCTTGAGACAGGATCTCACTGAGTGGTTCCTCCCATTCTCTGCAGTAGCATAGATACGATTGCATTACTAACAGAGAATTGATCTTCTTCATAATGCTCACTTTGTGCTCTGCCGTTGTTGTTGCCTCAGCATAAGTCTATTATTCTTGCATAACATTACTATGATATTAGTAAAGCAGTCACTATTCTCCATTTTTGAAATTGATGAATAGCCTTTAAGGTAAGCTGCTTTTATCACAGCAGAAACTGCACAAGTTTTACTTTATGGAAGTACAAGTATAGCCGTATGGTTCTATTTTGATTCATTAGATCTCTTGGCGTTTAGGCTTTCACATAACATTTCCTTGCTCATTATTTCTCTTGCCTGGTTTGTGAAATAGAAAGTCATTGAATGTGTTAAAGAGCATAAATCAAGCCTACAATCTCCTCCATTGATTGATCTGATTCAGCTGTAATTGCTGTGATTGTGTGCACAGTTTGCTACTGCTGTAATTATGCAGCAGATTGCATATTTGCTGTTATTACAGCTTTAATACTTTCTGTAAATACTCTATACTGATTCCCATATATTGTATAGCATGTAATTGCTTTTGAAATCTATGAGAATCAATTTCTACAGAATGGAGAGGTGAGGCTTAAACTATGATCAGCAGTCAGAACTTGGAGTTTAAAAACTTCAAGATTTCTAATTCAAACAAAATGGTTCTTTTCCATGGATTTCCCCACAAAAAGACATACAAAAAAAGAAAATACCACTGGCCTTACTAAAGCTCTTCCTAGACTGTCAAGCAATACAGATTCAGCTTATAGCCACATATATACTTCTCCATCCAGTCCTACTGAGGTCCTTTACAAAGTCATGCCCGAGCTTTCCATAGTGATGATATGTCAGCTACAGCTTCTCCAACTGAGAGATAGACTCCATTAGATCCGAATGACTCCAAAGACTTTGATTGTTGTAGCTTTTCCATCAAACTTCCAACAGGATTTGCCAACACTAACTAGAATAGTAAACAACAGCAATACCATGATAAGAAAAATGTCTTTCCAAAATAGCCAGAAATTCAGTAGTCAAGGTGATTGTAACAAAACCCTTACCTGAAGCGACTTTTTCTCCAGCATTTTTCTGAGTTCGGACAATGTGTCGATACCACTAGTATCTATGGCAGTCACAGCTGAGAGAATATAAATTCGTCACTTTAATGCAGAAAAAACATTTACAACAGCACTTTTACTAGATGATATGGTAAAGATAGGTGAACGAGTTCATGTATCCTACCTGTCATGTCTAAAATTACACATTTCAATAAGCCCTCATTGTTTGCTTTTATCCTCTCTTCTTCTTCGCGAACCCATCTTAGTATTCTGTAGTAGCAGAATCCGCAAGTTAGAAAACCATGGCCAGAAGTTTCTCTTTGGTACACCATTTCTCACGGTAAAAGTGTTTCTCAAAACCTTCTGATACAACATGTCTTTCACTTCTAAAACCTGACTTGCTAACGATATGAGAATCTAGAGACTTGTTGCACACAGTTTATAGGGAAGAGTTTCTTGTGAGTCAAACTAACCTCTCTTGTAGGTAAGTTGAATTTGCAAAGTAGAAGGGTGCCTCGATAGCTAGAATAAGAAATGAAGGAATTCTTGAAGCTTCTCTGTATCTATTGAGATTCTGGTATATTTGAGTTCCTGGAATATTCCCCATAGCCATTGTGTTTGGCCTGGTGACATGAAGGAGAATCTTGAAAACTGATACTCCAACCTGAATTGCAGATAAGTTGTTAGAGATTGATGACAGACAAATGTCATTCAGGTACAAGGAGTATCTAGTTCTGGTAATTGAAACTTTTTATCAACAAGAAAATTAAAGTTAGCAAATCCTGTAACTAGATTTTTAACTTCATTTTCTTGCTTCTATTCTTGATAACATTGTCAATTAAAAGACAAAAGAAAGCTTAAGATTAGGAAATCTTACTGCAATTGCAAGACCAATTGGGACAGAAATGAAAAGAACGCCGAAGAAGGAGCATAAACAGGCCATGCAGTCGAGTTTGTCAACTTTCCACAACACATATGCAGCTTGATAATCAATTAGTCCACTCACAGCCGTTATGATGATGGTGGCTAGGATAACATTGGGGGTGTAATAGAACAGTGGCATTAAAAAGAGAAGAGTTATAAGCACAGCTGCAGCCATAATAATGTTCGAAACAACTGTTTTTGCTCCAGCATTGTAGTTTACTGCAGATCTAGAGAATGAACCTGAAAGTAAAGAAAGTATTTTTTAGTGGTTGCATTGGTTTAGGGTTGCCTAAGTATCACATTGTAGGATCAAGGTTTACCTGTGGTAACATAACATGAAGAACAAGAACCACAAATGTTCATGACCCCGATAGCCATCATTTCTTTGTTTCCATCCACTTGGTAGTTTTTCAGAGAAGCAAATGTTCTTCCTACTGCAACTCCTTCCTATAATATAACAATGCTTGTAAAATTTCTGTAGGTGTATAACTACTTAATATCTCTTGCATACGACCTCTGGCATCACATAATTGATCGAATAATCAGCATGTGAAGGGTTAGGGGATGTATGCTGTGCTTCTTTGGATATATCGACCAAAGTAAAAGAGAAGGGTAAGATTTGAGGTGACTTACGG
Source organism: Potentilla sterilis (assembly GCA_963682095.1). NCBI lineage: Eukaryota > Viridiplantae > Streptophyta > Magnoliopsida > Rosales > Rosaceae > Potentilla > Potentilla sterilis. Next base: position 45,244,500 of record OY821756.1, on the reverse strand, counting down.
TCAGAGACAAGATCCCAGTTATAATGCCAGTTTTTATAGCAAGAGCTAGGAAAGGGCCACTGAAGTACAGCATGTTCGATGAAGGTGGATTAACACCCTTTGGTAAATGACCAATCTGTTACACAACCATTCAACTTAAGAGAAGTAATTTAATAAAAATCTTCCATATGCCACCAAAATTAAACATTAGTTCTTACAATGGATATTCCAGGATTCTTTGAATGGAGAAGGAAGACTATGAGTGTGGAAACAATGACTGATGTTAATGGAGCTGCTGCTGCAACCCAGAAGAGCCTTGGATTTCTTTTGCTCTGTTCGAAACATTAAAAAGTGGACGTTTTGACATATTAAAACTTGTAAAAAATTGACAAATGGTTAGTGGTAGTGTTGACAGTAGAGAAAGACACTTACAATATGCCTGGTTGTGAATAGAAACAGCAGGAAGCTGAAGCCCATCACAATTGTTTGCCATGACCACTGTGCACATCAGAAAGAGATATTACTAAACCCAGTTCTACCATCAGTAATTTTTCTGATTGTAGATTTGCCTTAGTATGCATACAATTATAGTACTTTTTTGCCCCCAAAATACCCCTGTATATTTCAACCGAACATTGCTAAGAGAGTTTATCAAACTTAAGACTACCTTCCAAAAATATAAACTTAACTAATCAGGCAACACATTTAGCCAGTTTACGTATATAATGAATTACATGTATATGAGCATTTTCAAAAGTACTTCTAATCAGACACACCAGAAATGACCTCAATTCTTCAACTGTTAAAAACTTTACTTAAGCAAGTGGGAGATTCTCTTTGTTAAAACTGAAAAAAGGTTGACACCTGCTTGGTTATGATAAAGTGTCATCTAGATACCTTCCAGTTTTATATAATATATTCGGAACCTTTTGATCACAATAAGAAAGAAACATTTAGAAAATAGCAAAACAATCTTTTTCTCAGAGCATTATTAGCAGTAGCTTGAAAATTCTCCCAACAGTAACTCCATGATTTTATTCCATGATTTTCCTTGTACCCAAAAGTCTTAATTTTTTTTAATTCAAAAAAAAAAGAAAAAAAAAAAGAGCAAATTGCTTGATATTGCTCAAAGGACTTATATACCTCTCCTCTATGGCTGAAAACTGAGGCCATGACTGGAGTAAATTGCATTTTGGTGGTGAAGTGGACGATCCCAAGCAACCCTTTCAACTGTTGCAAGGAAACAATGACTGCTGCACCGGCCATAAATCCAACTAAAGTTGCCTTTGACAGAAAATCAATTATGAAGCCTAGTCTGTAACAACGTATACCATCAATTAGCTGGGATTCTAGAATAAATATTGAAATTAAAATTAGCCTCTAAAATTTAGTAGAATGTTGTTGCTATCATATATTACCTCAGGAAACCCAGAGAAGCCTGGAATAGACCAGCAAAACATGTAGCAGTGAAGGCCAACTTGAGATAAAGAATTGGCTCTTCAGTACTAGACACAGCCTCAGTTAACATTGATCCCATGACTAATGATGCTATTGAAACTGGACCAACAGCAAGATGCCTTGAACTCCCAAGCAGTGAGTATATCAATGGAGGCACAAAGCTTGAGTCTACATAAAAACACAATTAACATATAAGTGACCATGGTAATTAACTGTTAGATTAATAATCTAATATGGGATAAGTTCATATATTGGTACTAACATAGCCCAACTATCGGTGGCAAATTTGCAAGCTTTGCATAACTGATACCCTGCAAAAGTTAAGAAACAAGTTAAATCAGGAATTCAGGATCAGCTAAGATGTTTGTAATTATTTAGGAAACTAACACTCTCGGATTATATACCATACTTGATTCCATGACAAACTTTATCCAAAGGAAGATGAATGAAAATTGCATAATCCCCATTTTGGATTTTCATTAAAACCATACCACCTTTTTATCTTATTTTGCTAAATTAAAGCCATGCAATGAATGCACAGCACCAAAAACATGGACATTTGTTTGAACCCAATAAATGACAATACAGAATTACGTAATGTACCTGAGGAATTGCAAGGCTAGCAATAGTGAGACCAGAGATGACATCAGACTTGAGAAGTTGAGCATTGTATTCAGGAGCCCACTGGAAGATTGGGAACAAGAATTGAAGACCCAGAAGCAGTTTTCTCAACCAAGATTGGTTCTTGAACCTGTGAAGTGGGTTTTCTGGGAAAAAGATCTCACCAAGTCTGTGCTTGAGTTTCTTGAAAGTGCTCTGTTTTGGTGGCAAACAGACCCTGTGGATTTCAAGCGGTGGCATTGCCTCTAAGTCTATATTATCTGATGGGTTTCTCACTGTGGTGGTTTGATGGTGATCATGGTGGCAGGGAAGGTCCTCAACTCTGTTGGAGTTGACACCCATATTTGATTGTGATCTTCACACTTGAGATCAGAGACTCTACTCTCTCTCTCTCTCTCGTTTATAGAGAATGAAGCAGGGCGCTCAAAGTTGGTGTGAAATGAGAGCATGGGTTTGTATTTATAGGCGTTATGGAAGGTAGTGGGGTTGGCAGGTGTAAGAAGGTAGTTATTAACTTATTATACAGTTCTTCATTTCCTACTGAGGGGCTGTCTGGTCATATATAATTTGTGCTCAAAAGCTTCTTATTTTTCTTTCCTTTTCCTATTTTTTCTTTCTTTCAAGTTTTTCTTTCCAGTCTGGGAGAATGGATTCATTGGGGACAATAATTCTAGACCCAAGAAATCAGATAAAGATTAAAAATAGATTCCAAATTTGTTTTTTTTATATATATATATATATATATAAGTGCGTGGATTTATACGCAAATTTAATTATGTGATCATTATTTTTCTCTCTTTCTCGATCCTTTATTTATTGTAGACAAAATCCGACTAGAAATACCAAAACCGAAAAAGATTATCTAACATGTTACTTTCTTCTCTAAATATATGTAATTTTAAGGTATCAATAGAAAAACGATTGTGCCTATCACTCTAATAAAGATTTTGCCTCCTAAAATTGTAAGATCGATCTCTCTAAACCTAGGAGTCCCCTTGACTAATTTTCGATAAGAGTATAATGGGCAGTCCAATGGCATATGCCCTTGTTGTGGTGTTGTCGGACGGACTAGAAAAGACCTTATGTTCAGTGATGGATAGCCAAGTGGAAGAGTAGTTTGTGGGTTTTTGGTGTTGTTGTCCCAGTCGCTTATAGGCCTTCATGGCCATGGTAGCAGTAGGTGACAATGGTGATGTGAACTCAGGGATCCCCTGAAGGTGACGATGGGGATGCAGCATAGCTGTTTAGGTTGAGACCGAAATGGGCTAGCCCAATCGGGTCTAGGCGCTATGACTCTAGTGTGGTCAAAGACGACACGACTAGCTAGCATGATGTTGGTAGTGGCGGCGGTGCTCCCTGTGGTGGAAGGCATGTTACTCATATTCTTTATAAATTTGGCACTAAATTCTGTATGATGGCAATTATGTAAGAAAATGTTTATAACTGAGAGTACTTCGAGAATACAAATTCTTTCTTTTGAATAAAAACCTGGTGTGGCTGTTTTTACGCCTTAATTTATGTCATTATTAAATACACCAAAGGATATTGAGCCTGAACACTTATTACGATAAGCATCCAAAGAACAACCTGAAATATTATCATGTGTCTCTACTGAGCAATTGCATTCAACGAAGCACCAACTAGGAAAGAGCAATCTACTAGCGATTATATTTTCTTTGACATAACGGTTACATACACTACCAGATCCGAGGGCATAGCCGACGAAAAAAATTTCGTCGACTATGCCCAAATTTCGTCGGTTATACCTTCTGCCGACGAAATTTTCGTTGGCTATACTTCGTCGGAAAAACGCCGTCGGCTATACCAATGGCCGACGAAAAAAAGGAAAAATCGTCGGCTATATGCGAGTATGGCCGACGACTTTACCTACGAAACATCATTTCGTCGACCAAACCTTGGCAAAATATCCGACGATATCGTAAAATATAGCCGACGAATTTCGTCGGCTATATGTTCTGAACTATAGCCGATGATTTCATGTATTTCGTCGGTTATTTCTTGAAAATATATTAATATTTTAATAGGCATTAATTAGTTATAGCTGACGAAATAAGGTAAAAATCGTCGGCTATAACACTTATAGCCGACGAATATTGGTAAAAATCGTCGGCTATAGTTCTTATAGCCGACGAAATAATGCCAAAATCGTCGGCTATTCTTACATTTGGTGAAAAAAAAAATTAAATTATTTTCTAAATTACCATTCCAAGCAACCTGCAAATCACAAAGACAGTCCATATATTTGCACCAACAAGAAACACGTCTAAATGACTTATTATTTAATTCGTTCCAATATACATAACATATAACGTAACCCTACTAATCATCACCTAAACCACTAAAGTCCACCACGTCATCTCCAGCATCCTGCTCTCCATCATGCTCGTCATCCACGGGAGGTTGAGGCATTGGAGGTTCAACTAACGGCTGAAACGGGGGCGGGGGTTCAAGGCTTTGTTGTTGTGCCGCGAACATATCATACCACCAGTTTTGTTGGCCGGCGTAGTTGTGTCGCCGAATTCTCTCGCATTCAGCATACCAACTCGACATATCCAAATGATACTGTTGTGTTCTGCGGTGTTGCTCCTGTGATCTCTGAGACTCAGCCGCCAATCTTGCGGCCAATCTCCGCACTTCCCCCCTCATCTGTTGGCTGTCCCCGCCTCCCTTCTTTTGACCTCCCTTAGTGGTCTTCAGGAGCCCTATTCCAGAACTTCCCAAACCCCGGCAGTAGTATTGGTTTGACCGGTCTGGGAAGGTTGCGTCCAACATCCTCGCTGCCGTTTGGACATCCGATCGGTCGACCTGGCGCAGGGCTTCTTGCAAATCTGCCTCTGAAATGTTCGGTTGTGTCTCCCAAACTACTTGCTCATACACTTCTTCTTCGGCCCGGTTCACCATCTCCTACTTGAACGGGAAAAAAAAATAATTAATATTCTAACAAATATATAATTAAGTAAAATTAATAATTAACATTTTAAAATCGTAATCAACGACTTACGAGCTGTTCTGTCGCTTGTGGATAAGCCTTCTTGAACGTCTCCACGTACGGGTTGCTATAAGGATAATCTCTAAGCGCCTCCTCCTGATATTGTGCAAATGGCCTAGAACCACCATGATGGGGGGTTGTGTTACGGCGGCGGTTCGCAGAGTTTATCCGAGACCGTTCCTTCAAACAAATAATAAAATATTAGAAAAATGCATAAAAAAATATTAGTGTAATAATTATAAAATAATTAAACTAATAATTAAAATTTTAAGAAAATAAACATTTATAGTTAAGTTTAGTATTTACCAGCATAAGTGGGTTGTTGAAGTCTACTGTCTTCAACCAACGCCACTCGTACTCCCTGAACATGAACCCTCTTGGAGTACTCATACGACCACAGTTGTCGTATTCGTTAAAGTGGGTACGGAGCTCGTTCTTCCACTCTTTGAACCTACGGAAAAAACAAAAGTGCATTAGAAATATTATTAATATCATAAAATATTTCAAATTATAAGATGAGGAATTCCTAACGTACCTCGAGTTTTGAATCGCGTCCGCCCAATCCTGCTTGTGTTCGGCAACCTCGAAGTATGTCTGAAAGATAATATTTTATTAGTTTTACAATTATAACAATACCGAAAATTATTAAATATTACGATAAATAAATGAAATTTTTTAAATTACTCACCGACGCGGCGTTGTTCACCTCCCTCTTTATCTCTTCGGGCACATCAGCCCACCGGGTCCACAACATAGGGACTCTGTCCCTAATCAGTGCCCCCACGCAACCCGAGTAGTCGTGTTTTTTCTTCCCCTGAACCTCCTGATTAGGAGGTTCGTTGATCTGAATCCTCCCGCTGCGCTCAACAGTTCTCCTGAGCGTGTCAAAACATATGACACCTCTCGTATTCCTCCGTGAACTGCTAGCGGCTGTCCCTATCACAAAAACGACGATTGGTTAATAAAATTAAATATTAGTGCGTTAATTTTAATAAAACATTTAATTAAAAAAATCAAATGTTACCTGAACTGGATGACTCGTCTGTCGACTTTCCTTTTCTCCTCGCCGAAATAAGGTGGTCAGGGTTCTCAAATGGCTGCTGCTGGTATGCCTCCGCAGCACTCACGTACTGAGGCATATCAGGCCATATGGGCACACCACGATAGTCGACCTCCGATATCGTCGGAATGTTGTACGGGAGGTAGAGCTGGTTTGGGAGAGTAGGACCCTCAGTCGTGTCGGCAGCAGACGTCGTCGGACTCCTCATCGGCTCCCGATGAACCTCAGGCATACGAACCTGAGGAACGTCTGCAGCTATCTCGTCCTGAAATAGCTGCCGACTGAACCTCGGAGCATCTGGCCCGACAGGCGGAAGTGAACTGCTCGACGGCCGCCCCGCCTGGAGAAGGGTCTGGTGCCGAGAACTCACACTCCTCCGCGGCTGGGATGAATCCACAGTCCTCCGCGGCTGGGAGGAATCCACACTCCTCCGCGGCTGGCTGGTGGTCCTCTCAGGCTGGCTAAGGGTCCTGTCGGAGTCTGCGGAACCGACGCAACTTCCAGAACCTCTCGATCTGGAACGACGGCCTCCGAAGAACTGTCTGAATGCATCGGCCATCTGCAGCCGCGGCCATTTTAAATAATACTAACCATTAACCTAAATATAACTATTTATATACAAATATAACTATATTTCTTTATTAATATATATATTTATATATATATATATATATAATTAGACTACTAATTTATATATATAATTAATTTAACAATTTATATAACAATTTATATAATTAAAATTAAATATATAACAATTTATATACCTAAATTATAACAAATATATAACAATTAAATTTATTAACAAATATATAACAATTTATATAATTAAAATTAAATATATAACAAATATATAACAATTTATATAATTAAAATAAAATATATAACAATTTGTTAAAATTAAATTTATTAACAAATATATAACAATTTATATAATTACAATTAAATATATAACAAATATATACCAATTTATTATATAACAATTTATATAATTAAAATTAAATATATAACAAATATATAACAATTTGTTAAAATTAAATTTATTAAAAAATATATAACCATTTATATAATTACAATTAAATATATAATAATTTATTAAATTAAATTAAATTGAAAAAAAAAAATTACCGGATCGGATCGGATCGGAGGAGGAGGAGCAGCGGCGGCGGAATCGGAGGAGGAGGACAGTTCGGCAGCAGCTGCTAACGGCGAAGGAGGAAATGAGCAAAACGGAGGCTAGGGTTCGGCAGTTTCAGACTTATACCCGATAGAATAGCCGACGATTAAAAAAGATTTCGTCGGCTATTCTTTACTATAGCCGACGAAACCTTTAATATCGTCGGCTATACTTTGAATGTCGTCGGTTATACTTTAGGCGCTCATCAGCCGTCCGATCTCCCCCATCCAACGGCGGACAATGAAAAAGCGCGGATCGCAAGAGTTTAGCCGACGAATTTTAATATTTCGTCGGCTATACTTTGGAAAATCACAGCCGTTGGATCTGAGCCATCCAACGGCGGACAATAAGCGGATCGCAAGAGTTTAGCCGACGAAATATTTGAATTCGTCGGCTAAACCTTTGGTCAAACTGCGAAGTCAAACCTCTAAACGCTTTAAAACGGAAATTGGCCTGTGTAAATGACGTTTTTTGGCCTGACCTTCAACAGATAATAGTTTCAAATCGATGAGGCGCAACTAATCGTATAAAAATTTTCCTCAAAATATTTACTGACCGTGAGCCTACCCATAGGAAAGCGGAAGTAAAAAACAGTTAACCGCAACATTCGGCATGCAGATTTTGTCGGAATCGTGTCATTTTTCAACCGTAGACGTATTTCATTATTTCGGTCATATCTTATTTCATGACACATTTGCATTTGAAGAGTGTACGTATAGTAACTATTTGAAACTATACATTCACTTAAACACTTAGTAAACAAGTTAAGGAACATTAGTGCATATGTTCCGATTTTGAATCTAAAAGTTTGGAAAATCTATTCCAACCGTCAGATATCACCTCTAAGATTAAATACATGTGTGAAAAAAAATCCAACTACATCTGACAACGTTAAAGGCTCGATCGGGACGGTCAACCGGGTGAGTCAACCCTTTAAACGCTTAGAAATGGTAATTGGACTGTCTAAATGACGTTTTTTGGCCTGACCTTCAACAGATAATAGTTTCAAATCAATGAGACGCAACTAATCGTATAAAAATTTTACAAAATTGATTTAACGAACGTCAGGCTACCCATAGGAAAACGAAAGTAAAAAACAGTTAACCGCAACATTCGGCATGCAGATTTTGTCGGAATCGTGTCATTTTTCAACCGTAGACGTATTTCATTATTTTGGTCATATCTTATTTCATGACACATTTGCATTTGAAGAGTGTACGTATAGTAACTATTTGAAACTATACATTCACTTAAACACTTAGTAAACAAGTTAAGGAACATTAGTGCATATGTTCCGATTTTGAATCTAAAAGTTTGGAAAATCTATTCCAACCGTCAGATATCACCGTTAAGATTAAATACATGTGTGAAAAAAAATCCAACTACATCTGACAACGTTAAAGGCTCGATCGGGACGGTCAACCGGGTGAGTCAACCCTTTAAACGCTTAGAAATGGTAATTGGACTGTCTAAATGACGTTTTTTGGCCTGACCTTCAACAGATAATAGTTTCAAATCAATGAGACGCAACTAATCGTATAAAAATTTTACAAAATTGATTTAACGAACGTCAGGCTACCCATAGGAAAACGAAAGTAAAAAACAGTTAACCGCAACATTCGGCACACAGATTTTGTCGGAATCGTGTCATTTTTCAACCGTAGACGTATTTCATTATTTCGGTCATATCTTATTTCACGACACATTTGCATTTGAAGAGTGTACGTATAGTAACTATTCGAAACTATACATTCACTTAAACACTTAGTAAACAAGTTAAGGAATATTAGTGCATATGTTCCGATTTTGAATCTAAAATTTTGGAAAATCTATTCCAACCGTCAGATATCACCGTTAAGATTAAATACATGTATGAAAAAAAATCCAACTACATCTGACAACGTTAAAGGCTCGATCGGGACGGTCAACCGGGGGAGTCAACCCTTTAAACGCTTAGAAATGGAAATTGGCCTGTGTAAATGACGTTTTTTGGCATGACCTTCAACAGATAATAGTTTCAAATCGATGAGGCGCAACTAATCGTATAAAAATTTTCCTCAAAATATTTACCGACCGTGAGCCTACCCATAGGAAAACGGAAGTGAAAAACAGTTAACCGCAACATTCGGCACACAGAATTTGTCGGAATCGTGTCATTTTTCAACCGTAGACGTATTTCATTATTTCGGTCATATCTTATTTCACGACACATTTGCATTTGAAGGATGAAGCAATGGGTTGTCGATAGTGATAGAAAATGGAAGGTGGTCTGTTTTTTTTTTTTTTTTTTAAAGAATAGCCGACGAAATCAAACCTAGTACTCGTCGGCTATTCTTTTGCCGTTTTGTGTCTAAAATAAAATATGTATTTTTCAATATAGTTTTGGCCGACGAAATCACGCATATTTCGTCGCCTATAATTAGTATAGCCGACGAAATAATGCATTTTTCGTCGGCTATTTTTTGAAAAAAATAAAAAAATCAGTTGTGTTACACCTCTCGTACCCATTTGTCCTGTTCATATATAACCAAAATTTAACATAAAAAAAACAGAAACCCAGCAGTCAACATATTTCAAATTTTTTTTTTTAAGGGGTTTGGAACCCAGCCTAGCTGGGAGGCTCATCCCCACGCCCGTTCATTAGAAATGATCGAGTGGATTACAAATGAAAGGATTACATCATCTAAATTACTTAATCCGTCGGATTGTAATCGGAATCATCGGATGAGTCTTCTTCGGTTTCTGAATTGCTCGATAGGGGTAATCTATGTCGTTCCTCACCACTAGAGTCCTCGTTAGTTTCTTCACTTGGATCAACATCAACAAGCAGTGACTATTCACGTCGAATTCGCACCGGCGTGTCTAGGCGAATAAAAGAGGAGTCAGGAATACCGTTTGAGTTGGGCTCTTGATACGCGGTGCCCCCTTCCTCGTTCTCTTCAGCCACTCCAAGTGTAGACGCCCGGTAAATGTTGCGATGGTGGATAGTGTTGACTACTTTTCACGGGTCACCCTTGGCGAGATCATCAAGATAAAACACTTGTTTCACCCATGTGGCTAAAACGAACGGGTCGTCCTCATACCATGATGTGCTAGTGTTCACAGAAGTTATGCCGTATTGATCGGTTTTCATGCTCTGCGGCCGTGTGTCAAACCATCTACACTTGAAAAGGTGCACTTTCATGCCTTCTCCATAATGCAGTTCCACAACTGAATGGAGAACACCGTAATAGTCAACTCCATCATCCCCACCATGTGCCATAACCCCTGAATTTTGTGTTTTCAGTCTGAGGTCTCTCTCTTCACATCGAAATAACACACCATTTACCTTGCACGTCGCATAAACTTTTGAATAGACCGGCCTCATCGCTAGAAGTCTGAGTTCGTGCGACCAATTTGGGTGATTATCATTTTTAATAAGGTCCATCTACAACCATCAGAATCAACTATAAATATGAATAATTATACACAATAATATATAAACACGTATAGAATAGTGTTAAAGTTACGTACCCAGCGGCCGAAATACTCTGCGAATGTCCGGTTGTGGTAATCGAGATCACCTCCTACTTGTTCACAGGTTAGATGCATGTTCTTCCAAAACTGAACTTCTGGACAATTGATTAGTACCCACCAATGTGCAATGGTTACCTCGTAATCTTTCAACTTGTAGGAAACTGGCATGTTTCCACCGAGTACAACATCGTCGGAGAGTATGGAAAGATTGAACTGTGAAGGTACATCTTCCGGTATGTTTTCCTGTAACGCTCCTAAATACAGCTTCATGTAGGTGACGCACTCGTGCGCAATATATGCTTCAGCTATACATCCTTCAGGTGCGGATCTGTTTTGGACAAAACCACCGTATTGTCCAAGTTGCCTATAAATCAAGTTTTTAAAGTGTTATGATAATACATTAACACTATATCATATATATTGATGAGGAAATTAACATAAGGTGTAAAATACGTACCTTTCCATCGGATACATCCAAGTGAAGTGCACAGGACCGGTAAGCAACAACTGCCGAGGAAGATGGATCATGAGGTGAGGCATGATGTCGAAAAAATTTGGAGGAAATATCATCTCAAATTTACACATGATATGAACGATGTCTTGTTGCATTTCCCGGAGGTCAGATTTTCTCACTTCCCGTGTGCATACCTTCTGGAAAAATCTTGCCAACGCTACTAACGGCTCCACAACGTGACGGGGAAGGAACGGTCGAATGAAAACAGGGAAGAGATGTTGTAGCAGGATATGATTGTCATGACTTTTCAACCCGTACAGATTGTTGAATTGTCTGTTCACACACTTGGCTATATTTCCAGCAAAGCCTGAAGGATACTTGGCCCGACTTATCCCATGGAAAATTTCTGGTTTATGCTCAGGCTTGACGGTGTAAGGAGCTTGAGGCATTTTTCTCTTCCCTTGTTTCAACCATAGTTGTTTTCTGATATTCATGTTTGGCAGATCAGTGCGAGCCTTAGGACCGTCTTTCGTCTTCCCCTCCAAGTTCAGCGTTGTGCCCACCACACTTTCAGAAATATTTTTTTTCTATGTGCATAACGTCTAGGAAGTGACGGATCAGCAACTCACACCAGTACGAGAGTTCCCACAATATGCTCTTATGTGTCCAGAATTTGTACTCCTCAGGTCTTTCAGGTATTTCCGCTATAATATCGGGATGATTGCTGAGGGGCCCAAAATCGTACTCATTAAGCATTGCTAAAATTTTTCTTCCCGTCCATCTTCTAGGAGGACCACCGTGTTCTTCGGTTCCATCAAATGCGGCGGACTCGTAACGCCAGTGGTGATCCGCCGGAAGGAACACACGATGACCCATTCAGCATATCTTGTTGCAATGAGGGGTGCTCCCATAATCGCTGAGGCACTCTGGACAAGCCTTGTATCCCCTAACAACGCTGCCCGACAACATCCCATAAGCAGGAAAATCACTGATGGTACCAATAACCATGGCATGCATGTGGAACGTCTCCTGCTTGTACTTGTCAAAAGTGGGATGACCAACGTCCCACAATACCTTAAGCTCTTCAATCAATAGTCTCATATACACATCGAGACATTTCCCTGGGTAACCAGGCCCCAGAATCAACAACGTCAACATATTATATTCCTTCTTCATGCACATCCACGGAGGAAGGTTGTAAGGTACCAAAACCACCGGCCATATACTGTATGAAAGACTCATGGTGCCGAAAGGGTTGAACCCGTCGGTTGAGAGCCTGATCCTGACGTTTCTGACATCTGACGCAAAATGAGGAAACTCATTGTTTATATGCTTCCAAGCCGCTCCGTCAGAGATGTGTGTCATGATATCTGCGTCTCCCGCGTCCCGCTCACCGTGCCATCTCATAGCTTTTGCGGTGGTTTCTGATATGTACAACCGCCCAAGCCTATCTCTCAACGGAAAATACCGAAGCACTTTCACAGGTTTCCTATTGCCTGCTCCCGTCAACTTATATCGGTCAGACTGACATATCGGACATGCGTCAAGGCTAGCAAGGTCATTCCCTTCTGCATCTTTACCCCAGAAGAGAACGCAGTCAAATGCGCATGCATGGATCTTAATGTAGGAAAGCCCTAGATCTTTGAGGATACTTCGGACCTTACGGTGATTGGTAGGATTACGATGACCCTCCTCCAACAACGAAGAAGTGTACTGTAGATATTCATCCACTTGCCTGATGCTCGATTTTGCCTCGACTTTAATCCTCATTACCTCCATCACACTTTGAAGAACTGTCTTCTCAGAACTTGAAGACACAGGGGTCTGTTGCAATGCAATCAGTTTGTTGTACTTGTCAAAGGCAGCAGTGTTGACAACTTGTGGGAATGGCTGCACCGGGTCATGCATATATTGTTCCCCACGTACACCGCTTTCAAAAGGAAACACGTCGTTGACGAATGCCATTGTTGGATCGTTGGATGTACTACTACTGCCCGCCTAAAAAAACTGCCCATGATCATGCGATCCATCTAATGATGGCTCACCGTGATATATCAAACGTTTGTACTTCGGCCAAAACCCATTACTCTTTAGATGCTCCCATACTGTCCTAATAGGAAATCGACACATATCACTGCGACACTTACATTTCTTGCACGGGCAATAATAGTATTCACTCCCGTTTGCATTTTCCTCGACGAACTGCAAAAACTCCACAATTCCTGTAGTGTATCCAAGGAGTAAAATATCGGATATCGAGGAAATATCGATGTTTCAAAATACGGATATTTCGACGGAAATATCGATAAAATATCGATCCATTAGAAATTTTAACAAAAACGACGGAAACTATAAGAAATACATGGAAATTTATATTGAAACTTTCTAAGGTTGTTTTATGCTATGTTATCGATTATATGTGAGAAGAAAATATTAATAAACTCAAATAGATATTAATTTATTAAAATGTTATATGAATTACTACGTGAAATAGAACTGATATTTATTGAAATATGATTTAATATATATAATTTATGATTGAAACCTAAAAAGAGGCTATACCATCAAACCCTTTAATATAATTTGGATAGAACTTTCACCACAGGAACAATTAGGATAGAACTTTACTCACCAGAAATAATAGCAAATTACATTCCACCAAAGGCAAGTGAGACTAGGCTGACTATATATACCTCTGACTAAGTTGGCAACGCAATTCTTGCATGGTCAGCTCCTGCATGGTCAAAATACGCAGCTGCATCAGGGTCAAGGTTATGTCGACTGTTGCGGGATTATCATAACAAGAGTCAATCGCCACTGAATAGTATTAGTAAGAGATAGACAACCATCTTGCCACTGGATGGTTTGTCGACTGTAGGAATCAGATTTTCTATTTGGCTCTTTTTCAAACCGATGATGATCTTTAGAGTGATCTTTTTCAAAAACTGGACATTCTAAGCTCCAGCTTTGGGGTGGGACGTGCCAAGAAATGAAACTAGCAGCAGACCAGCAGTGCAGCACACATGGTGATAGAATGATAAACCTGATTCAAATTTTATCAAATTATCAATTAATTAAGAGATGATGTAGCCATTTTCTCTCCAACAGCCTGTAAAAGTAGTATTTATAGTGCTTCAATCCTTCATGAACATCAAGCTGCAGACCACCTCAAAACTCTCACTGTAACTGATTCAAGATGCAAGCTTCAATTTCTTGGGGTGTTTTGTCTCTGTCATGGCTATTCCTTGTGGCCCTTGTAACAAAGTTCTTCTTTTCCCAACTACACAAACGGAATCTGAAATTTCCACCCGGTCCAAAACCCTGGCCTATTATTGGCAACCTCAACCTCATCAATGGTCCTCTCCCTCACCGATCCCTTCACAAATTGTCCCAAACTTATGGCTCTTTGATGCAGCTCAAGTTTGGCTCCTACCCCGTTGTAGTTGCTTCCTCTGCAGAAATGGCAAAACAGTTTCTGAAGACACACGATCATGTCTTTGCCTCTAGACCACGAACTGCAGCAGGCAAGTATATCACTTATAAGTTATAAGTTATAAGTCATAGAATCAGCAAACCAGCAAACCAGTAAACCAAGTACTAAAATATCGGAAATTTCGGAAATTTCGCCGGAAAATCGGAAAAATCGGTGAAATATCGGAAATATCGGAAAATATCGGGAAATTTCGACGAGAAACTGAAAGAATTGAATCGAAATATCGATCCCACGGAAAAACGAAAATATCGGCGATATTTCGCCGATATTATCGATTTTTAACACCTTGAGTGTATCGTCGGTCATGCCTTGGAAGCGAAATTCAACTCTTATCTCGATCCATATATAACCTGATAATAATATATATGTATAACTTTAATTAATAATAAATTAATTAACACATATATATTACAATATATATTATTATCAACATCAACTCATATATATATATATATATATATATATATATATATATACCATTAATTAACAATCATTATTTAAGTTCATTACACTATCAACAACCATTAATTAACATATTTATATATATTTTAACACTAATTAAAATAACATTAAATTAAAACACATAATTATACTCTAACTGAAAATCAACTCAACTACAACTCAAAATCAACATATATACATACATTCTAACACTAAAACAACAACAAAACAAAAAAATCACTTACTATATCAAAATCACTAAAACTCAAAATCAACTCAACTAAAACTCAAAATCAACATATATACACATATACGTACCTATATATACCTCCACAATGTAAGAGAGGACGGATTTCAACAATACCCACAGATTTTTCACTCTTTCTCCCGTTTTTTTTCGTTTTTTTTTAAATGAGCAGCTTCTGTCCAGATCTGAAAATATAAAGACTTATAGCCGACGAAAATTAGAATTTCGTCGGCCAAACTTTCTAAAGTTTTCGTCGGCTATACTTTAAGAGAAAGGCTGACGAAAATCCAAATCGTCGGTCATTCTATGGGTATAGCCGACGAAAAATATTTTTTAGTGACGAAAGAAAAAATCGTCGGCCATTCTTGGGGAATAGCCGACGATTTTTTATTTTTAGCGACGAAATAAAAAATCGTCGGCCATTCTTGAGAATAGCCGACGAAAAAAGTATGTCGTCGGTCGTTTTTTTTTTTTCGTCGGTAATACTGTTTTTTCTGGTAGTGATAACACAAAGATAACACGATATAACTTGATTACAAGGGGACGTCAGGTACAATGGGAACGTCCTCACATTCGATTCTACATCTAAGGAGACATATAACACGAGAGCTTGACTTTAGAGGCTGCTTCTGGTGAAGTCTAGAACCAAGAGACAGAAGTGGAGGACATGGGGATGCAGGAGATGTCTCATTTGCCGATTGGGATAGAGGAATTGGTGTTACATGAACAACCTCCTGTGTCGATTGTGGTAGATTAGATGGTAGTACAAGAGCTGTCTCCGGCATCCTGCCTCATTTTCTCGAAAGCATTGGTAATCCCGAAGAAGATTGGTGCTCTAGCTAGTCTGCTTTTTTAGCCTATTTTGTCTGCATCAGGTACAATGTAGACGTACTCTTTCACATTTGATTCTACAGCTAAGGAGGAACCTCTAATTAATCTGCTCAAGAGAAAGCCGGTGTCCGACTGGAAACTTCCTTGGAAAAAGTATGTTCAGTCTTCTACTTCATAAGAGAAGCGAATGACTTTGGTGGTGAAATATAAAAATGGCAAGTTACTGATCTCACCAAAAAAAGAAGAAGAGGTTTGGTCATCCAAAAGGGAGCAAAAACAGACCTAAGGACTCTACAGCCTTGGAGACAGCTGACAATTAAGAGATAAAGAAGAGGATATTTAAGAAGAAACCTCCTGTAAAGGAATTAATGACGGTGAAACTATCTAGTAGGAACGCATGGAAGGAAGTAGTTATGGTGGAGCCTACATAGGATGTCCTGGTGACAGTCAAATAAGTGAGAGAGGAGTCTTCTCCTCTTATTGCTAGTTTGGATTAGTTTTTGAATATGGTCACAATGTTTTTGGGTATTTGGTTGGTTCAGTTTATTGCTGTTTTTAAATATTCTGAGCACTGAATTTTGTGCATCAATTCATGATGAAATGGTAGGTGTACGTATTCATGGCTCTATTAGCCTAGGTTTAGATTGGTGTGTCATAAGGGATAACACTTATAGATTGACCCTGATAAGTGTGTTATCTTTATACTGCTTACTGAATAAAAGTTTGTTGACTTTCGATTAAAAAAAAAAACTTAATTACAACGTAGCGTAGTACCATACGCACAACTTTCCCATTATGTTTCCATTGGAGACTAAAACCAATTACACTTAATTCCGCCCATTCATTAGGCAACGATCATTTGACCGACCAAGAAATTCGCCGTCTACTTATAAATGATAAGGCACACCAGGTGCACTAACAAACATTAGAAACTATTGTCTAAATAAAGCCAAGTAATCATCCAAATTTTCACCCACACCAAAGAGTGAAAAATTACTTTCTCCTTTTTCCGTATGGTAATTTAGAAGAAGAATAGTGAGTTCATGTTATTCAGTTGCCGGACATATTCAACTAAGCAACGGTGTGGGCAGACAGCAAACACATTTTTTTCTTCTAGGTGTGCAATTAGTTATCAATATATTTGACTTGAAAGAGTCTTCATGTGGTCACGTACTGTTAAGGCTTTGGGATGCTCAAGCTAGCTAGGCACACAAAGAAAGGAAGAAATTAAGGCTGCATTGAGTTAGTGCATTTGTTGGAAAGCTTAGGGAAACCATATATGCTTCACCCCCACCCAAGTACTATAAGCGCCGATCGCATATTGACTACAACAATATTCTAGCTTGCATGTGTTTCTTTGTATTGACCCTTGCAGTTTCATGTATCACGATTCGATGAAAAGCTCGATCGAGTGCTTGCTTTGTAGGATTGGACTCGCAAGAGGGAGCAGTTGGCACAATGTCTTTGACCAAATGAGTTTATTACAAAGATAGACACTTGGACGTAGACCTGCCAGAAGCCAAATTATCCGACACCAAATTTAAAGTGATTTCACTTCATACAAGAGAAAACTCTACGCATCTTCCTATAGGTTATCATTATATGGATTAGTTTCATAATACGAAGCTAACACTACAAAAAAAGTGGTCACAGCCGCAAAAGAAATGTGACTTTTAGAAGAGTGCTCATTGCAAAAGAAGTCACAAATCTCCAACAAATGTGGGTTTTGATATTATTATATAATAAACATCCCACATTTAATGAGATTTGTGACTCATTTTACAATGGCCATACCCAACTTTTTTGTGGTGTAATTAATATTTAGACTAATTTATTGATCACATATGGGTATCTCTGTCGTTTTGTTTTTAGGCCCCCATGAGTAGATCACGTCCGACAAATTTCAACCAAATTAATTATCTCTTGGGTATCCATAATTGTGATTTACTAATTATAAGCACAAACGGTTCAGTCTGTCCATAATTAATTTAAATTTTGTTCGGTATCCAAACGATAATCAATTTGACTGAAATTTATCAGAGATGATTTACTCATAGAGACTTAAAAACTGAATAATGGAGATACTCATAAGTGATCGATAAGTTGGTTTAAAGGCTGATTAATTTCGTATTATGAAACTAACCAAATAGTTTTAGAGTGCTACTCTTATATCATATTCATTTAATTAGTTAAATAAACTACACGTAGACATTACATCTCTCAATTTAATATGAAATGTATATTAAATTTCTCTTTGTGAGATTAAGACAAAAAGTGTGTATAATTAACTTAAAATAATCAAACCCCATAACTAATGGTAGATCGATTATCAGTGTTAGGACTTAGGTAAAACTTTAGGATGTTAATGAGTACATTTGAGATGGCCGGTAAATGTAAGTGCCTAACTAATTAGCTCAAAAGAGCATGCCGGTCGGTATGATATAGTTAAATTCCACCAATTCCTGGCTCTTGGGTACCATTTGGACTGTCGTGTCAAAAAGTTCTTAAAAAATGATACCATGACCTCGAAAATAATTCCATCACTAATTTGAATGGTTAAGACATGATCTTTCTGTTTGAATAGTATTGCCAATTTGTATTTGTAGCCATATTGTATTGTAAATGGGGTATAGATAAAGTGGCTTTTCCAAGTGCTTAATTGATAATTATGGTCATCGTAGAATTTCTAAGAGAAAATAGTATGCTTGAAGGAACTTAAAAGAAAATAAGATACACATGCATGGTTCTGTAATTTATGGCCTGGGGATCTAGAAATTTTTGAGAAGGCGCATCCCACTTTCATCTGTACGTTGTTTCTATGTGAAAAGAATTAGATTGTATGAAATAGTCTAAATTTCCCTTTGTTGTTTTGAAAAGAATTCCACTCTTGTTTTTCTGTGAAAAGAATTAGCACGCATGAATTATTCTAAATCTACTTTGAATTGTCTTTAATTCTTTTCACAGAGAAACATGAGATGAAAGATTCTATATATGATTCTTAAAGCTGAACTCAAAACCTAAATTGAAATCGATCGTCAATTAGTTTCATGGACTGACAAAAATATTTCGTTCACACAAAAAAGAAAAAACACCTAATAACTTATTTATTTATTAAATAAATAAATAAATAAAATAAAACATGAGTGTGCATCAGTGCATGGCTGCAACTTCTAGTTCTTATTCTGTACTTCATGAGCTAAATAGCATGCATGATGTTCCTGACACAGGATTAGAAAGAAGAACAAATATGAATGCGAGTTGTCTGTAATAGCGGTTATTCCTCTCGATCCAAAAGTTCTCATTCTCTTTATAATTGGCATCTGCTCTCGTATCATGTTAAAGTTATAGTAATCGATTCTTTGGCCGGTGCTCTTAACTGGAATCATAACCGGCTATGCGGTTAGGTTAACATTGTAATCCCATCTTCTACCTTAGATTCTTGCAGAGAGCAGAATCCCCACCCACGAGTCAAAAGTTTCAGCTGTTGAATGTGCTGTGATTAATTTTCCTCTCTCACAAGATAATATCTTGAGCCACTAGCTTAGTATTATAGAGTATTTATAAGGCCAGGGTCAGAAAGAATACTTTTGATTTGCGGCACACGTATTTCCAATTATATACTCAATAACAGAGCAGAGATTCTATTACAGAACGAGGACGGAGACAATTGCGTATACGCGGCGATATGAAGAAGCATAACATTTTTTGTTCTACATAAAAGAGAGATTGCAGAGAGTTGAGGTATGGCCAATCAATTCTTGTTGGTGCCTGTCCACTATTGATGGACAAGTTTAACTATATAGCATTTTCCTTCTTACAGTAGCTAGGGTCTATTTTATTTCTAATTTTTCCTTTTCAGATACAGAAGAATATTCTGGTTTGTTTGCTCTGAAGAATGCGATTTGATAGGGTTCCCACAATGAGCGCCATTACTGTGACCTAGTTCACGATTGCAGGAGGGCACTTGTGGTTGTGGATCGGTTTCTAGGGTTGTAGTTGCAACACCTCATTAATTTAATTAACCCTAGTTAATTGGGGTTTTATTTGCCTGACAGGAACTGAATTTTTTTTTTCTGGAAAGAAACTTGAGAACAAATAATTGACAGTTTGGTGAGTACGTACTTTGCGAGCTTAGCTAGAACAAGCAAGCAATTGGAATGTCATTTTTGCTTTGGACATATTCAAACTGAGCAGAAAGACACAGCATTCGATCACCGGCAAAAATCGCACTTTTAATTTGGTCTTTCTACTCGATCTATCTAGTAGGTCTGTCATATATATATATGGAATAGCAATTCAGTATCGAAGCAGTACGTTGTTTAATAAATCAAACATTTAAACTTGAATTTCTTGTATTTGATTATCAAGAAACTTATATGATGCAAGTTATAATCAACTTCTTTGGATTTGAAACGAATGGATATGCAAACAGTAGAAGTAGACTTTGCACCAAAATATAGACTTTGCACTCATCGTACTCATTAGCAGTGGTCTAGGGTTGTGGTTGCAACACCTCACTCTTTAGCTGCAGTGGTTTTTATCAGGAAAGCACATTTCATAACATGTATGACCTAATTAAGAAGTAGTATAGAGACTTTGCATATAAATTGAACAAAACACGTTTGCTAGACCTAACTGCTGGCTCCACAAGCGATCGAACTCATCACGATGGAGTGCCAATATCTCAGATATAGCCAAGGTACTTCGATTGATTTTAACCAACATTATATGGCGCAAATGATCGAAGGGGAAAGCTGAAAGCTCCACCAAATTAGACAAAAACCTAACTCAATTATCAACATATGTACTTGATCGATCCTTCTTATTGCATATTATTTTAGTGCGCTCGCTAGAATCTAGACCTATTCCACTGGATGAGTATCAGAGTATAAGATATATGCATCATTGCTATAGCTAGAAAAATTAATCAAGTACTGATAAGCGTCTTGAAAGCCCAAAGGAACCCATTTGGGAAACCATTATTAAAAATGTGTGTGCACTATCAAACTCCATTTAGAATTTCATAGCGATCATGTGTTAATTTGTTGCATATCCATAAAAATCATATTTGCTTATTGATTATCTATATACTGTAATTAGTAGCTCTCTCATTTTAAGGCAGTTTCCAGTTCAATTTTGCACTTAGTTACTTGCATGGGTGGAATTATTTACTAGATCATAGTCATCATATATACTGATCTGACTTTTTCCTAAACCCATTTGGATTATTGGTTGACAACATAAATAACATGCCGAAAGAACAATGAAATTGTCATTTGAAATCGAATAGGTCGATAGTATCAAAATGTACGTACAGTACGTAAAAGAAACATTATCCAATCGACTAATTCTGAAACATATTTCAGAAACATGTACCTTAATATAGACTTCACAATAATCAATGTTCCTAGGTTTCATTGGTATATATATATATATTAATTTGGACCCAACACGTTTGTATTACTTGCTCCATAAACATATCCACGTACTTCAATGTCATTCATGAGGACCCAATACAGCAAGAATGCCTTAATACTACATGCATTTCCCACTGCTGGTTTATAGATCAAGTCTCTGTGGGTTTTAAAACAGATGTAAATTAGGAGCTGCATGCTACCTAGGTCTGGTCCTTCTGCACCGAGCGAGTGTCTGATCGTCCTCCGATCCATTAATGACCAAAACTTAAGTCGGGTTCGTCTGCCAAAGTTGATAAATTCAAAAGCATTACGGAAAGGGGCATAGGGCTATGAATGTGGCAAATGCACTTCCATTGGCTGAGATTACTGGGAGATCACCATCGAGTACTTTGAGATCGAAGGGGAATCAGTGCAGAGGTTTATCCTTGGAATATACCATCGGCACATTCTCATCTCTTTCACAAACAGCTTTTGGTGTCCTCTCGATCATGGCTATAATCATACTCGGGTCGACTACTGGTTTCAATTTCATCAAACGTTTCCATGCTGTTGCTTCTTTAAGCACACATACGGTCCCTCACTCCACCCAAGTCAACTGGGATGGATAATATTGAAGCGTTCAATGTGATCGATCTCAAGCTAGCTAGCTTAGCTTGTGCTTCTGCGCATTAGTTTTCTACCGTAAACATTTGTAGTGGTTAAGGCACTGCCATTCTAGCATCTGATTCAAGCTAGCTATCTTGGATGATTGCCAAACATAG